>OX608079.1:35992917-36549908 GCA_951509765.1 Sphenella marginata | reverse complement strand
ACGCCCGCCGAAAAAAGGAAATAAGGCCCGCGGGCTTTGTTTCTTCTCTAAAAGGAAATAACGCCCGCAGGCATTATTTCTTTTCTGAAAGGAAATAGCGTCCGCGGGCATTATTTCTTTTCTAAAATGAAATAGCGCCCGTCGACAAAAAGAAATAACGCCCGCGGGCCTAATTTCCATTTTGAAAAATAATTTTACAGCGCCGGAGCAAGTTATGGGCACAGCAAAGCTAACATTTTCAGTTTGCAAATTATAACTATGTTTAGGAAGGACATCACCGTGGCGGTAGCCACGGCTATGGCACACACCCGGAGTTGGAATGGCGTAGCCCAGGGTTATTTTTTGAAGCGCGGCCGAAGGCCGCCTACGCGGAAAGGTGTTCTGCACAGAAAAAACATGGATAGGGCGGGGCAGTGAAATAACGCCAGGGGAAATAACGCCCGCCGAAAAAAGGAAATAAGGCCCGCGGGCTTTGTTTCTTTTCTAAAAGGAAATAACGCCCGCGGGCATTATTTCTTTTCTGAAAGGAAATAGCGGGCGTTTAGGACAACCTAAATTATATTTATAAGCATTTTTTTTTTTTTCGATTTGCGTTAATTTATTTTTTTTTTGGTAGAAATATACCATCTTTCATTTATCTTCGTTTTTTTTTTTTGCTTTTTTTGATACGAACTCATTTCACTTTTTGATGTACATATATTATTTTGTTACTTTTACCTTTTTTATGGTTTTTACCTCTTTTGGATATTTTGTAGTTTTCTTCACTTTTTCTCAGAAACATTTTTTTTTTCTTTTTTTTCTTTTCACTTTCGGTTGTCACGTTTTTTTTTATCGAATTGTCGATACGAAAACGCGTTTTAATTAAATATGCAAAACGAACAAAACAATAATCTTTGTCATTAATTTTTCTATAATTCATATAGAAACTTTTTTTCACTGTTTTTTTACTTACTTTTCGCGATTTTTTTATATTCACTTTTTTTCGTTTTGCATATGCATAAAATAATGCACATGCACCGAACCGAATTACTAAACTATGTAATAGTAAAAATCACTTGTTAGTGAAAATTGGCCTTGATCACGGTCAAGAGGCCAAAGCCCTTAACCGTACCAGGGATAAATCCTGTGCATATGTTGTTTGTTTTTGTTTTCCTCTACTTTCAGCTTAAGTGTTGTTTTTGGTACCAAACTCATACGGATAAGCGAGGTGAGTTCTGATAAAATTTAAAATACATACATATGCATAGACCCATACTAATACGGGTTTTCTCTGGGTAATATCTCTACATATAATAAAATTGTAACAGGTCGATGTCTGTACATGGCAGATATCAACAAAAAATTGATTGGGGGAAGCATTATTAAACGGGTAGAATCCAAATCAACCATTTTTTTAATTTTTGTGTGTCTGTCTGTCTGTCTGTCCGTATGTTTGTGGCCGTATCACTCTGAAAGTACTGAATGGAATTGAATGAAACTTCTTCGTTGGATTGTCAGACGCTCAACCTAAAGTTTAAGATATTAGTTTTTGCGATATCTCAACCGGTTTTGGATTTATCGCCCAATATGTGGACCAGGGGTGACCAAAAATGTCTTAGTACAATATGGATGTCAAACGAAAGGTGTCAATGAGTACTGTAATATGCGATGTGATCAATTGAAATATCCCAAATGGTTTCGGAGATATCTTGAAGTTATCGGCGAATATTTGCAAAAAAATGTGTTAGTACAATATGGGTATCAAACGAATGGTGCCAATGGGTACTGTTATATGCGATGCGCTTAATTTAAATATCTCAAATGGTTTCAATTATATAACTTCAAAAATTTCGGACGGAAAAAGAGAAGGGTGGGTAGAAGCCATGTACAGACACCGACCTGTTACAATTTTATTATATGTAGAGATGTAGAGATATGTATGTATGTATTTCAAATTTCGAAAACTGGCCCAAATGTATTTTTTAATTGTTGTTGTGAACTATACAAATAAGTAATAGAAAGAAAGTCGAACTTCGAAAAAGTGCGTATAGGCTATAATGATTAAAATGGGACTCAGTCTGTTATAAGTTCTGATACGCAGCGAAGCAAGCGGGCCTTACTAGTACATATATATAAATACAACTTTTTTTGTTTACAAAACCTCTGAGAGTGAGCGAACACTCGCGCGCACATATATATATGTTTACATATGTTTATGCGTGTGGTTGTGAACAACCAAAAGAAAGATAGACATTAGCCGGTCGGAAATTTTGAAGTTTTTTTTGGGATTTTTGCTATTAAATAATTATATACAATAATAATAGAAAAAATAAATAATTTTTGCGTTTGGAAGGAAATTTAGAGATATATATATGAGTATATGGTATATATGTAGATTAAGCTGTTCGTTATTTAAATTTTTTTTGCAAATTGTTAGTTCGCCGGGCGGAATATGATGCGTTATGCTGTAAAAATAAGCTGTGCAAAATTTCACTCGAATTGGATAACTCTTAGAACTGGCGCGTTGCATTTGAAAATTTTAAAAACCATATGCACTCAGGTTGCAGCAGATCATATAAAAAACTTGATAGCCGTAAACTTGGTTCACATTTATCACGTGAAAAAACATGCAGATTACGATTCTAAAGACAAAAATTTTAAAAAAGCCATAGGTTTTGAGATTTCGCGAAGTTATCGTTTCTAACAAAGTGAGAAAACGCCATTTTCGTATTGTTCAAAAAATCTCCAGTTCTACATATCCGATGAAAAAACTTTTTTCATCTTATTAAAGATCTTTCATTGCCCTAACAACCTACCATATAAATCTTTCCAATTAGATTTTGAGTTTAAGAGTTATTTGCAAATGCATTTCAGAAATCAGACACATTTTCCATCAGCTTCGTCATTAACATTAAATAACACTTAGAAGCACTAACCTGTAACAGGAACGAAAATGGCGTTTTCTCACTTTGTTAGAAACGATAACTTCGCGAAATCTCAAAACCTATGGCTTTTTTTAAATTTTTGCCTTTATAATCGTAATCTGCATGTTTTTTCACGTGATAAATGTGAACCAAGTTTACGGCTATCAAGTTTTTTATATGATCTGCTGCAACCTGAGTGCATATGGTTTTTAAAATTTTCAAATGCAACGCGCCAGTTCTAAGAGTTATCCAATTCGAGTGAAATTTTGCACAGCTTATTTTTACAGCATAACGCATCATATTCCGCCTGGCGGAAAAAAATTTTTTTCTTAACGAACAGCTTAATGTAGATATAACCCAGCCAGCAAAAAATCCATAAATGTATCCGAAAATGGAAGGAATTGCTGATATAAAACTTATTTTACATCGGTTTTCATATTGCGTTTACAGTACTTTTCTGGATCAGTTTTCCCACTAAAGTGTGCGAACCAAACGTATGTGTGTGAAAGTAGAAAAAACTTAAAACAAACTGACACATTTTCCCATGCGTTTTATGGGTATTATTCTTACATTTTAGGATGCGTTTTCTATACGTTTTTGAGATACTTTTTCGATCGGTTGTCGGATGCATACTAGCACATACTTTTGGATCCGTTTTCCAATTCTCTCTGCATACATTTTGTAGCCGACTTCTTACCAAATTAACTTCTAAAAAAAAGAAAACATTTCTTTTTTTATGCACTATAAGTACACGCATGTATTCTAATCTTATATTTCAATATTTAACTTTAGAAAAACCACTTATTAAAGCTGAAGGAAGGGGGTAGGGAATTGATCTTGGATACGCAGATATTTCATATAGAGTATGTATTCGACATTCGGGTATGTACCGCAAGGGAATACCGGAGTACCGGGTTCATCTACAGCGAAAAAATATTCCGATTGTGTTTGTTTCCTTAAGATGTAAGTGACAATTGAAATTAACCTGCGACATTTCAAAAGGAAAAAATATGTGCATTCCGTTTCTTACAACTTTACAAAATCTTTAAGTACTCACAATTAACAGCTGCCTGGTGAAATTATCTTTGTCCAGTTCAAAGCAGCTGTTTGAATTTGATTTTGCTAAAAATTTCTACAAATGTGGTGAATAATGTTGGGCAATACCAACACCCTGGTAAGCATTGGGAAGGAGCTCTATGGCCTATTCGAAACAAAATAAGGCTTAATATCCCCATTGTAAGACCTCTCTTCTTTTATACCAGAGCGCGCTTAAAGTAGTAAACAAAAGATATACAACTTAATGCAACAAAAAAGTTTATTTTTCGTCCCTTGTGAATTGTTTTTTAGAAATTCCAAAATTTTTTTTTGACTTTATTTTTCAAAATGAAAGAAAAATTTAACTTTTTTTCAACCACATTAAATATGGTTGCCACATGTTCGCTGTTTACATCAAAATTTGGTTAATTACTACAATCTTGTAAAAAATCAGCCTAACACGACGTAAAGTTGACGATTTTCGGATGGGAAAACCGACCAAAAAATGTGCTCTCTGTAAAACGTACGTAGCTCTGCTGGCTGGGAAGTTATATGAAGAAAGACTGTCCATTATTTGAAATTGAAAAATGATGATAGGTTGAAATCATTTCATTTTTTTTGCGGTATAAGATATAAGATGCAGGGCTAAAGGCTTCTATAGGTTGGTGCAGGTGTTGCCCTTGTGGCAACTGATGGTAAGTGATAGTTGAGTGTAGGATGGAAGTAATATGAGGACATAAAGACGGACTTAAGTCAGGTTTAAGGAAACTCTACTCGGTAGCCGGAGTCATAGTAGAGTTCGAAGGCTGTTCACATCTGGAGAACAGGAGGGGTGGGACGGCTCCACCTGACTCGGACAGGTTTCTCCCGCTTTACTGTATACTTCTTTAACTCCATTAGTTTATTCTCGCACACAGGCATGAACCCCTATCTTGCTTATGCAACTGTTGGGAAAGGAGAAGTGGCAAGAACCGCGCCTCAAAGCCGACGAGCCTCAGCCGGGCTACTACCCCGCCACTCCTCCTCTCCCGCACTAGGCAGTTACGTAAGTTATAGCCCAAAGTTTTTTAAAAGTGGCATCAGAAGTCATCGGCAGTACTTTAAGACATTGACTATTTGTTTTGTTTTGTTGCAAGCAACATGAGCTACCATGCGTATGGTCCAGCACCGTACGCATGTGAGGTTTTTGTTCTTGCAGCGGGTAGATAAATCGACAGGGTAAGGGGAAATTGTGGCAGCCACGTCTTGAGCACAGCCTTAAGACGCTGTAGTGCCACATTTTCAAATTAAGAGGGGAATAGATGACTTTGACCTTGGACAGAAAACTTCATAACCTCACTCGACTGCCCACAGAAGCCATCGGGCAAGGACAACACCAGAATGCACCAACAATAACTAAATATATAATATTTTAGAAGATTTCGATTTTTTTTTTATTTGCTGTTTATACGGTTATAATTTTTCGAGTTTTTGAAGATTTTCTTTTTTCAAAAGATTTTTTTTTTAATTTGGATTTATATAAGCCTTTTAATTTTTGAATTCTTGTTCTATTATTTTCACACATATGTATATTCACATTTGGGTGTTTATCCAAACATAGAGTTTTGATCGCAATTTGTTTATAAATTTCTACACGCCATACACAAACACACACTTATATATTTTTTTGAATTACACGTTTATTTATGTATATCAATTGATTTTTCATATATATGAATATTGAATTTACGCATACATACACATATTTTGTTTTATACCGTTTTATATTTGCATTGTTTTTTTTGAATTTGGAATTTTTTAAAAATAGAATTTTCAGAATTAGCAATAAACCTGTGGGCAAAGATTTTAGTTGGAGTTTCCTTTCCGTGCGTTGGTATTGCCGTAGCTTTTTTTTGCTTGCTAATTTTCTATTGCGGAATTTCGAACTTTGAAAGTTTGATTCGGTTTTGGTTCTTAGGTCGTCGTTCGACAATTCCCGGTTCTGAGTCTGGTTGTAAGGTTACGGGTTTCTTAGTGGATGGATAGCCCCGAGTACCAGCTTCAGCGACGGATAGGGTTGCCATAGACGCGTCAGATCACTCGCTTGATTTCTCGAGGAAGTTAGATCGGCTACTAGCCATGCCTGATTTGGAGGAAGAGGCAGTTGGAGGCGAAGGGACAGGAGCTGCATCGGAGAGCACAGACAGGCGTCCGGCATTTGTGGACGAGCGGATAAACCACCTCGCGCGTATGATGGAGGTGATGATGCAGCAGAACGCCGAGATGAACCACCACATGGGCGAAGACCGAAAGGTAAGGGCGGACATATCCACCCTTAGCAATCGCGTCGCTCATGTGAAGACATCAATGCGCGCTCCTGTTGCATCAGCTCCTCCACCAAATACGTCCACACCAGGGCAAGATAGGGATGCCACTATGAACCAGCGCAGCACCGCGAACCACACAGGGGCAGGCAACGGCCACTCCAGCTTTTCGGGTAGGAAGAAGGTGGACTTAGATAAATGGCACCTGTTGTTGTTGTTGTTGTTTTAACAACAAAATCACTCCCCGGAGGTTTTGGGGAGTGTTGTCGAAATAACAGTCCTTGGCCGGATATGAATCCGGTACGCTCCGGTAGTCCCTTGCGGTACTGCCCGACTGTCGTGGGAGCGATTTGGTATGACCAGTGCAACCTTCTAGGTCATGTCATCCCTCCTTCCGAAAGGAAAGAGAAGATGGGTAATGAGAGGTGGGAGGCATCATATCCGTAGATCAACCATCGAGTTGCACGGTCGAAAGCTTCGTTTTTAGGCTAGAACGGCAGAATCGGATTACGAAGTGATCCGTGAGATCATGGAGAGGAAGCAGCAGCCCCAATAGAGTTTCGACGAGTTTTACGCCGATGTCCACGATCTCACGTTCCGCCTTAGACAGAGAATCCCGGAAGTTGAGTTGGTAAAGATAATTAAGGGCAACCTTAAACCTTATCTGGCCAACTTAACTTTCGCAGCTAAAACAGGGACGTTGGCAGAGCTGAAGTTAGAGTGTAAGAGGGCTGAAAAACTTATCAAGGAAAAATGGTCTATGGCGAAGCCTGTTAGCGAAGTGGTGATGGATAGCGAGGTTTGGGCAGATGGTCACGAGGGTAATTTTAAGGTGGAAGCGTTCAACAAAGGTGAAAGGAGTTCTAATGTTAGTAAGAATATGTCTCGTGCCCCAGTCCATCAAAATCCTTCTAAACCCACTATCCCAACCGGTTTCCCTAGTCATGTGTAGTCGTCCAATGTCCATAGTCAAAATGTTAGTCCTGTCCAAAATCAAATGTTTTGTCCGTCCCCGTTTCACCTTATGTTGTGCTTTGCTTGTGGCATGCCGGTGGATTATTATATTAAGAATCCGGCAGAAGCAGCAAAAGACACAAAGTGTAAGTCCAATTTCCATTTCATGAAATGTTTTGCGTGTGGTGGTGACTCGTCTTTTTGTGTGTTTAAGCCTGAGGCGGGAAACCGGGCTTTGGCAGAGATGTCCGGGACCTCTGCCACAAACCAGGATCGCCCGGAGAATTTGTAGAGGGGAGAAAGGTAGAGATTTTGAAGAGGGACAAAGAGAGAGAGACGAAAGAGAAAGTAGTAGAAAATAAATTAGAGCCAGTTAGGGATAGTTTACATATTAGAAAATTTAAGTACGAGGAGGCAAGGAGAAGGATATTTTGCGAGGAGCTGAACGCCAAGAAGAAGTAGAGAAATTTTACCAAGATAGAGAAAATGAGGGAGAAACAAAAGATTTTGAGGAGAATAAAGAAGAAGATAGTTTCGACGATAGTCACGGTACAGGGGGATAACAGGCTTTTCGCTAAAACGGAGATCGGTGTACGAGAGGTGCTCGCGCTCTTAGATTCCGGGGCCGGGGCCAGCTGCTTGGGGAAAAATGCCCATAAATTACTCGAAGGAAAACAGAGTCTGATTCTGCCGATCCAGGGGCAAAATGTGAGGACTGCAAATGGGGGTGAAACCGCGGTGGTTGGAGTAGTGAATCTTTCAGTGCTGTGGGACAATATCACTCGGGAGCTGGAATTCCTGATAGTGCCGGGGTTGCAACAAGAGGTCTATCTGGGAATCGATTTCTGGAAAGCCTTCCAGCTTAATGTAGTCAGTAGGGGGCCCCAAATCAATTCAAAGGTTTCTGCCGTGTCAGAGCTTACGCCTGCGAGGGTGACTTATCGTTCGATGCGGTACAGCATGAGTTAAATCCTGAAGAAACGCTAGCGCTAGATCGGGTACTTGGGTTGGGCAAAACAGACGTAGAGGAGCACATCATCGAAGTGACGGATTAACACCTTCCAGTGAAGCAGCGCCACTACCCTATTTCCCCGGCGATACAAAAATTAATCTTCGCGGAGCTGGATAGGATGTTGGAAATGGGTGTCATCGAAGAGAGTAATAGCTGCTGGAGCTTGCCCGTATCGTTGGTCGTTAAAGGCACAAAATATCGATTATGTTTGGACGCCCGGAAATTGAATGAACGCACCATCAAAGACGCCTGCCCACTCCCACACATCGATGGTATTCTAAGTCGGCTTCAGAATACCAGGTACATATCTGCCATTGATTTAAAAGACGCGTTTTGGCAGATACAATTAGAGCGAAAGTCCAGGGAGAAAACTGCTTTCACTGTACCTGGTAGACCTTTGTACCACTTCACAGTCATGCCTTTTGGACTGTGCAACGCGGCGCAACGAATGTGTCGTTTAATGGACAAGGTCATTCCCGCTTCTCTTCGTGATTCTGTGTTTGTTTATTTAGATGATCTCCTTGTTTGTTCCGAGAATTTTTCGTCTCATTTAGATTTGTTGTCCCGTGTAGCAAAATGTCTTCGTGATGCAAAATTGACAATAAACGTGGAAAAGAGCAAGTTCTGCTTTAAAGAGGTGCGTTATTTAGGTTATGTGGTAGGAGACGGATGTATCCGTAAAGACCTAAATAAGGTGGCGGCGACGCGAGACTTCCCCGAACCCCGAACACCGAAGCAACTCAGACGGTTCCTAGGGATGACAGGATGGTACCGTAGATTAATACAGGACTACGCGACAATTGCAGCACCACTGCATGACTGCCTCACTAAAGACAAAATAAAAACTTTTAAAATGACGGACGAAGCTATACAAGCATTCGAT
The DNA here is from genome assembly GCA_951509765.1 of Sphenella marginata. Taxonomy (NCBI): domain Eukaryota; kingdom Metazoa; phylum Arthropoda; class Insecta; order Diptera; family Tephritidae; genus Sphenella; species Sphenella marginata. Next base: position 36,540,818 of record OX608079.1, on the reverse strand, counting down.
TGCTTAAAACAAAGATTGATATCTGCACCGGTGTTAATCCATCCGGATTTTGAGAAGCACTTTTATGTGCAATGTGATGCATCAACGGACGGAGTTGGAGGTGTACTCTTCCAACTAGACGAGGACGGAAACGAACGACCGATTGCCTACGTATCCGCGAAATTAAACAAAGCACAGAGGAATTATAGCATTACGGAGTTAGAGTGTTATGCAGCGGTCCTGAGCATAAAGAGGTTCCGGCCCTATATCGAGGGATTGCCCTTTACGGTGATAACTGACCATGCCAGCTTGAAGTGGTTGATGGGTCAGAAGGATTTATCTGGTCGGCTGGCAAGGTGGAGTTTGAAACTGCAAGGGTACAATTTCGATATCCAACACAGTAGTGGTACCCAAAATGTAGTGCCGGACGCTTTATCCAGGGCCGACATGAATGAACTGCTAATAAGTGACCGAATGCTGGATATTGATCTCAGCTCACCATTCTTTAAAGCGGCGGAATACGTCGAACTTATTAACACAGTGACAGCAAACGAGGATAAACTACCTGAACTGTGCGTAGCAGATGGGTATGTTTACAGACGGACGCAATTCGAACAGGGGAAGGGCTTCAAGGAGACCATGCATGGAAACTCTGGGTGCCGACGGAACTTCGTTCTGGGTTGGTGGAGGCATCGCACTGCTCGCCTTCTGCAGGTCATGGGGGTATTCACAAGACCCTGGCGCGGGTACGTGAAAAATATTATTGGCCGGGATTAGTGTCCGACGTGCAAAAATATGTTAAAAGTTGCGATGTTTGTAAAGGCAACAAACCACAAAATGCCTTTCATAAACCAATGATGGGGAAACAACATGTGACAGAACGCCCTTTTCAACTTTTATTTATAGATTTTATGGCTCCATACCCACGTACGTGTGATGGTAATGTTTATGTGTTTGTGTGTTTAGACCATTTTTCTAAGTTTGTGTTTTTGAAACCAATGCGTAAGGCAACCTCAGCGGAAGTAGTAAAGTTCCTTGAAAAAGATGTTTTCCATGTTTTTGGAGTATCTGAGTACGTGCACCGTGACAATGGCAAGCAGTTCGTGTCAGAATTGTTCACGTCATTTTTAGCCAAATATGGTACGACGCATATTAGGACAGCGTTTTATTCGCCACAAGGCAATGCCGCCGAAAGGGTCAATCGATCAATTTTACAAATAATACGGTCATATGTTGGCGAGAATCAGGAAAATTGGGATAGGCCATCAGTGATGCGACCTTTGCATTGCGAAGCGTCATCCATTCAGCAATTAACACCTCGCCATATTTTGCCTTGTTTGGTATTCCAATGGTGCAACATGGGGCATCATACGAGTTGTACAGAAAATTAGGGATAGTCAAGGACGCAGATTGTGAGGTGGGAACATCTGCAGATAAACTTCAAGCTATTAGGAACAAGATTATGCAAGAGCTGAGGTTGCCTCACGAGCGTAGTAAGAAAGTGTATAACACTAGAAGTAGGGATGTGTCGTTCAAAATTGGACAAATGGTATACCTCCGAAATTTCAAACAGAGTTCCCAAATAGACAATTATAACCCTAAACTTGCCCCAAAACAAGTAAAATGCGTAGTTTTAAAGATAATCGGTAACTCGATGTATGAACTCGGCGATGCTAGCGGAAATAGGATCGGGGTATACCATGCTAAAGACATATTTGTGGCATGAATTTATTAAATGTTCAATGTTGCATGTTATGTATTTATTACTCACCTTTGTACCGCTAGGAAATTGACACAGATTTGCTTTTCGAATCTCTTGTAATTATTGATTCAATTATTTTAGGTTTTATTGACCTACTATTGTAATTATACACTTTCGACTTGACCTTTTTATTTAATTATACATTCTTCTTATTTTATTTTTTTTTATTTTTTTTGACTACACTTTTCTGACTTGATTACACATTTCTATTTATAAACCTACTACTTGACAAGTTTTTATCTGTGATATAGTTTTAAGTTAACCCGTGATATAGGATTAAGAAGCCCATCTGTGATACTTTAGGTTAATTTTTTTGCTTAAACCCAGTGATAATAGAGTTAGATTTTTTTTGTGTGTACCTTAATAGTTGAATGTTATTGTAATAGATATATGTTGTAGTGTAAAATTAGGGAAGAAGCGAACTTGAAGCCCGGCATTACGTCGTGGGTCGAGGCCACACGTTAGCCCTGGACTTACAAATCAACCCAAGGCTGCGTTATGAATTTCTTTTACGCATACGCTCCATGATGCAGCCACCATCGGCGGATGCGAGCCTGTAACGGTAGCCTTTGAAGATTTCTCTGACTACGCGCAAGCAGGTATATGAACAGATGTGCAGGCAACCGCTAACCGAATCCCTCTGTCCGCATTTACGATATGAGCAAAGCGGATGTTTATTAGTGTGAGTGGGTTAAAGTGTTGCTTACACATGTGCACATATACTTGCCGCTAAGGGTCGAACGCGGATTGGTTTGACCAAGGCAGGCAGGCGATTCGAACCTTACGGTGTCTTAAATGCCGCAAGGATTATTGGGGTATAAAAAGGGGATCCCGCTGATCGACAGCATTCAAAAATCGAAAGTCGCGGTCTTAACCAGTGCCAAAAGTGAAATATCAAAGTTTGTTTCTAAAGTGCGTTGTAATCACCTTAAAGTGTAGGTGCGCGTGTGAAAAAGTTTGAGTATTTATAAAGTGCGGTTTCACGTCAAAGTAAACGCGAACGAAAACCAAGAAGGTGAATCTTTCGAGGAACCTAGCCAGCGTCAGGAGCTCCGCCACCACCAGGCGCGAAAGAAATCGCCATTAGCCAGCAGCAACAAACCGGTAAGTCACTTTGTGAGATTTGTAAACTATTGAAAATCCTTTTTTTTTATAAAAATATAATTTTTGTAAGGTTAGTGGTTTGATAAATTTCCTTGTTATTTCGGATCTCTTTGTTTAAACAAAGTTTTAGCGCTGGAAAGGACTGTTTATTACATTGCATTAGCAAGTGTCACTGTCCACGAAAATATCCCTGAAATATTGAATTATATGTTTTTTTTTTTTGGGAACCACTTTCTTACTTTTTAGGATTTTAGTTGAATTTTTACTTTTCTATATTTTAATTCTAAAAAGGCATAAGAATATTAATAAGCAACATCACTCGCAACATCAATATCGCCAATCTCTCACCACACACATTCACACGAAAACACACCACGAGCACAGAAACGCCAAAGAGCGAGAGCGACTAAGCGCAGCTCACTGGGAGCGCGCTCACTAGCATTGGATTGTAACACACCACCACATACAAAATCACCTTTTATATTTTATAAGGGTGCTCCACCCAATCGTATTTTTTATTTAGAAAACTGAATTGTTAATTTGAACTTTTATATGTATTTTTTTTTATTTCATTTTTTTTATTTTTATAGTTCGATAACTAGGTTATAAGTGATTGCACATTTTTACTTACCTTTTTTTTTTGGTTACATGAATTCGTAGTTTAGGACAACCTAAATTATATTTATAAGCATTTTTTTTTGTTTTCGATTTGCGTTAATTTAATTTTTTTTTGGTAGAAATATACCATCTTTAATAAATTTCCTTTATTACTTTTTCGGTTGTTTTAGTTGTTAATCATTTCCTTAGGAACATAAAGTCTACGCTTGCCGGAAGGCGATATTTGATAGACTATTCCGTCTCGCAGTTCAAAATCTTCACTGTTGGCATTTTCCAAGTGTGACCTAATTCGACATATTTCTGGGTCTCGACTTTGTGCGATACGTAATTGGAAATCAATGTCCAGTTCGCTGACAGCTCCCGCGTACTCTATGCGGCTCAGCGCATCAACATGCCCCATAGCCCTTCCCGGTCTATGTACAATAGTATAATTGAAATTTTCGAGGAAGAGAGCCCAGCGAGCAATTTTTGATAGACCATTTTCGTTTGCTAAGGTTCTAGCTAAGGCATCGCAATCAGTCACAATTTTAAACGCCCTACGATCTAAATATGTAGCAAAACGCCTAAGAGTGTATACTACGGCTAATGTCTCTAGTTCGTAACTGTGCAATTTTCTTTCGGAATCGGAAGTTTACTTTGAAAAGTAAGCCACTGGGTGAAATTTCAAGTCATCCTGCTTCTGCATGAGTACCCCACCGTATCCATGTGAACTGGCATCGCAATGTACCTCAGTTTCTCGTTTATAGTCAAAAATACACAGCACTGGTGGTTTCGTAAGATTTTGGCGCAACTGGAGGAAAGCTTGCATGCATTCTTCGGTAAATAGGTAGGGCATATCTTTCCGTAGTAATCGAAGTAGGGGGTACGCAATTCTCGAGAAGTTTGGTACAAAGCGGCGGAAGAATGAAAATAATCCCAGACACGACTCTAGCTGTTTATGGTTTTTAGGAACTGGGTATTGTTTAATGGCTTCAATATGACGATCACTGGGCCGAATTCCTGCCGCATTGGCATGGTGCCCAAGATATTCCAATTCCGTTTGAGCGAAAGTACACTTTTTCAAGTTTAACTCAAGACCATAGGATCGTAGCGTTTTTACAACCTCAGACACTGTTTTCAAATGGGTTTCAATGTCACACGAGGCTATCAAAATATCATCCATATAAACCACAAGTAGGTTTTTGGCTATCAAGTCGCCTAAAATCCTATTGACAAATCGCTGAAAAATTGCGGGCCCATTTTTTAGTCCGAAAGGCAATCGTTTGTATTCATACTGTCCGTCAGGTGTAACAAAGGCAGTATACTTGATCGAGTCTTCGTGCATTTTTATGTGATGAAACCCACTTTTCAAATCTATTAAGGTAAACAATTTCTTATTTCCCAAATGCTCCAAGCAATCTTCGGGCAGAGGAAGGGGGTGGTTATCACGTATAGTTATTTTATTTAACGGTCGATAGTCAACGCATTTCCTTATTTCCCCAGATTTTTTCCGCACTAGCACAATTGCAGAAGCGTACGGCGAAGTGCTAGGGCGTATGATGTCCCTTGCCAATAAGTCGTCAATAATCTTGCGAACTTCTGTGAGTTCGTAATACGAAAGTCGTCGGGGTCTCCGGTAAATAGGTGTTTGGTTTGTCAACTCAAGCTTTGCACAGTAATCGTCAGATGAAGAAGGTTTTAGGACAGTGTTATAGTAAACATCGTGTAAAGTATTTCGGAATTTTTCCCGTAGTTCCGGGGGCAGCAGTGCACTTATGTTGAAAGGTTCATTCGTATTTGAGGTAATATCGATAGCACACAAACTATAAAAAAAATTATCAGTCTGTTGGTGATTCGGTAACACAACGTCGACGGAGGTCAAATCATATTTACTCTCAGATTCCCCCAAAGGTTTTTCTGTATGACTATCATAGCCAGTAGATGTGCCAGACCCACATTCAAAGCCATAAGAAGACCCATGCGTACCAAGGGAATCAAAGGTTTCTCTCAATTTACAATCATCAACACAATTTTTTGAATCGAATGTTTTATTAATTAAATTACATCGTTTTGTGCTAACCAATCTAATGCCAGCTTTCTGGAAGAGATCGCGGCGGATAATTAAAGGCGTAAATATAGAATCATCAGGCACAACAATAAAGGTATGTTGAATTAATTTATCTCTTAGTTTAATAAAGCCGGAAGTTGTGCCGAAGGACATCAGTGAAATATTTCCCAAGCCTTTGTATTTAGTTTTAAATAGTGGTTGCACAAACGGTATGGATACAATTGAGCGGCGTACAAAACATCTAGGACTGCCGGAATCGAGAAGAGGAAAAACACTTTGAAACTTGGCACACCTAAGGTCATCATATCCTAAAGCTACACTTACCAGTTGTACAGCACTCAATTCCTCGACAATGGCATCATCTTCTTCAGTGAACCCAACACCTCGGTTGACAGCAGCAGCGGCAGTGGGGCGGTTTGGACAGTTTTTGTAGATATGGTTCATCTGTCCACAACGGAAGCAAGACCCCTCAGGTCTCTTTGGCATCGGGCAAGCGCTTTGATAATGGCCATAACGTGAGCAATTAAAACAGCGGACTAAGTTTTCAGCAGCAGCTGCAGCAGTAGGCTGAGCCACAGCAGAGCGTGATGTGTTTGGTTGCATTGACGGAAGTGTCCTGCGGACTGGAAGAGATGCGTTTGGTTTTGATCGCAATCATTCATTCCGCATTCGTTCGTATCGAACAATTGAGTCCTTCAGAGTGCGTAAGGTTGTGGCGCCCATCAATACAGAGGCAGCGTTTGAAGTGTCACCAATACCACTAATTATAAGATCAATCAATTCACTTTCGGGTACATGTGCACGAGCAGCGATTTCTTGCATCTCAAGGACATACCGGTGAACCGTTTCATTTGACTTCAGGTGTCGGGACCGCAGTTGGTTGTACACTTCGTCGGTGGAGTACTTGCGGCCAAACTCCACAAGCAACTCGTCACGTAAGGCATCATAAGTGTGAACGGAAACTGTTCGTGCGAAAATTTTTGCGGTACCACTCAGTAGGCGACGAATTCCAACGAAACGGGCTCCTTCATCAAATTGCAGGATGTCAAAGGCGTCTTCCAAATCTTCGATCCACTTATGAATATCGTACATATCATCGGCAGAGAACTTTTGAACCATCGACTCGATTACGCTTATGTCGATACGAATGTTTGGTGTTGGTGGGCCACTCATTTGCCTCAAGTTATTAATTTCACCTTGTAGCAATAGTAGATCGCGTTCACGTTGCAGCTGTGCGATTCTCTGCTCGATAACGTCTCCCTGGTGTTGGTCAGAGACAGTAGGTATGCGAATATCCCTTACATGAATAGGTGCAGGCAATCCTGCTGAAGCACTTTGGCTATCAATGTTGAAATGTGCGTTTGAATGAAGTGTGCCTTGCACAGGCCCGCCCGCAGAAGTCGTTTCGTTGGTAGCGTTCGTGGCGTTATCGCCTTCTACTATTCCAGGAACACCGTTGGTAGCTTCTGTGTCCGCGGCGTGCTCAATCTCATCTTCATTTGCATGATTTTCCTCTTCCGGGGCAGCGATCATATTGGTGTACATTTCTCGGATTTGTGAAATTGTTGCGCTCTCCGGTATCTGCATACCCCGTTCATGCAATACAGCAAGCATTTCATTTTTCGACAAACGAGTCATTTTAATTTAATTTGACCGATTGCTTGTAGTTGTAATCCTGTCCGCAGAATTTTAATAAATTTCCTTCATTACTTTTTCGGTTGTTTTAGTTTTTTACGGAGCTATATCGATGGCGCGTCTGCTCGTCTCTGTACTTTTCTACATATATTTCTATATAACGGAATCTTAAAAATGAAGCCTTTTTGCCATATTTGAGTTGCCACTATGTTACAAACTATTACAATTAAGTATCTAAAGGCCTAAACACATGACGCAGTTTATAGCGCAGTTTGGTACAACAAGTATTTGACTACAGTTCGGCGAACCTGACATTTAAATTGACCTCAATTTGAAAGATAGTTCAACAATTCAAATCTCTAAAGTTAAGACAATTAAAATTAAGATTAACTAGCTTATTCTACACACTGTTCATCATCTTCTAAATATTCTTCTTCAGTATTCAATATCTCTATTTCTAAACCGATAAGTGTATCTTCAGGAATCTGATCCTCAGCCAAGTCCGCCGAATCTGACACCCACTTTTTAAGTTTATTTGCCTCTAAAACACCGTTGTATGGGATCTGAGTAATCTGACATCCATCCACATCGCGTACCACATATCTGTCATGTGGTAATACCTTTTCAATAACATATGGCCCACGGAATTTCGGATCCATTTTCTTATTGATACCCGGGGTATTGTCCGTGTATCTGATGGCAACATAATCTCCTTTCTCATATGTAACGGCAGGAGTGTTGTGCTTCAGAAATCGGTTCTGGTTAGCCTCTTGTGACTTATTAATGTTTTCCGACGCTAAGTCTCTGATCTGAAGAAGATCGCGGTCGATTACATTACTCTGTTCGTCTAAGTGCTCAGTTAATGCGTCAATGGTATTGCCGTGCAGTGCAATGCCGAATAAGAGGATTGAAGGCGTCTCTTTTGTCGTAGTGTGGACCGTGTATGACCTTGTTTGTCGCACAGCTTACCCATCATAGGTGTAAGAACACGATTAATGCGCTCTACCTGGCCGTTTGCCTGAGGTGATCTCGTAGCATTTGTAATATGCTGAATATTTCGTTTTTTCAGGAACTCTTTGAACTCCTCCGAAGTGAAGGAGGTTCCTCGGTCACTTATTAAGCGACGGGGGCGGCTATAATTATCAAAGTAATTCTGCAAAGCTGAACAGGACTCCTTGGAACTAGTGCTTGTCGTTGGATATAACTTTGTAAATTTCGTGAAGGCATCAACCACTACCAAGACATGTTTTTTCCTTGACGTTACAGACGGAAGAGGGCCTAAGTGGTCAATGTGAATAGTATCAAAGGGCAGTGGGATCTTTGGAATATTGAATAAGTTCCGCTTGTTTTTTCGAGCGGGAGCTGAGTATACTATACATTTCAGACAATTGCGCACGAAATTTTGAACTCGGGTTTTCATTAGCGGAAACCAATAATGCTTCTTGATTTCTGAACAGCACTTGTCCACACTCAAGTGACCAATTTTTTCATGTGTCCATCTTATGATGTTGTTAATCATTTCCTTAGGAACATAAAGTCTACGCTTGCCGGAAGGCGATATTTGATAGACTATTCCGTCTCGCAGTTCAAAATCTTCACTGTTGGCATTTTCCAAGTGTGACCTAATTCGACATATTTCTGGGTCTCGACTTTGTGCGATACGTAATTGGAAATCAATGTCCAGTTCGCTGACAGCTCCCGCGTACTCTATGCGGCTCAGCGCATCAACATGCCCCATAGCCCTTCCCGGTCTATGTACAATAGTATAATTGAAATTTTCGAGGAAGAGAGCCCAGCGAGCAATTTTTGATAGACCATTTTCGTTTGCTAAGGTTCTAGCTAAGGCATCGCAATCAGTCACAATTTTAAACGCCCTACGATCTAAATATGTAGCAAAACGCCTAAGAGTGTATACTACGGCTAATGTCTCTAGTTCGTAACTGTGCAATTTTCTTTCGGAATCGGAAGTTGACTTTGAAAAGTAAGCCACTGGGTGAAATTTCAAGTCATCCTGCTTCTGCATGAGTACCCCACCGTATCCATGTGAACTGGCATCGCAGTGTACCTCAGTTTCTCGTTTATAGTCAAAAATACACAGCACTGGTGGTTTCGTAAGATTTTGGCGCAACTGGAGGAAAGCTTGCATGCATTCTTCGGTAAATAGGTAGGGCATATCTTTCCGTAGTAATCGAAGTAGGGGGTACGCAATTCTCGAGAAGTTTGGTACAAAGCGGCGGAAGAATGAAAATAATCCCAGACACGACTCTAGCTGTTTATGGTTTTTAGGAACTGGGTATTGTTTAATGGCTTCAATATGACGATCACTGGGCCGAATTCCTGCCGCATTGGCATGGTGCCCAAGATATTCCAATTCCGTTTGAGCGAAAGTACACTTTTTCAAGTTTAACTCAAGACCATAGGATCGTAGCGTTTTTACAACCTCAGACACTGTTTTCAAATTGGTTTCAATGTCACACGAGGCTATCAAAATATCATCCATATAAACCACAAGTAGGTTTTTGGCTATCAAGTCGCCTAAAATCCTATTGACAAATCGCTGAAAAATTGCGGGCCCATTTTTTAGTCCATATATTTCTATATAACGGAATCTTAAAAATGAAGCCTTTTTGCCATATTTGAGTTGCCACTATGTTACAAACTATTACAATGAAGTATCTAAAGGCCTAAACACATGACGCAGTTTATAGCGCAGTTTGGTACAACAAGTATTTGACTACAGTTCGGCGAACCTGACATTTAAATTGACCTCAATTTGAAAGATAGTTCAACAATTCAAATCTCTAAAGTTAAGACAATTAAAATTAAGATTAACTAGCTTATTCTACACACTGTTCATCATCTTCTAAATATTCTTCTTCAGTATTCAATATCTCTATTTCTAAACCGATAAGTGTATCTTCAGGAATCTGATCCTCAGCCAAGTCCGCCGAATCTGACACCCACTTTTTAAGTTTATTTGCCTCTAAAACACCGTTGTATGGGATCTGAGTAATCTGACATCCATCCACATCGCGTACCACATATCTGTCATGTGGTAATACCTTTTCAATAACATATGGCCCACGGAATTTCGGATCCATTTTCTTATTGATACCCGGGGTATTGTCCGTGTATCTGATGGCAACATAATCTCCTTTCTCATATGTAACGGCAGGAGTGTTGTGCTTCAGAAATCGGTTCTGGTTAGCCTCTTGTGACTTATTAATGTTTTCCGACGCTAAGTCTCTGATCTGAAGAAGATCGCGGTCGATTACATTACTCTGTTCGTCTAAGTGCTCAGTTAATGCGTCAATGGTATTGCCGTGCTGTGCAATGCCGAATAAGAGGATTGAAGGCGTCTCTTTTGTCGTAGTGTGGACCGTGTATGACCTTGTTTGTCGCACAGCTTACCCATCATAGGTGTAAGAACACGATTAATGCGCTCTACCTGGCCGTTTGCCTGAGGTGATCTCGTAGCATTTGTAATATGCTGAATATTTCGTTTTTTCAGGAACTCTTTGAACTCCTCCGAAGTGAAGGAGGTTCCTCGGTCACTTATTAAGCGACGGGGGCGGCTATAATTATCAAAGTAATTCTGCAAAGCTGAACAGGACTCCTTGGAACTAGTGCTTGTCGTTGGATATAACTTTGTAAATTTCGTGAAGGCATCAACCACTACCAAGACATGTTTTTTCCTTGACGTTACAGACGGAAGAGGGCCTAAGTGGTCAATGTGAATAGTATCAAAGGGCAGTGGGATCTTTGGAATATTGAATAAGTTCCGCTTGTTTTTTCGAGCGGGAGCTGAGTATACTATACATTTCAGACAATTGCGCACGAAATTTTGAACTCGGGTTTTCATTAGCGGAAACCAATAATGCTTCTTGATTTCTGAACAGCACTTGTCCACACTCAAGTGACCAATTTTTTCATGTGTCCATCTTATGATGTTGTTAATCATTTCCTTAGGAACATAAAGTCTACGCTTGCCGGAAGGCGATATTTGATAGACTATTCCGTCTCGCAGTTCAAAATCTTCACTGTTGGCATTTTCCAAGTGTGACCTAATTCGACATATTTCTGGGTCTCGACTTTGTGCGATACGTAATTGGAAATCAATGTCCAGTTCGCTGACAGCTCCCGCGTACTCTATGCGGCTCAGCGCATCAACATGCCCCATAGCCCTTCCCGGTCTATGTACAATAGTATAATTGAAATTTTCGAGGAAGAGAGCCCAGCGAGCAATTTTTGATAGACCATTTTCGTTTGCTAAGGTTCTAGCTAAGGCATCGCAATCAGTCACAATTTTAAACGCCCTACGATCTAAATATGTAGCAAAACGCCTAAGAGTGTATACTACGGCTAATGTCTCTAGTTCGTAACTGTGCAATTTTCTTTCGGAATCGGAAGTTGACTTTGAAAAGTAAGCCACTGGGTGAAATTTCAAGTCATCCTGCTTCTGCATGAGTACCCCACCGTATCCATGTGAACTGGCATCGCAATGTACCTCAGTTTCTCGTTTATAGTCAAAAATACACAGCACTGGTGGTTTCGTAAGATTTTGGCGCAACTGGAGGAAAGCTTGCATGCATTCTTCGGTAAATAGGTAGGGCATATCTTTCCGTAGTAATCGAAGTAGGGGGTACGCAATTCTCGAGAAGTTTGGTACAAAGCGGCGGAAGAATGAAAATAATCCCAGACACGACTCTAGCTGTTTATGGTTTTTAGGAACTGGGTATTGTTTAATGGCTTCAATATGACGATCACTGGGCCGAATTCCTGCCGCATTGGCATGGTGCCCAAGATATTCCAATTCCGTTTGAGCGAAAGTACACTTTTTCAAGTTTAACTCAAGACCATAGGATCGTAGCGTTTTTACAACCTCAGACACTGTTTTCAAATTGGTTTCAATGTCACACGAGGCTATCAAAATATCATCCATATAAACCACAAGTAGGTTTTTGGCTATCAAGTCGCCTAAAATCCTATTGACAAATCGCTGAAAAATTGCGGGCCCATTTTTTAGTCCGAAAGGCAATCGTTTGTATTCATACTGTCCGTCAGGTGTAACAAAGGCAGTATACTTGATCGAGTCTTCGTGCATTTTTATGTGATGAAACCCACTTTTCAAATCTATTAAGGTAAACAATTTCTTATTTCCCAAATGCTCCAAGCAATCTTCGGGCAGAGGAAGGGGGTGGTTATCACGTACAGTTATTTTATTTAACGGTCGATAGTCAACGCATTTCCTTATTTCCCCAGATTTTTTTCGCACTAGCACAATTGCAGAAGCGTACGGCGAAGTGCTAGGGCGTATGATGTCCCTTGCCAATAAGTCGTCAATAATCTTGCGAACTTCTGTGCGTTCGTAATACGAAAGTCGTCGGGGTCTCCGGTAAATAGGTGTTTGGTTTGTCAACTCAAGCTTTGCACAGTAATCGTCAGATGAAGAAGGTTTTAGGACAGTGTTATAGTAAACATCGTGTAAAGTATTTCGGAATTTTTCCCGTAGTTCCGGGGGCAGCAGTGCACTTATGTTGAAAGGTTCATTCGTATTTGAGGTAATATCGATAGCACACAAACTATAAAAAAAATTATCAGTCTGTTGGTGATTCGGTAACACAACGTCGACGGAGGTCAAATCATATTTACTCTCAGATTCCCCCAAAGGTTTTTCTGTATGACTATCATAGCCAGTAGATGTGCCAGACCCACATTCAAAGCCATAAGAAGACCCATGCGTACCAAGGGAATCAAAGGTTTCTCTCAATTTACAATCATCAACACAATTTTTTGAATCGAATGTTTTATTAATTAAATTACATCGTTTTGTGCTAACCAATCTAATGCCAGATTTCTGGAAGAGATCGCGGCCGATAATTAAAGGCGTAAATATAGAATCAATTTAATTTATCTCTTAGTTTAATAAAGCCGGAAGTTGTGCCGAAGGACATCAGTGAAATATTTCCCAAGCCTTTGTATTTAGTTTTAAATAGTGGTTGCACAAACGGTATGGATACAATTGAGCGGCGTACAAAACATCTAGGACTGCCGGAATCGAGAAGAGAAAAAACACTTTGAAACTTGGCACACCTAAGGTCATCATATCCTAATGCTACACTTACCAGTTGTACAGCACTCAATTCCTCGACAATGGCATCATCTTCTTCAGTGAACCCAACACCTCGGTTGACAGCAGCAGCGGCAGTGGGGCGGTTTGGACAGTTTTTGTAGATATGGTTCATCTGTCCACAACGGAAGCAAGACCCCTCAGGTCTCTTTGGCATCGGGCAAGCGCTTTGATAATGGCCATAACGTGAGCAATTAAAACAGCGGACTAAGTTTTCAGCAGCAGCTGCAGCAGTAGGCTGAGCCACAGCAGAGCGTGATGTGTTTGGTTGCATTGACGGAAGTGTCCTGCGGACTGGAAGAGATGCGTTTGGTTTTGATCGCAATCATTCATTCCGCATTCGTTCGTATCGAACAATTGAGTCCTTCAGAGTGCGTAAGGTTGTGGCGCCCATCAATACAGAGGCAGCGTTTGAAGTGTCACCAATACCACTAATTATAAGATCAATCAATTCACTTTCGGGTACATGTGCACGAACAGCGATTTCTTGCATCTCAAGGACATACCGGTGAACCGTTTCATTTGACTTCAGGTGTCGGGACCGCAGTTGGTTGTACACTTCGTCGGTGGAGTACTTGCGGCCAAACTCCACAAGCAACTCGTCACGTAAGGCATCATAAGTGTGAACGGAAACTGTTCGTGCGAAAATTTTTGAGGTACCACTCAGTAGGCGACGAATTCCAACGAAACGGGCTCCTTCATCAAATTGCAGGATGTCAAAGGCGTCTTCCAAATCTTCGATCCACTTATGAATATCGTACATATCATCGGCAGAGAACTTTTGAACCATCGACTCGATTACGCTTATGTCGATACGAATGTTTGGTGTTGGTGGGCCACTCATTTGCCTCAAGTTATTAATTTCACCTTGTAGCAATAGTAGATCGCGTTCACGTTGCAGCTGTGCGATTCTCTGCTCGATAACATCTCCCTGGTGTTGGTCAGAGACAGTAGGTATGCGAATATCCCTTACATGAATAGGTGCAGGCAATCCTGCTGAAGCACTTTGGCTATCAATGTTGAAATGTGCGTTTGAATGAAGTGTGCCTTGCACAGGCCCGCCCGCAGAAGTCGTTTCGTTGGTAGCGTTCGTGGCGTTATCGCCTTCTACTATTCCAGGAACACCGTTGGTAGCTTCTGTGTCCGCGGCGTGCTCAATCTCATCTTCATTTGCATGATTTTCCTCTTCCGGGGCAGCGATCATATTGGTGTACATTTCTCGGATTTGTGAAATGCGCTCTCCGGTATCTGCATACCCCGTTCATGCAATACAGCAAGCATTTCATTTTTCGACAAACGAGTCATTTTAATTTAATTTGACCGATTGCTTGTAGTTGTAATCCTGTCCGCAGAATTTTAATAAATTTCCTTTATTACTTTTTCGGTTGTTTTAGTTTTTTACGGAGCTATATCGATGGCGCGTCTGCTCGTCTCTGTACTTTTCTACATATATTTCTATATAACGGAATCTTAAAAATGAAGCCTTTTTGCCATATTTGAGTTGCCACTATGTTACAAACTATTACAATTAAGTATCTAAAGGCCTAAACACATGACGCAGTTTATAGCGCAGTTTGGTACAACAAGTATTTGACTACAGTTCGGCGAACCTGACATTTAAATTGACCTCAATTTGAAAGATAGTTCAACAATTCAAATCTCTAAAGTTAAGACAATTAAAATTAAGATTAACTAGCTTATTCTACACACTGTTCATCATCTTCTAAATATTCTTCTTCAGTATTCAATATCTCTATTTCTAAACCGATAAGTGTATCTTCAGGAATCTGATCCTCAGCCAAGTCCGCCGAATCTGACACCCACTTTTTAAGTTTATTTGCCTCTAAAACACCGTTGTATGGGATCTGAGTAATCTGACATCCATCCACATCGCGTACCACATATCTGTCATGTGGTAATACCTTTTCAATAACATATGGCCCACGGAATTTCGGATCCATTTTCTTATTGATACCCGGGGTATTGTCCGTGTATCTGATGGCAACATAATCTCCTTTCTCATATGTAACGGCAGGAGTGTTGTGCTTCAGAAATCGGTTCTGGTTAGCCTCTTGTGACTTATTAATGTTTTCCGACGCTAAGTCTCTGATCTGAAGAAGATCGCGGTCGATTACATTACTCTGTTCGTCTAAGTGCTCAGTTAATGCGTCAATGGTATTGCCGTGCTGTGCAATGCCGAATAAGAGGATTGAAGGCGTCTCTTTTGTCGTAGTGTGGACCGTGTATGACCTTGTTTGTCGCACAGCTTACAAATCATATGTGTAAGAACACGATTAATGCGCTCTACCTGGCCGTTTGCCTGAGGTGATCTCGTAGCATTTGTAATATGCTGAATATTTCGTTTTTTCAGGAACTCTTTGAACTCCTCCGAAGTGAAGGAGGTTCCTCGGTCACTTATTAAGCGACGGGGGCGGCTATAATTATCAAAGTAATTCTGCAAAGCTGAACAGGACTCCTTGGAACTATTGCTTGTCGTTGGATATAACTTTGTAAATTTCGTGAAGGCATCAACCACTACCAAGACATGTTTTTTCCTTGACGTTACAGACGGAAGAGGGCCTAAGTGGTCAATGTGAATAGTATCAAAGGGCAGTGGGATCTTTGGAATATTGAATAAGTTCCGCTTGTTTTTTCGAGCGGGAGCTGAGTATACTATACATTTCAGACAATTGCGCACGAAATTTTGAACTCGGGTTTTCATTAGCGGAAACCAATAATGCTTCTTGATTTCTGAACAGCACTTGTCCACACTCAAGTGACCAATTTTTTCATGTGTCCATCTTATGATGTTGTTAATCATTTCCTTAGGAACATAAAGTCTACGCTTGCCGGAAGGCGATATTTGATAGACTATTCCGTCTCGCAGTTCAAAATCTTCACTGTTGGCATTTTCCAAGTGTGACCTAATTCGACATATTTCTGGGTCTCGACTTTGTGCGATACGTAATTGGAAATCAATGTCCAGTTCGCTGACAGCTCCCGCGTACTCTATGCGGCTCAGCGCATCAACATGCCCCATAGCCCTTCCCGGTCTATGTACAATAGTATAATTGAAATTTTCGAGGAAGAGAGCCCAGCGAGCAATTTTTGATAGACCATTTTCGTTTGCTAAGGTTCTAGCTAAGGCATCGCAATCAGTCACAATTTTAAACGCCCTACGATCTAAATATGTAGCAAAAGGCCTAAGAGTGTATACTACGGCTAATGTCTCTAGTTCGTAACTGTGCAATTTTCTTTCGGAATCGGAAGTTGACTTTGAAAAGTAAGCCACTGGGTGAAATTTCAAGTCATCCTGCTTCTGCATGAGTACCCCACCGTATCCATGTGAACTGGCATCGCAATGTACCTCAGTTTCTCGTTTATAGTCAAAAATACACAGCACTGGTGGTTTCGTAAGATTTTGGCGCAACTGGAGGAAAGCTTGCATGCATTCTTCGGTAAATAGGTAGGGCATATCTTTCCGTAGTAATCGAAGTAGGGGGTACGCAATTCTCGAGAAGTTTGGTACAAAGCGGCGGAAGAATGAAAATAATCCCAGACACGACTCTAGCTGTTTATGGTTTTTAGGAACTGGGTATTGTTTAATGGCTTCAATATGACGATCACTGGGCCGAATTCCTGCCGCATTGGCATGGTGCCCAAGATATTCCAATTCCGTTTGAGCGAAAGTACACTTTTTCAAGTTTAACTCAAGACCATAGGATCGTAGCGTTTTTACAACCTCAGACACTGTTTTCAAATTGGTTTCAATGTCACACGAGGCTATCAAAATATCATCCATATAAACCACAAGTAGGTTTTTGGCTATCAAGTCGCCTAAAATCCTATTGACAAATCGCTGAAAAATTGCGGGCCCATTTTTTAGTCCGAAAGGCAATCGTTTGTATTCATACTGTCCGTCAGGTGTAACAAAGGCAGTATACTTGATCGAGTCTTCGTGCATTTTTATGTGATGAAACCCACTTTTCAAATCTATTAAGGTAAACAATTTCTTATTTCCCAAATGCTCCAAGCAATCTTCGGGCAGAGGAAGGGGGTGGTTATCACGTACAGTTATTTTATTTAACGGTCGATAGTCAACGCATTTCCTTATTTCCCCAGATTTTTTCCGCACTAGCACAATTGCAGAAGCGTACGGCGAAGTGCTAGGGCGTATGATGTCCCTTGCCAATAAGTCGTCAATAATCTTGCGAACTTCTGTGAGTTCGTAATACGAAAGTCGTCGGGGTCTCCGGTAAATAGGTGTTTGGTTTGTCAACTCAAGCTTTGCACAGTAATCGTCAGATGAAGAAGGTTTTAGGACAGTGTTATAGTAAACATCGTGTAAAGTATTTCGGAATTTTTCCCGTAGTTCCGGGGGCAGCAGTGCACTTATGTTGAAAGGTTCATTCGTATTTGAGGTAATATCGATAGCACACAAACTATAAAAAAAATTATCAGTCTGTTGGTGATTCGGTAACACAACGTCGACGGAGGTCAAATCATATTTACTCTCAGATTCCCCCAAAGGTTTTTCTGTATGACTATCATAGCCAGTAGATGTGCCAGACCCACATTCAAAGCCATAAGAAGACCCATGCGTACCAAGGGAATCAAAGGTTTCTCTCAATTTACAATCATCAACACAATTTTTTGAATCGAATGTTTTATTAATTAAATTACATCGTTTTGTGCTAACCAATCTAATGCCAGATTTCTAGAAGAGATCGCGGCCGATAATTAAAGGCGTAAATATAGAATCAATTTAATTTATCTCTTAGTTTAATAAAGCCGGAAGTTGTGCCGAAGGACATCAGTGAAATATTTCCCAAGCCTTTGTATTTAGATTTAAATAGTGGTTGCACAAACGGTATGGATACAATTGAGCGGCGTACAAAACATCTAGGACTGCCGGAATCGAGAAGAGAAAAAACACTTTGAAACTTGGCACACCTAAGGTCATCATATCCTAATGCTACACTTACCAGTTGTACAGCACTCAATTCCTCGACAATGGCATCATCTTCTTCAGTGAACCCAACACCTCGGTTGACAGCAGCAGCGGCAGTGGGGCGGTTTGGACAGTTTTTGTAGATATGGTTCATCTGTCCACAACGGAAGCAAGACCCCTCAGGTCTCTTTGGCATCGGGCAAGCGCTTTGATAATGGCCATAACGTGAGCAATTAAAACAGCGGACTAAGTTTTCAGCAGCAGCTGCAGCAGTAGGCTGAGCCACAGCAGAGCGTGATGTGTTTGGTTGCATTGACGGAAGTGTCCTGCGGACTGGAAGAGATGCGTTTGGTTTTGATCGCAATCATTCATTCCGCATTCGTTCGTATCGAACAATTGAGTCCTTCAGAGTGCGTAAGGTTGTGGCGCCCATCAATACAGAGGCAGCGTTTGAAGTGTCACCAATACCACTAATTATAAGATCAATCAATTCACTTTCGGGTACATGTGCACGAACAGCGATTTCTTGCATCTCAAGGACATACCGGTGAACCGTTTCATTTGACTTCAGGTGTCGGGACCGCAGTTGGTTGTACACTTCGTCGGTGGAGTACTTGCGGCCAAACTCCACAAGCAACTCCTCACGTAAGGCATCATAAGTGTGAACGGAAACTGTTCGTGCGAAAATTTTTGCGGTACCACTCAGTAGGCGACGAATTCCAACGAAACGGGCTCCTTCATCAAATTGCAGGATGTCAAAGGCGTCTTCCAAATCTTCGATCCACTTATGAATATCGTACATATCATCGGCAGAGAACTTTTGAACCATCGACTCGATTACGCTTATGTCGATACGAATGTTTGGTGTTGGTGGGCCACTCATTTGCCTCAAGTTATTAATTTCACCTTGTAGCAATAGTAGATCGCGTTCACGTTGCAGCTGTGCGATTCTCTGCTCGATAACGTCTCCCTGGTGTTGGTCAGAGACAGTAGGTATGCGAATATCCCTTACATGAATAGGTGCAGGCAATCCTGCTGAAGCACTTTGGCTATCAATGTTGAAATGTGCGTTTGAATGAAGTGTGCCTTGCACAGGCCCGCCCGCAGAAGTCGTTTCGTTGGTAGCGTTCGTGGCGTTATCGCCTTCTACTATTCCAGGAACACCGTTGGTAGCTTCTGTGTCCGCGGCGTGCTCAATCTCATCTTCATTTGCATGATTTTCCTCTTCCGGGGCAGCGATCATATTGGTGTACATTTCTCGGATTTGTGAAATGCGCTCTCCGGTATCTGCATACCCCGTTCATGCAATACAGCAAGCATTTCATTTTTCGACAAACGAGTCATTTTAATTAAATTTGACCGATTGCTTGTAGTTGTAATCCTGTCCGCAGAATTTTAATAAATTTCCTTTATTACTTTTTCGGTTGTTTTAGTTTTTTACGGAGCTATATCGATGGCGCGTCTGCTCGCCTCTGTACTTTTCTACATATATTTCTATATAACGGAATCTTAAAAATGAAGCCTTTTTGCCATATTTGAGTTGCCACTATGTTACAAACTATTACAATGAAGTATCTAAAGGCCTAAACACATGACGCAGTTTATAGCGCAGTTTGGTACAACAAGTATTTGACTACAGTTCGGCGAACCTGACATTTAAATTGACCTCAATTTGAAAGATAGTTCAACAATTCAAATCTCTAAAGTTAAGACAATTAAAATTAAGATTAACTAGCTTATTCTACACACTGTTCATCATCTTCTAAATATTCTTCTTCAGTATTCAATATCTCTATTTCTAAACCGATAAGTGTATCTTCAGGAATCTGATCCTCAGCCAAGTCCGCCGAATCTGACACCCACTTTTTAAGTTTATTTGCCTCTAAAACACCGTTGTATGGGATCTGAGTAATCTGACATCCATCCACATCGCGTACCACATATCTGTCATGTGGTAATACCTTTTCAATAACATATGGCCCACGGAATTTCGGATCCATTTTCTTATTGATACCCGGGGTATTGTCCGTGTATCTGATGGCAACATAATCTCCTTTCTCATATGTAACGGCAGGAGTGTTGTGCTTCAGAAATCGGTTCTGGTTAGCCTCTTGTGACTTATTAATGTTTTCCGACGCTAAGTCTCTGATCTGAAGAAGATCGCGGTCGATTACATTACTCTGTTCGTCTAAGTGCTCAGTTAATGCGTCAATGGTATTGCCGTGCTGTGCAATGCCGAATAAGAGGATTGAAGGCGTCTCTTTTGTCGTAGTGTGGACCGTGTATGACCTTGTTTGTCGCACAGCTTACCCATCATAGGTGTAAGAACACGATTAATGCGCTCTACCTGGCCGTTTGCCTGAGGTGATCTCGTAGCATTTGTAATATGCTGAATATTTCGTTTTTTCAGGAACTCTTTGAACTCCTCCGAAGTGAAGGAGGTTCCTCGGTCACTTATTAAGCGACGGGGGCGGCTATAATTATCAAAGTAATTCTGCAAAGCTGAACAGGACTCCTTGGAACTATTGCTTGTCGTTGGATATAACTTTGTAAATTTCGTGAAGGCATCAACCACTACCAAGACATGTTTTTTCCTTGACGTTACAGACGGAAGAGGGCCTAAGTGGTCAATGTGAATAGTATCAAAGGGCAGTGGGATCTTTGGAATATTGAATAAGTTCCGCTTGTTTTTTCGAGCGGGAGCTGAGTATACTATACATTTCAGACAATTGCGCACGAAATTTTGAACTCGGGTTTTCATTAGCGGAAACCAATAATGCTTCTTGATTTCTGAACAGCACTTGTCCACACTCAAGTGACCAATTTTTTCATGTGTCCATCTTATGATGTTGTTAATCATTTCCTTAGGAACATAAAGTCTACGCTTGCCGGAAGGCGATATTTGATAGACTATTCCGTCTCGCAGTTCAAAATCTTCACTGTTGGCATTTTCCAAGTGTGACCTAATTCGACATATTTCTGGGTCTCGACTTTGTGCGATACGTAATTGGAAATCAATGTCCAGTTCGCTGACAGCTCCCGCGTACTCTATGCGGCTCAGCGCATCAACATGCCCCATAGCCCTTCCCGGTCTATGTACAATAGTATAATTGAAATTTTCGAGGAAGAGAGCCCAGCGAGCAATTTTTGATAGACCATTTTCGTTTGCTAAGGTTCTAGCTAAGGCATCGCAATCAGTCACAATTTTAAACGCCCTACGATCTAAATATGTAGCAAAACGCCTAAGAGTGTATACTACGGCTAATGTCTCTAGTTCGTAACTGTGCAATTTTCTTTCGGAATCGGAAGTTTACTTTGAAAAGTAAGCCACTGGGTGAAATTTCAAGTCATCCTGCTTCTGCATGAGTACCCCACCGTATCCATGTGAACTGGCATCGCAATGTACCTCAGTTTCTCGTTTATAGTCAAAAATACACAGCACTGGTGGTTTCGTAAGATTTTGGCGCAACTGGAGGAAAGCTTGCATGCATTCTTCGGTAAATAGGTAGGGCATATCTTTCCGTAGTAATCGAAGTAGGGGGTACGCAATTCTCGAGAAGTTTGGTACAAAGCGGCGGAAGAATGAAAATAATCCCAGACACGACTCTAGCTGTTTATGGTTTTTAGGAACTGGGTATTGTTTAATGGCTTCAATATGACGATCACTGGGCCGAATTCCTGCCGCATTGGCATGGTGCCCAAGATATTCCAATTCCGTTTGAGCGAAAGTACACTTTTTCAAGTTTAACTCAAGACCATAGGATCGTAGCGTTTTTACAACCTCAGACACTGTTTTCAAATGGGTTTCAATGTCACACGAGGCTATCAAAATATCATCCATATAAACCACAAGTAGGTTTTTGGCTATCAAGTCGCCTAAAATCCTATTGACAAATCGCTGAAAAATTGCGGGCCCATTTTTTAGTCCGAAAGGCAATCGTTTGTATTCATACTGTCCGTCAGGTGTAACAAAGGCAGTATACTTGATCGAGTCTTCGTGCATTTTTATGTGATGAAACCCACTTTTCAAATCTATTAAGGTAAACAATTTCTTATTTCCCAAATGCTATCTTCGGGCAGAGGAAGGGGGTGGTTATCACGTACAGTCATCGTCAGATGAAGAAGGTTTTAGGACAGTGTTATAGTAAACATCGTGTAAAGTATTTCGGAATTTTTCCCGTAGTTCCGGGGGCAGCAGTGCACTTATGTTGAAAGGTTCATTCGTATTTGAGGTAATATCGATAGCACACAAACTATAAAAAAATTATCAGTTTGTTGGTGATTCGGTAACACAACGTCGACGGAGGTCAAATCATATTTACTCTCAGATTCCCCCAAAGGTTTTTCTGTATGACTATCATAGCCAGTAGATGTGCCAGACCCACATTCAAAGCCATAAGAAGACCCATGCGTACCAAGGGAATCAAAGGTTTCTCTCAATTTACAATCATCAACACAATTTTTTGAATCGAATGTTTTATTAATTAAATTACATCGTTTTGTGCTAACCAATCTAATGCCAGCTTTCTGGAAGAGATCGCGGCCGATAATTAAAGGCGTAAATATAGAATCATCAGGCACAACAATAAAGGTATGTTGAATTAATTTATCTCTTAGTTTAATAAAGCCGGAAGTTGTGCCGAAGGACATCAGTGAAATATTTCCCAAGCCTTTGTATTTAGTTTTAAATAGTGGTTGCACAAACGGTATGGATACAATTGAGCGGCGTACAAAACATCTAGGACTGCCGGAATCGAGAAGAGAAAAAACACTTTGAAACTTGGCACACCTAAGGTCATCATATCCTAAAGCTACACTTACCAGTTGTACAGCACTCAATTCCTCGACAATGGCATCATCTTCTTTAGTGAACCCAACACCTCGGTTGACAGCAGCAGCGGCAGTGGGGCGGTTTGGACAGTTTTTGTAGATATGGTTCATCTGTCCACAACGGAAGCAAGACCCCTCAGGTCTCTTTGGCATCGGGCAAGCGCTTTGATAATGGCCATAACGTGAGCAATTAAAACAGCGGACTAAGTTTTCAGCAGCAGCTGCAGCAGTAGGCTGAGCCACAGCAGAGCGTGATGTGTTTGGTTGCATTGACGGAAGTGTCCTGCGGACTGGAAGAGATGCGTTTGGTTTTGATCGCAATCGTTCATTCCGCATTCGTTCGTATCGAACAATTGAGTCCTTCAGAGTGCGTAAGGTTGTGGCGCCCATCAATACAGAGGCAGCGTTTGAAGTGTCACCAATACCACTAATTATAAGATCAATCAATTCACTTTCGGGTACATGTGCACGAGCAGCGATTTCTTGCATCTCAAGGACATACCGGTGAACCGTTTCATTTGACTTCACCTGTCGGGACCGCAGTTGGTTGTACACTTCGTCGGTGGAGTACTTGCGGCCAAACTCCACAAGCAACTCGTCACGTAAGGCATCATAAGTGTGAACGGAAACTGTTCGTGCGAAAATTTTTGCGGTACCACTCAGTAGGCGACGAATTCCAACGAAACGGGCTCCTTCATCAAATTGCAGGATGTCAAAGGCGTCTTCCAAATCTTCGATCCTCTTATGAATATCGTACATATCATCGGCAGAGAACTTTTGAACCATCGACTCGATTACGCTTATGTCGATACGAATGTTTGGTGTTGGTGGGCCACTCATTTGCCTCAAGTTATTAATTTCACCTTGTAGCAATAGTAGATCGCGTTCACGTTGCAGCTGTGCGATTCTCTGCTCGATAACGTCTCCCTGTTGTTGGTCAGAGACAGTAGGTATGCGAATATCCCTTACATGAATAGGTGCAGGCAATCCTGCTGAAGCACTTTGGCTATCAATGTTGAAATGTGCGTTTGAATGAAGTGTGCCTTGCACGGGCCCGCCGGCAGAAGTCGTTTCGTTGGTAGCGTTCGTGGCGTTATCGCCTTCTACTATTCCAGGAACACCGTTGGTAGCTTCTGTGTCCGCGGCGTGCTCAATCTCATCTTCATTTGCATGATTTTCCTCTTCCGGGGCAGCGATCATATTGGTGTACATTTCTCGGATTTGTGAAATTGTTGCGCTCTCCGGTATCTGCATACCCCGTTCATGCTATACAGCAAGCATTTCATTTTTCGACAAACGAGTCATTTTAATTTAATTTGACCGATTGCTTGTAGTTGTAATCCTGTCCGCAGAATTTTAATAAATTTCCTTTATTACTTTTTCGGTTGTTTTAGTTTTTTACGGAGCTATATCGATGGCGCGTCTGCTCGTCTCTGTACTTTTCTACATATATTTCTATATAACGGAATCTTAAAAATGAAGCCTTTTTGCCATATTTGAGTTGCCACTATGTTACAAACTATTACAATGAAGTATCTAAAGGCCTAAACACATGACGCAGTTTGGTACAACAAGTATTTGACTACACATCTTTCATTTATCTTCGTTTTTTTTTGCTTTTTTTGATACGAACTCATTTCACTTTTTGATGTACATATATTATTTTGTTACTTTTACCTTTTTTATGGTTTTTACCTCTTTTGGATATTTTGTAGTTTTCTTCACTTTTTCTCAGAAACATTTTTTTTTCTTTTTTTTCCTTTCACTTTTTTTTTGATCGAATTGTCGATACGAAAACGCGTTTTAATTAAATATGCAAAACGAACAAAACAATAATCTTTGTCATTAATTTTTCTATAACTCATATAGAAACTTTTTTTCACTGTTTTTTTATTTACTTTTCGCGATTTTTTTATATGCATTTTTTTTCGTTTTGCATATGCATAAAATAATGCACATGCACCGAACCGGATTACTAAACTATGTAATAGTAAAAATCACTTGTTAGTGAAAATTGGCCTCGATCACGGTCAAGAGGCCAAAGCCCTTAACCGTACCAGGGATAAATCCTCTGGATATGTTGTTTGTTTTGTTTTTCTCTACTTTCAGCTTAAGTGTTGTTTTTGGTACCAAATTCATACGGATAAGCGAGGTGAGTTCTTATAAAATTTAAAATACATACATATGCATAGACCCATACTAATACGGTTTTTCTCTGGGTAATATACATATATATAAATACAACTTTTTTTGTTTACAAAACCTCTGAGAGTGAGCGAGCACTCGCGCGCACATATATATATGTTTACATATGTTTATGCGTGAGGTTGTGGACAACCAAAAGAAAGATAGACATTAGCCGGTCGGAAATTTTGAAGTTTATTTTTGGGACTTTTGCTATTAAATAATTATATACAATAATAATAGAAAAACATAAATAATTTTTGCGTTTGGAAGGAAATTTAGAGATATATATATGAGTATATGGCAGGGCCGTGCGCAGGAATTGGCCTTGGGGGGGGTTTTAATTTAGATTTGCATTCACATACATTTTTCACTAAGATAAACATATTTGCTGAAACAGATACCTAGACCCATACATCATAAATTTAAATGTTCTTTAACTTTTCTGAAACTGCATACTCTGATACCTAAAACTATACCCAAGAAAATTTTTTTGGTTGTACACATTTTTCTGTATTTGATAGAGAATTGGTGATGTGATGGCGTATATCAGCTAACTAAAAGTGCAAAAAAAGACTCCTTTCGGACCATAAAACGCTCATTTCTCAGAGCTTTACTCTCCAAAATGAGCTTCTTTCGGAGCACAAATGGAGCGAAAAATCGCTCTACGTGGGAACTCCAACGGAGTCATAAAAAAGAGTCCGAAATGAGTCCGATTTCGATGAATTTGAAGCGTTTTTTGACTATTTTTAAATGAAATGCGGAGCCTTTTATTGGTGCTTTTCTGAACCTTTTTCGGAGCCTTTTATTCCTCCATTCTGAGGGTTTTTGGAGGCTTTTCAGACGCCTTTCGGAGCCCTTTAATTGGTGCTTTTCTTTTATTCATCCATTCAGAGGGTTTTTGGGCTATTTTCGGAGCCTTTTATTGGTGTTTTTCTGAAGCTTATTTGGGGTCGTTTTTTACTTCTTTTGGGTCATAATTTCTTTGCGCAATTTTTCCCTTCTAACTATTCTGCCGTCACCAATTCTGACTTTCTAAATTATCCCTATGAGCTACATGGGAACAATTTAATTAATTGTCCAACTATATGCGCCAATGATGTTCTTATTTATATGAAAACTTTGAAGGAATCTTTTAAATGCTGTCCTGATAGGATTCCTACATGCTTCTTGAAGAAGTGTGCTAACAATATTTACCAACCCCTTACCAATTTGTTCAATCTGTCACTAAAGTGTGCTGCTTTTCCAAAAGCATGGAAAGAGTCGTTTCTTCTACCGCTTCATAAAAGCGGAAGCAAGGCTTCTATAGAGAACTATCGTGGCATAGCAAAGCTTTCTGCCATCCCAAAAGTGTGTGAAGCTATTGTTACCAATCAGCTTACGAATCCTATCTCTACCTTGATTTCCGACTGTCAACACAGGTTCTGTAAGGGAAAGTCCACCGTTACAAACTTACTTGAATTTACTTTGATTTCAGTAAAGCTTTCGATAAAGTGTGCCACTCTTTACTTATTCATAAACTGGATCAGTTGGAATCCAGCCGGGTCTCAATCGCTAGATCTCTTCTTGCCTTAGCGACAGAGCACAAAAAGTAGTGTTTAAAAATTGTGAATCCGATGTTATTTATGTCTCCTCAGGAGTTCCTCAAGGAAGCCATCTTGGCCCGATTCTGTTCTTGTTGTTTAGAAATGATATTTCTATAGTAATATAATTTTCGAAAATTTTAATGTATGCCGACGATGTAAAGCTTTGTCATTCGAAGAAGCTTCAATCAGATCTAAATACACTAGTTACTTGGTGCGATTTAAATTATACGCCGCTTAATCTAAAGAAATGTAAATACATGCGTTTTTCGAGAGGAATATCACAGCCAGCTTCCTATACAATTAACAGTTATAGTCTTGAGCAAATGTATGATTTTGTTGACCTTGGGGTTACTATGGACTACAAAATCAGTTTTAACTGCCACATTAACGTAACAGTCAATAAAGCTAGAGGCGCTCTAGCATTTCTTAAACGATGGTCTAAAGAATTTAGCGACCCTTATGTAAATAAAACTCTACTACATTAGTCAGACCGATACTTGAATACCGTTCTATAATTTGGAGCCCACGTTACCAGGTCCTCGTGGATCGCTTAGAATCAGTTCAAAAACAATTTTTAATATTTGCCTTAAGAGATCTTCACTGGGATCCCTTGTATAATTTGCCATCGTATACGAGTCGCTTTAAACTAATTAATCTTCACAGCCTTTCTAGTCGGAGGGAACTGCTTGTAACTGTTTTCATGACTAAATTACTAAATGGTTCAATCGTAAGCCTGTTTCTTTTGAGCGAAGTGAACTTCAATGTACCTTCTCGTCCATCAAGACATTTTAAACCACTTATATTGATACAGTCTCGAACTAATTTTGAATTAAATGGGCCTTTTCGTTGTTTGTGTCAAGATTATAACTCTCATTCTGGTACGTTTGATATTTCAGACTCACTATGCAGCATAAAAAAGTCAATTCTTTCTATCCTAAATACATATCAACAATTTGCTTTCATATCCTTTGATTCTTATCTTTATTCTTAACAATAACTATTCGCTGTAAACTAATTATTTATTAATTGTGTCATCTATTTTTTATATACCTTACTTAGCTGATGAGGTTTTCTCTGTAGCTGAGCAGTTTTAGATCTCGACGATTAACAAACCAAAACCAGACTATTGATAAAGGTCCATGAAACATGCGATCTTTACCTTCTGTTAGGTGAAATAAAAAAAAAACCTCAGAAAATGTTTGAAAACATTCAAATATTTGAACGGTGTCGCTCATCTGCTCTCCAACGTTCATTTTCTCACAATTCTCTTTACGCCTACAACAAAAAGAGTCAGAAAACACTCGAAATCTTTCATATAATTGAGCCTTGCAGTTCATTCTCTCTGTTAATTGAAACTGCTCACTGTTTTCATCAGTAAAATTAAAAAAAAAAAATGCCCATACGCTACACAACTTTGTAATTTCGGAAAGCTCCAAGTGCAATTCAAAGTGCCGGACTTATCGTCGCTACCGACGAAGAAGGCGCATTCAACAAATTGTCAACGAAAAAAGGCGCATTAAAAATATTGCGGGAAATAAGGACGCATTAAAAAATATTTTGACGAAAAAAGGGGCATTTAAAAATATTTTGACGAAGAAAGGCGCAGTGTATACATTTACAGTAAACTTCACAAGGGATTTGGTGCTGGATTGAAAAAAATTGGGCCAGCCCAAGTACCCATTATACGTATGTATTTTTATTTAGTATTACGTTTTTTGAATAACTTATATTGCAGCTAGTTATCGAAGCGCGTCTTTCTTTCCTAAAAAATATTTTAAAGCGCCTTTCTTTCTCAAGATATTTATAATGCGTCTTTCTTCAAACTTCGTCGACAAACAGCTTTGCGCCCTTTTTCGTCGATAGGAACGTTATGTATTGGCTAGGGCTCTTGTTCAGAATCGATTATCTGGCTAATCGACTATTCGAATAGTCGAAAGCAACTTTTGTTTTGGTTGAAAATCGAATAACAAGTAATCGACTTCATCATACAGCGCAATCGGTTAGCTGTCATTAATCGATTACTGATAGTTTTTTTTAATAAAATTTTTTAGTATTTTTTTTAGTATTTTTGTTAGTATTTGAATGGGTGAGAACGATTTGTTATTACCGTTGGAACCTTCGAGGTCTTTTAACACCCTCTTCGGCCACGAAATAGAAAGTCGGTAATGAGAGGTGAGTTTCTGTGACCAAAAACTGTTGTGTTACACAAATTCCATTGATCGTGAAAAAATAACTAATCAAATATTCGATTCTGTCAAGTAGTCGAATGCAAACAGCTAATCGATTATGGACGAATAATCGATTATGGACGAAAAATCGATTAGTCGGAAAGAAACGATTAGTCGATTAGTGGTAATCGATTATTTTGATAAACGACTTTTGCTAATCGATTAGCCGACTAATCGATTAGTCGATTTTCAAGAGCTCTAGTATTGGCCAACCTTATTCTTTGCAACTTTCACCAAATTATTCTTCCGTAAAATTATTTTAACTAATTTTGTCAAAAATTATTAGTCAAGATTCAATAAAAGATTTATAAACTGTATTTTGAAAACATTTGCAAAATCATTGCAACTTAGATTTGGCCATGGGGGGGGGTTTTAACCCCCAAAACCCCCCCCCGTGCGCACGGGCCTGGTATATGGTATATATGTAGATATAAAGATTGTCCATTATTTGAAATTGAAAAATGATTATAGGTTGAAATCATTTCTTTTTTTTTTGCGGTATAAGATATAAGATGCAGGGCTAAAGGCTTCTATAGGTTGGTGCAGGTGTTGCCCTTGTGGCAACTGATGGTAAGTGATAGTTGAGTGTAGCATGGAAGTAATATGAGGACATAAAGACGGACTTAAGTAGAGTTCGAAGGCTGTTCACATCTGGAGAACAGGAGGGGTGGGACGGCTCCACCTGACTCGGACAGGTTTCTCCCGCTTTACTGTATACTTCTTTAACTCCATTAGTTTATTCTCGCACACAGGCATGAGCCCCTATCTTGCTTATGCAACTGTTGGGAAAGGAGAAGTGGCAAGAACCGCGCCTCAAAGCCGACGAGCCTCAGCCGGGCTACTACCATGCCACCCCGCCACTCCTCCTCTCCCGCACCAGGCAGTTACGTAACAAACCACAGCATCCGAACGGGCGCCTGGTCAAAGAAAATCCGACCCCCAGGAGAATAAGAAGCCACCTACGCAAACACTTCGATGAGATCCGGCACCTGATTTCCACGCCGTTTGATCCTAAGGTGCACTGGCAGGCCCTCACCCTTATCCACACCGATTCGGTAAATTCCTATGCCAAAAAACATCGCGGGACTGTGTTGAGGCGGGTGTTTGTGCAATGTAATATAGTTTTGTGTGTATAGTGTTATCAAAGTGTTTTAAAATGTACACATTTTGATCAGGACAATTTGAATCTTTAAATTCGATTTTCTCTTAAAGTATGAGTCGCATCCAAGTTCGGGCTTTAGTTTTGTGATTTATGTCTCCCTGTTGTTGGTCAGAGACAGTAGGTATGCGAATATCCCTTACATGAATAGGTGCAGGCAATCCTGCTGAAGCACTTTGGCTATCAATGTTGAAATGTGCGTTTGAATGAAGTGTGCCTTGCACGGGCCCGCCGGCAGAAGTCGTTTCGTTGGTAGCGTTCGTGGCGTTATCGCCTTCTACTATTCCAGGAACACCGTTGGTAGCTTCTGTGTCCGCGGCGTGCTCAATCTCATCTTCATTTGCATGATTTTCCTCTTCCGGGGCAGCGATCATATTGGTGTACATTTCTCGGATTTGTGAAATTGTTGCGCTCTCCGGTATCTGCATACCCCGTTCATGCTATACAGCAAGCATTTCATTTTTCGACAAACGAGTCATTTTAATTTAATTTGACCGATTGCTTGTAGTTGTAATCCTGTCCGCAGAATTTTAATAAATTTCCTTTATTACTTTTTCGGTTGTTTTAGTTTTTTACGGAGCTATATCGATGGCGCGTCTGCTCGTCTCTGTACTTTTCTACATATATTTCTATATAACGGAATCTTAAAAATGAAGCCTTTTTGCCATATTTGAGTTGCCACTATGTTACAAACTATTACAATGAAGTATCTAAAGGCCTAAACACATGACGCAGTTTGGTACAACAAGTATTTGACTACACATCTTTCATTTATCTTCGTTTTTTTTTGCTTTTTTTGATACGAACTCATTTCACTTTTTGATGTACATATATTATTTTGTTACTTTTACCTTTTTTATGGTTTTTACCTCTTTTGGATATTTTGTAGTTTTCTTCACTTTTTCTCAGAAACATTTTTTTTTCTTTTTTTTCCTTTCACTTTTTTTTTGATCGAATTGTCGATACGAAAACGCGTTTTAATTAAATATGCAAAACGAACAAAACAATAATCTTTGTCATTAATTTTTCTATAATTCATATAGAAACTTTTTTTCACTGTTTTTTTATTTACTTTTCGCGATTTTTTTATATGCATTTTTTTTCGTTTTGCATATGCATAAAATAATGCACATGCACCGAACCGGATTACTAAACTATGTAATAGTAAAAATCACTTGTTAGTGAAAATTGGCCTCGATCACGGTCAAGAGGCCAAAGCCCTTAACCGTACCAGGGATAAATCCTCTGGATATGTTGTTTGTTTTGTTTTTCTCTACTTTCAGCTTAAGTGTTGTTTTTGGTACCAAATTCATACGGATAAGCGAGGTGAGTTCTTATAAAATTTAAAATACATACATATGCATAGACCCATACTAATACGGTTTTTCTCTGGGTAATATACATATATATAAATACAACTTTTTTTGTTTACAAAACCTCTGAGAGTGAGCGAGCACTCGCGCGCACATATATATATGTTTACATATGTTTATGCGTGAGGTTGTGGACAACCAAAAGAAAGATAGACATTAGCCGGTCGGAAATTTTGAAGTTTATTTTTGGGACTTTTGCTATTAAATAATTATATACAATAATAATAGAAAAACATAAATAATTTTTGCGTTTGGAAGGAAATTTAGAGATATATATATGAGTATATGGTATATATGTAGATATAAAGATTGTCCATTATTTGAAATTGAAAAATGATTATAGGTTGAAATCATTTCTTTTTTTTTTGCGGTATAAGATATAAGATGCAGGGCTAAAGGCTTCTATAGGTTGGTGCAGGTGTTGCCCTTGTGGCAACTGATGGTAAGTGATAGTTGAGTGTAGCATGGAAGTAATATGAGGACATAAAGACGGACTTAAGTAGAGTTCGAAGGCTGTTCACATCTGGAGAACAGGAGGGGTGGGACGGCTCCACCTGACTCGGACAGGTTTCTCCCGCTTTACTGTATACTTCTTTAACTCCATTAGTTTATTCTCGCACACAGGCATGAGCCCCTATCTTGCTTATGCAACTGTTGGGAAAGGAGAAGTGGCAAGAACCGCGCCTCAAAGCCGACGAGCCTCAGCCGGGCTACTACCATGCCACCCCGCCACTCCTCCTCTCCCGCACCAGGCAGTTACGTAACAAACCACAGCATCCGAACGGGCGCCTGGTCAAAGAAAATCCGACCCCCAGGAGAATAAGAAGCCACCTACGCAAACACTTCGATGAGATCCGGCACCTGATTTCCACGCCGTTTGATCCTAAGGTGCACTGGCAGGCCCTCACCCTTATCCACACCGATTCGGTAAATTCCTATGCCAAAAAACATCGCGGGACTGTGTTGAGGCGGGTGTTTGTGCAATGTAATATAGTTTTGTGTGTATAGTGTTATCAAAGTGTTTTAAAATGTACACATTTTGATCAGGACAATTTGAATCTTTAAATTCGATTTTCTCTTAAAGTATGAGTCGCATCCAAGTTCGGGCTTTAGTTTTGTGATTTATGCGAGCCCCTCTATGCCTCTAAAAAAAAAAAACATTCATAGCCATGGTGCACTCTCTAAAACTCAACTCCATATATATGCAACATTTTATACAGTTCTGTATTTCTGTTTAATTGGCACATGCTTTTTGTCGGTATCGAAGGGCATAAGAGTCGATATAGTGTCGAATCGTATCAAAATTCTTGTCTCTAGCAATGTCGGGTTCTATGGCCATGTCAATAAAAAGTGTGAACCATGATCCAATAATAAATCAACTTTTCCTGACATGTCCTTAACCAGCATTTGTATATTTTACTAAGAAAAAAGTGCAGTGAAAAAATTGATTAACCGATTTTTATTCAGAGACATACGTTCAGTTTTCAACGCATATTTGTTGATGTAGCTATATGGAGATGTAGCATTTTATTCTTAATTCTTGGACCTTATCGTTTTATTCTTAAACTATATGGCTGTAAGGTGGTTTTTGATGCAAATGGCCAATTTACCAAGAGAAGACATTATTTTTTCATGCTTGAAAAGTGAATGAAGCTTTTAATGTAAAAATATCTTCCGGTATCGTCCTTGATAATTTTTTAATAAAACAGTGCGACTAAAATAGAAAACAAATATAAAAATGGAAACATGTCCGCAATGTGCTATCTGTGGCACTATACAGCAACTATTGCGTTGCGCTAAATGTAAGACTGTGTTTTATTGCTCAACTGCACATCAACATATGGACTGGCCAAAACATAAACAAAAATGCCGTATATCTTCGAAACAGAAAAACAATAATTTACAACAGTCTTTTACTGTAACTACAAAAGCAAACGATAACCCTCAACTTGTCACGAAATGCGATCATCCAGATGTCATCCCAAAAGCTATCCAGAATATGCGTGGCTTTCCTCTTCGAGGACCGGAAAGCACTGTAGTTGCTCCTTCTATACAAATGGTGACCCCATCAAATACTGCAAGGACGTACAATAATGAAAGTACAAGTTTTTTAAACCATACATTTATTAAAAAGCCCAATGATATTGAAAGTAAAATACATATCTCAGATACTGATGCTACAATAACGGCTACAAATGTATTGAAAAAAGAGACTAAAGACACAAACTCATATTTGTTAGCTCAATACCATCATGTTGATCAGCGGCTACTATCACCTCAGTATCACCAAAAGCAACAACTACTCATGCAACAACAGTTAGAGCGTCAACAAATCCCATCACATGAGGTACCTTATTCAAACGTATCCAGTCTAACCAACCATAATGGTCATCATCACTATGAAAAAAGCGTCAGTTGTCAGGTTGGCAGTGGAGGCGGTGTGGATGAAAATGCCTTTGGAAATGCGAAGTGAGTAAACCATGCCATTAATTACAACGGAAATTGCAGAATACAGACCAGCACTAAGTTGGGTAATCCTTTACGTGGGGTACCAAGCGCTAATACGCATCCAAAAATGTCGGGAGGGGTATCTAAAGACGCGTACATTCCCACAACAGCCGGTTCTACGTACCGGAATGACCCGGGTTTTACCCGGCCAAGGGCTGTTATTTCAGTGTAACCCTGTCCAATTTGTCCAGTCCCACTCCTAAATTGTCATCCTCGGAGCTGTCCCTTGCAGTCGGGTTCCTCCAATGTGTCTTGTTACGGGCTGGTATCGAATCCAACCCCGGACCAAGAGACTGGATCTGCTGCGCCTGCTGGAAGAAAATATACGTCAAACGTTCACATTCCGTTCAATGCAGTAAATGCAAGAGATGGCTGCACAGATCTGGATGCTCAGGGCTTAACCCTGCCACCCCGTACTTTTTTCAGTACTTTTGAGGCACCATCTTCGCGCGCAAGTGCGTCCCGCGGTTCTCGTCGCTCCGGCGCACACACACCGCACCAGACCATCATCAACTGGCCACAACAGTGGCCCGGTCTCCACGACCAGCAGCCTTGCTGCTCCCGCCTCACCTCAGCCCCCACTCTTGTCCCCCCTACTTCCAGCATGCACGTGGGTCAGGAACATAACCTCCTCGTACCTTTCACCACGTGCACTGTTTGTCGGCAAAGATTATATACGCCTGCGGCATCGGTTAAGTGCAATAACTGCCTTGGCCTGTGCCACATACATACATATGTGCTCTGGGCTTTCATACAGGAACCTTTAGACGGATACATTTATAGCCCCTTGCTGCAGAACTCCGACGCCC
The DNA here is from genome assembly GCA_951509765.1 of Sphenella marginata. Taxonomy (NCBI): domain Eukaryota; kingdom Metazoa; phylum Arthropoda; class Insecta; order Diptera; family Tephritidae; genus Sphenella; species Sphenella marginata. Next base: position 36,505,915 of record OX608079.1, on the reverse strand, counting down.
ATCACGCCACACAACATCGATCAAGGCACGCTGAATCCTAGACTGCGACACAGCTTGGGTCTAAGCCTACCTCCATCTAGGCAACCACATCCGTCCCTTACCGCCAGCATGCCTTCACCCTCCCTCCCGACACACTTCAAAATCCTACAGCTGAACTGCAACGGATTAACTGGAAAGATCGCGGAGATAACAGACTTTATGAAGTCGAACAACATTAAACTGGCCGCCATTCAGGAGACCAAACTGAACGCTAACTCGGACTTACGTACTCGCGATGGGTACAATGTTCATAGGAAAGACCGTCCCAGCGGTCATGGGGGCGGCCTTGCATTCATCACACATCACACTGTACAGTATAACCTATTTGCCCCGGACATTGACCCCAGGGACTCTACCCTTGAATGCCAGGGCATAGCAGTCCCGACAGGCGACGTCGACCTGCGTGTGATAAATATATACATCCCCCCTGTTACGTGCTGTCCCCGTGATTACCGCCCTGATATTAGTGCGTTGCTAAGGGGCATCTCCATTTAAGTGCGGGCCTTATCAACCACGTAAACTGGCAACCAATGCTTACATTGGCATCAGACCACCTACCCATTCTACTAAACATCGAAAGACCGTCCGACTTCATAACGACAGAAAAACGAACGTACATTAACTTTAGCAAAGCGGACTGGCACCGCTTCACGGACTTTACAGAGCACTCCTTCGCTGACCTACCCACACCGACGGACGTATGCAAAGGTGAGAAAGAATTTCGCAAAGTCATCGATTCAGCCTCCGGCCGCTTCATCCCTGCCTGCAGAATCCCGGAAATTCGGCCGAATTTCCCTGCAGGAGCAGCGGCAATGGCAAGAGAACGTGACCAAGTGAGACTCTTGAACCCCGCAGATCCAAGAATAAAGGATCCTAACGCAGAGATCCGTCGGACTGTCAATGACCACAAATTGACAAAATGGAAAGAACACCTAGAGTCATGCAACCTCTCCGGCGGTGTCGGCAAACTATTGTCGACAGTCAAGGCTCTATCCAACCCGACCAAATACAATTACAAGGTCGCCATTGCTTTCGGTGACAGCGTCTAATTGGACCCCAGGAAATGTGCGAGCTCATTCTGCCGGCAATTTATACTGCATTCTCCTGCGGATAGGGCTAAGAGAAAGCCATTCGACGTGCGCACAAACACAAACAGCCGCGCCCATTGTCGTCTCCGTCGCAGAGGTTAAGGAAGCTATAAGTAAGGCGAAACCTTCTAGATCACTAGGACCCGACGGAATTGCCATGAAGATGCTGAAACACCTCGGCCACAGGCTATTGGCCGACCGGTTATTGATTATGCTGAGCCCATATGGTCGCCAAACCTTCACGACACCAACTGGAGGAAATTACAGGTCTGCCAAAACACCGGAATCAGAACCGCGACGGGCTGTTTGCTTATGTCACCTGAGTCTCACCTTCACCAGGAGGCTGAAATGCTCAACGTTCGCGAGCATGCGGAACTTTTAAGTAGGCAGTTCCTTCTGTACTTCATAGACTCAGTCAACCAAATCGACAGCTATTGGATGAAACTCCGCCCCCCAGAGACATAAGGAAACATTTCCGAAAGCATTATGATGAGATCCGGCATCACATCTCGTTGCCGTTTGATCTGCGGGACCACAGGCGTCTCCTAAACGACCTCCACACCGAGTCGGTGGACAAATCTCGGCCTGTGAACCCCGTTATTGGTGCCCAACCACCTGTTCTTCTTGAGGAAGGACGTGTCCTTCAGAGGGAGACTAGAGTCATGCTGGCACAACTTCGGTCTGGATACTGCAATAGGCTGAACTCCTATCTGTCCAGACTGAACCCCACCATACCGAACACATGCCCTGCATGCGGTATGGGCCCCCCATGACACGCCACATCTCTTTTCCTGTTCTTTTGGCGTAGGGTCAAGGCGTCTAATATGGTCACGTTCATTTGCTAGGGCCGCTGCCTCTGCGGGGAAGAATGGACGCACTTCCTTTATTCTACCTGACGGAATGTGTTGATGGGAGGCTGAAATTAGGGCCATACGAAACGCCTTTTCCCCTTCTCGCACGTCAGACGGGGTAAAGTGCGAAGGGGAGCAGAGTTGATGCTGGGGGTCAGGGACTGATGCGCATGCCTAGGTGGTAGTAGGCTGGGTCGCGCACTACGACGCATTCTTGAAGTCGAAGGAATCGCGTTACCAGAAGGTAGAGGCAAATCAGATGACGTTGAAGGTTGCGTAGCTCGACAGCATGGCGCAACGTACGTATCAGTCCATAAGTTCCTGTTCGCGAGTCCAGAGCATATGAGCAGGTGACACAGGCCAAGGCAGTTATTGCACTTGACTGATGCCAACGGCGTATATAATCTTAACCGACAAACAGTGCACGTAGAATAAGGGACCAGGAGCTGATGGTTGTGGATTATACTCGTGCTGATGCTGGAAGAAGAGGGGCTGACCGAGGGGGTGGGAGAGAGCGGACGCTCAGCATTGCTCAAATCCACTTGGGAAGTGCTACGTAGGGAGTAGCTGTGAGCTGATGTGTGAGGTGCTGACGCCTGGAGGCGTGAGCTGCCGCTCAGAAGGTCTACTTGCTGATGTGCATTATTAATGCTAGTCGTGGAGACTGATGTGATAGAGTCAGACATATGTGGCGGAGCGATACTTGATCGACGACGGTCACTGGACGTAGTAGGACGTGAACAGCAAGGGGCCACAAAAGTTCTATAAAAACTAGCGGGTCTATGAGTAGAGGGATTTAGTCCGGAGCAACTAGTTAGATGCAACCATCTGCTACAATTAGAGCATTGTACTGAATGTGAACGTTTCACATAAATTTTCTTCCAGCAGATCCATTCTCTAGGTCCGGGGTTGGATTCAATACCAGCCCGGAGCAGCAGAGTCTTGAGCAGCCCGCTGCAAGGAGCTGCTCGGAGGATGACACTGGGGTAGTGAAATAACAGCCCTTGGTCGGGGAAACCCCGAGTCATTCCGGTACGTAGAACCGGCTGTCGTGGGAATGATGGCTTGGCAATGGTGGAGTTTAGATGGGCCATGAAAGTGAATTTTGAGTAGAAACTTACCCCCAAGTCCCTGACTTCCTTGAGTGTCGAAAGAGAAGGACCATCAATATAAAAAGACGTAGGAACGCAGTTACGAGATTTGTAATAGGTTAGGTTAGGTTGCGAGGGTTAGACCGAAACACAAGGTTACGGCCCGACACTTAGGCCACCAGTGGGCCCGTTGTGATACCCTATACGGACTCGAAAACAAGAGAGGGCTCTTCCTCGCCTATACATGATGATCGAACCACTTCGTGGAGACAATGAATTTAGCTAGAGCCTTGACCTCACATCTAGAGACTTCAGAGAGGTCTACTAGAAATGGTTGCCCTAGAAAGGCTAACCGCCGCCTGCCAAGTGCTGGACACTGGCACAGGAGGTGCTGGACACTCTCCTCCTCCTCGATACATCTACAACTGCGACAGTAGTCGAAGGTTGTCGCTCCCAATCTAATACCGTGAGTGCCAATTAGGCAGTGCCCCGTAGAACCCTTATAAGTGATGCTACCGTTGGTTTGGTTAGGGTAAGAAGCTCCTTAGTGCGCCCTCTATCATATGAGGGCCAGGTTAGCCTGGATGTCTCGCAAGTTGAGATTGCCGACCATTTCTCGTTTGCAGATCTTATAGTGCTCGTGCTCACACGGATCTTGAAGGAGGCCATAGGTATACCTACCGAGTCATTTCCGGAAAGGATGTGGTCGGTGGTACCTCTTCTGGCCAGCTCGTCCGCTCTGCAGTTACCCTCAATATCCCTGTGACCAGGTACCCATATAAGGTTGATACTGAAGTGCTGAGCCATCTCGTTAAGAGATCTGCGGCATTCAGTGAGCGACTTTGAATTGTCGACGAATGAGCCCAGGGCCTTAAGTGCGGCCTGGCTGTCTGAGAAAATGAAGACCCGTTTGCCATCACTGGGTACAGTAGCCAGATGGCTTACGGCTCTGTGTATTGCCAGCATTTCCGCTTGGTATACACTGCAGTGATCCGGAAGGCGGAAAGAGACCTCTAGACCCAGATCCGGTGAGAAGATGCCCGCTCCAACCTTCCCGTCAAGCTTAGAGCCATCGGTAAAAATGTTTACAGCGTTCGAGACAAGATGCTGCCTACTATCCCAGTCTTGTCGCGTTGGTATTAACACTGTGTAGTTCTTAAGGAATACATTCCTTGACGTGCAGTAAACAGTGAAAGTTGGTATTGGGACAGGGGCGCATGCACCCAGGATGGTGGCATGCCCACAAGTTCCATTTGACCAGATACCCGTTTCCCGTATACGTAGAGCCGAGATAACAGAAACCTCCCTCGCCACAAGGTCAAGGGGTGGTAGGTAGAGTATTGTGTTAAGTGCTTCGGTGGGAGTAGAACAGAGAGCCACTGTTATACATAGCTCCGAGCTTCTTTGCACTTTTTGCAGCATTTTAAGATAGGTGCTTTTGGCCAGTGCAGGCCACCAGACCAAAACGCCATATAGGAGAATCGGGCGTACAATGGCCGTAAAGACCCAGTGAACCACCTTAGGGGAGAACCCCCAGGAGGCACCAATTGCCCTCTTGCAGGAGAAAAGCGCCGCAGCTGCCTTTCTGGATCGATCCATTATGTTGTCATTCCAGAGCAGTTTTCTATCTAGAATAACCCCCAGGTACTTGACCTTATCACTCAGAACTAGAGACGTATCCCCGATTCTTGGTGGTATTATGTTTGGTATCTTGTATCTCCTCGAAAAGAGAACTAACTCGGTTTTATCAGGGTTCACTTCCAGGCCAGAGCTCTTGGCCCAGGATGATATTGTGGATAGTGCCCCTTCCATTAAATTGCAGAGGGTTTGCGGGAATTTTCCCCTTACAATGACGCAGATGTCATCAGCATACGCGATCAATTGATGGCCTTCTGATTCCATGAGACATAAAAGTTGGTTTACAGTAACCAGCCACAAAAGTGGAGAGAGAACGCCACCCTGCGGGGTGCCTCGGTTTGCGAGTCTGTGGACTTCGCGCCCGCCTAGCTCAGTTTTTATCCGCCTATCCGTAAGCAGATTGTAGATAAGTTCCACAACGCACGCGTCCACCCGTAGGTCCATTAGGGCCGAGGTGATTGCAGTTGGAACGACGTTGTTAAAGGCGCCCGCTATGTCAAGGAAAGTCACCAGTGTGTACTCTCTGAGGTCAAGCGACCTTTCAATGACTGACACCAGCGAGTGCAAGGCAGTGTCGGTTGACCTGCCTTTTGTATAGGCATGCTGGGCATGCGATAGAGACGATGGGTCAATCAGCCTCCGGATATAGTCCTCCAGGAGTCTTTCAAACGTTTTAAGCAGGAAAGAAGACAGACTTATTGGCCTGTAGTCCTTTGGTTTTGTGTGAGAGGGCTTCCCTGCTTTAGGAATAAAGACCACGCTGACTTCCCTCCACGATTCCGGTACGTATTTGAGCCTCAGACAACTTAAAAACATCATCTTTAACCAGGGTTTAATGAGTGAGGCAGTGTGTTGAAGCTGAGCCGGGAATATTCCATCTGGGCCCGGTGACTTATAGGGTTTGAAGGTAGATAAGGCCCAGTCTAGCTTTCGATCATCTACGATTTCCTTCAAAAGCTTATCAGAGGGTAGCCCTCCGATAGCTAAATTTTGAGACGCGCCTTCGCATGTCGGAAAATGTGTATCCATAAGCAAGTTTATGGTTGTGTTGTTGTTGTTGTTTTAACAACAAAATCACTCCCCGAAGGTTTTGGGGAGTGTTGTCGAAATAACAGTCCTTGGCCGGATATGAATCCGGTACGCTCCGGTACTCCCTTGCGGTACTGCCCGACTGTCGTGGGAGCGATTTGGTATGACCAGTGCAACCTTCTAGGTCATGTCATCCCTCCTTCCGAAAGGAAAGAGAAGATGGGTAATGAGAGGTGGGAGGCATCATATCCGTAGATCAACCATCGAGTTGCATGTCTCCGTCCAAGACCCATCAGGCTTTTGGACTTAGCTTAACTAAGTTGGGGATTTCGATAACACCTTCCTTAAACGGGAGGCGGCAGATGTGGTTTCAATCTGGCTGCAGAAATCTTCCCAAGATGATCGCTTTTCCTTACGAATAGCTTTCTTATACGCGCTAAGTTTCGCCTTATAGTCCGCCCATGATTCCTCATGACCGTCATGCTTTGCTTTGTTAAAAGCCGTCCTACTGGACTTCCTAAGCTCCTCGAGATTAGACGACCACCATGGTGGTTTGCGGGTTTTCGCCGCCCTCCTGTTTGGACAGGCCCTATCTAAAGCAGTCCTACAAAGCTGACTGAAATTGTTTACGAGCCCGTCAAGCTCAGAATTGTTAGTCGGGGTTTGTACCTTGTTTGGCAGATTTTTAACGATAATCTTTTTATAGTAGCCCCAGTTTGTTCTTCTAACATTTTTAAAAACCTTAGGCCTAGTGGGAGTTTGCGATACATTGAAGCTAATGTACCTGTGGTCCGAGAAGGAGTGTTCGCTTAGAACCTTCCAAGATTCGATTTGATCACTGAAGGAGTCCGTGACTAGGGTAATGTCAAGGACCTCCTCCCTATTTCTAGTGATAAAAGTGGGGTCGCTTCCCCTATTACATATACCTAGATTAGTGCCTAGAAGATAATCATAAAGAGACTCACCCCGGTCATTTGTATCAGTGCTGCCCCACTGCGCATGATGGGCATTTGCGTCACCTCCGAGTACCAGCATTTCATCCCGCGGGTTTGAGCGCCTCACGAGTTCCCGGAAGTTGTTTGGTGGTAATGGGCCCTGGTGATCATGAGCCAGATAGAAGGACGCAAACGTGCACCTCCTACCCAGCCCCTCGACGCTTATCGCTGTCAGATCTCCATCACTACATTGCGGAAGAAGAAAAACATTAAGAGTAGACTTAGCTAGAATACATGTACGTGGCTTACCCTTGTTATGAGCGCAAATAAGCTTGTAGCCAGGCGTCCGCAACCCACAGATCCTTTCACCAGTGATCCATGGCTCCTGGACTAAAACAATGTCTACTACACCTGCGGACAGGCGCAGTAGAAGCGCAGCTGAAGCTGCTTTACTGTGATGAAGGTTGATCTGGAGGACCCTCATCATAATTTTTTGGCGCTCTCCTCCGTGAGCGTCGCGTCCGACTCCCCATCGCTCAGAAGCTGACTCTCGGAGTAAATTCTCCTGAGAGCCAGACTACCGTCCGAGCTCGATGAGTCGTACCCACCACTAGGTTCCGGCGCTTTCGCCTCGTCCACCTCCATCTCGTCCTCGCTGGGGGGTTCACCCGCCTCCAGAGCCTCAAGATTGACAAGGGATTCTACGTCCGCCTTATAAACCCGAAGGCTGATGTTTTTAAAACCGTAGCTCACCTTGTAATCATTCTTCGACAGTGCACCGACGCTTGCGCTGTCGAGTAGCAGGACGATCTGCATTGTGGCCTTCTCCGTCTTCTCGACGTTCACCACTTTCCAGTTCGGGGTAACTACACCCGGGTTGTACACAGGGAGAATCTCCAGGATGTCTGCTGGGTCCGTGGGCGTCACTGGAACCCAGGCTCTGGCTCTCGGCCTCGAGGGAATATCCCGCGCATCGACCGCCTTGAGCCTCGCACCCGGATATACCTCCCCTATCAAGCAGACGGCGGCCTTGTACAGTACCGCCGACCTTTCGTCATCACAAGCAATAAGTTTGACATTCCCCTGGAACCACCCTGCATCTTTGAATGATGGCAGTGGCCCGGGGTTGTCTTTTATGACCTTCAAGGTCACCGTAGCGAGCGCAGCCTCGATCCACTTCCATTGCTGTTTGGGGATCCTGCCGTCAGCGCTACTCTCATCTATGACGCCAATGATCTTCCGATCCTTGGCGATCTCGGCGAAGGACCGCGTCCAGCCTCCTTGTATCTTGGCCCTTTTCGGTACCGTTGGGTTCGTCTCTTCCATTGACCGCTGACGCTTCGAGGTTGCCTCACTCTCGACCCAGTCAACGCGGAAGTTCGGAAAGGTACGCCTTGCCCACTCAAGCTCCCGCTGCACCTTCGCCCAGTCCTCCGCAGAGACATCCCCCTCCCTTATCGGTGAGGTGGCGTTTCTGCGTAGGATCCGAGCGGCCGCGCGCTTGTCTTGGTGAGAAGAATACCGCCCTTCGAACCGCCACTGGGTGTCTTCTTATGTCTCCTGAGCACCACCTTCACAATGAAGCGAAAATGCTCGCCGTTAAAGAGCATAGCGAAATGCTGACCAGGCAATTCCTATTCAACTGTTGCAAACCGCAGCACCCGAACGGACGCCTGGTCAACGAAAATCCGCCCCCCAGGAGGATAAGAAGCCACCTACGCAAACACTTCGATGAGATCCGGCACCTGATTTCCACGCCGTTTGATCCTAAGGTGCACCGGCAGGCCCTCACCCTTATCCACACCGATTCGGTAAATTCATATGTCAGCTCTATTCCAGCGAACGCCGTTCTTCAGGCAACAACTCCACCCGTTGCCGAAGAGGAGCGCGGGCTGCCTAGGGAGACTAGAGTGATGCTGGCCCAACTCCGGTCTGGATATTGTAATAGGTTAAACTCTTACCTATCCAGACTGAACCCCGACTTGCCTAATGTTTGTCCGGCATGTGGCTTGTCCCCCCATAATACTAACCACCTTTTCGTCTGCTCAGCTGAGCCTACTCTTCTAACACCCATATCCCTCTGGTCCGCCCCTATTGAAGCCGCTAGGTTTCTAGGACTTCCGTTAGAAGAGCCTGATGACATTATTGGGTAGATACGGACTACCTAGGCAGGGCTACGTGGCGTTACAACAACAACAACGGTTCTCGTGGCGCTCGACCTGTCGAAAGCCTTCGACACAGTCAACCACGCCACACTCCTTAGAGACCTGGAGGAGACACCGCTCCCTGCCGGCCTAAAACGATGGACTGCCTATCTAAACGGTCGGCTGGCGTCAGTGCAGTTTCGAAACGAGAGATGTAGACCTAGAAGAATTAGACAAGGGGTTCCGCAGGGTGGTGTCCTTTCACCCCTTCTGTTTAACTTCTACATCTCGAGCCTCCCTCCTCCACCGCAATAGCTTCAAAGGTACAAAGCCGCAACAAGATCCTCAAGTCACTGGCCGGCAGTACTTGGGGCAAAGACAAAGAAACGTTGATGGTCACCTATAAGGCTATTGGCCGACCGGTTATTGATTATGCTGCGCCCATATGGTCGCCTAACCATCACGACACCAACTGGAGGAAATTGCAGGTCTGCCAAAACACCGCAATCAGAACCGCGACGGGCTGTTTGCTTATGTCTCCTGAGTCTCACCTTCACCAAGAGGCTAAAATGCTCAACGTTCGCGAGCATGCGGAACTTTTAAGTAGGCAGTTCCTTTTGAACTGTCATAGACCCAGTCATCCAAATCGACAGCTATTGGATGAAACTCCGCCCCCCAGAGACATAAGGAAACATCTCCGAAAGCATTATGATGAGATCCGGCATCACATCTCGTTGCCGTTTGATCTGCGGGACCATAGGCGGGCCCTAAATGACCTCCAGACTGAACCCCGACTTGCCTAATGTTTGTCCGGCATGTGGCTTGTCCCCCCATAATACTAACCACCTTTTCGTCTGCTCAGCTGAGCCTACTCTTCTAACACCCATATCCCTCTGGTCCGCCCCTATTGAAGCCGCTAGGTTTCTAGGACTTCCGTTAGAAGAGCCTGATGACATTATTGGGTAGATACGGACTACCTAGGCAGGGCTACGTGGCGTTACAACAACAACAACGGTTCTCGTGGCGCTCGACCTGTCGAAAGCCTTCGACACAGTCAACCACGCCACACTCCTTAGAGACCTGGAGGAGACACCGCTCCCTGCCGGCCTAAAACGATGGACTGCCTATCTAAACGGTCGGCTGGCGTCAGTGCAGTTTCGAAACGAGAGATGTAGACCTAGAAGAATTAGACAAGGGGTTCCGCAGGGTGGTGTCCTTTCACCCCTTCTGTTTAACTTCTACATCTCGAGCCTCCCTCCTCCACCGCAATAGCTTCAAAGGTACAAAGCCGCAACAAGATCCTCAAGTCACTGGCCGGCAGTACTTGGGGCAAAGACAAAGAAACGTTGATGGTCACCTATAAGGCTATTGGCCGACCGGTTATTGATTATGCTGCGCCCATATGGTCGCCTAACCATCACGACACCAACTGGAGGAAATTGCAGGTCTGCCAAAACACCGCAATCAGAACCGCGACGGGCTGTTTGCTTATGTCTCCTGAGTCTCACCTTCACCAAGAGGCTAAAATGCTCAACGTTCGCGAGCATGCGGAACTTTTAAGTAGGCAGTTCCTTTTGAACTGTCATAGACCCAGTCATCCAAATCGACAGCTATTGGATGAAACTCCGCCCCCCAGAGACATAAGGAAACATCTCCGAAAGCATTATGATGAGATCCGGCATCACATCTCGTTGCCGTTTGATCTGCGGGACCATAGGCGGGCCCTAAATGACCTCCACACTGAGTCGGTGGACAGATCCCTCAGATCCCGGCCTGTGAACCCCGTTATTGGTGCCCAACCACACGTTCTTGCTGAGGAAGAACGTGTCCTTCCGAGGGAGACTAGAGTCATGCTGGCTCAACTTCGGTCTGGATATTGCAATAGGCTGAACTCCTATTTGTCCAGACTGAATCCCACCATACCGAACACATGCCCTGCATGCGGTATGGCCCCCCACGATACGCAACATCTCTTTTTCGTGTTCTTCGGAACATACTCTTCTAACCCCCCTATCACTTTGGTCCAACCCTGTTGAAAAGGCGCGTTTCCTTGGACTTCCGTTAGAAGAGCCCGATGACAACTAGGAGTGTACTGGCCCTTTGGGCAGGGCGAAGCACTGCTAACAACAAAAACAACAACAACGCTGTTCAGGTCGTTAACCCTGTGCTCTAGTGTTAGGCTCGATGCCTCCCTTCCCAAATTTCCCAAGCTAGGCTTTCTCCGCAGAGTTGCCTCCCTCGCAGCAGCATTGACATCAAACCGTATGATGCGATGATCCGAGAGGGAGGGTTTCGCCGAAACTCTCCAGTTTGAGATCATGGCATCAGCCAGGTTGTTGCCGATGGTGATGTCTAAGACTTCCTCTCGTACCCTTGTTACAAAGGTGGGTGCATTACCCACATTATCACCCCTATTCTGCATTTCGACTTGGATCGAAAATTTCTCCGCTTGGCAACTTTGGTATTCTGCGTTTCAATTCCGCTACGTTCAACTTCGAAACTTCCAATTCTGCTAATTCTGCACTTCGATCGTAGCTCCGTTTTTCTACGTTGGAATTTTGTTGGCGGATAACTGCTTGTTTTTTATTTTGCAAACAATTTACGATTAATTTCCGCGATTTTTTGTTGAAATTCTTAAAATTTAAGTAAAACGCGTATGTAAAAGTTGTAAAACGCTCGCTATATTTGGTTTTTGTGCTCTAATGATGTTTTTTGATATGTTTGCAGGGTAATTGTTTTCGACCGGTGCCGAGTGCTAATATTTGTCCAAAAATGTAGGGAGGGAAATCAAAAGACGCGTTTCGATGCCAGGAATGTGAATCCGCCTACGGAGATCTAATATTTTTGGACGCGCATTAGCATCGGCACCGGTTGTAAACAATTACAAATTGGACTAGCATTCAAAACACCAAACAATATTACTAACGAAATTAAAACTAAGGTAATGGCTTTGACTTTGCCATTATATCCAAACGTGCACCGGCGGCCACTCCACAGCACCCACTCATACTCTGTAAACTTCTTTGTCAGTTCCGGGGCGGCCAATGTCTTCCTACAGCGAAAAGTACCACCTGCGGTCAAACTTAACTCTGACATGTCTAATGTTTGCTCGGCGTATGGTGTGGCCCCACGGCGCGACACCAACCATCATCTGGTCGACGAAGCAGACTCTTCTAGCAACAACTCTATTGAAAATGCCAGGTACCTACTGAAGACGTGGTAACATCCACCAACAGTGCCCTCTTGATTTTGCTGGTCGTCCGATGACTGCCATAATTCACTTAATTTATTTAATAATACTCAATACATATGTAATTAGTAAATATATGTAATTATGTTAATAAATAATACAATTTTACTTTTATTACAATAGCACTAATTTGTGTAATTTGCTTTGTTATGTTTCAATTTCACACATTCCAAGGCAAACAGCTGACTTCGAAAAACTTATAGCTCTTCCTCTTTTTCTTTCGATCCAAGCGTAACTCAGAATGCATATTTACGATCCAAGCGGAGCGTAGAGCGGGAACGTAATTGTAATGCAGAATAGGGGTGTATATACATTACGGTCGTTACTCATTAAAAACTCTAAAAGGTACTCACCCCTCTGGTTAGTGTCTGTACTACCCCACACCTCATTGTGGGCGTTTGCGTCGCATCCAATGATTAGTGGGAGTTGTGCCCTTCTCCAGTGGTTTGCCATGCTCCTGACGCTCTCTGGCGGAAAGTCGTTGTCGTCGCTCGCCAGGTATGCCGCAGCAAAGACAGCATTAGTCCTGCGGCCCTCAACCTCCAGCGTCGTTTGTACCGCTACTAGGTCTTTCCTCATGTGCTCTGTAAGACAGAAATAGTTAATACAATTTCTTACTACTACGCACGCTCTTGGTCTCTCCTGAGAGAGATCCCAAATTACCTTATTTTTGTTTCCTTTCAATCCTCTTATCTGGCCTTTTACCACCCACGGCTCTTGTACTAGAGCGATGCCCAGATTGTCCTCCGCGAAACTCAACGCAAGCATAGCCGATGCTGCTTTAGCGTGGTGGAGGTTTATCTGGGCCACCGCTGTTCCTCTCGGACCGGTCATTGGACCGGCCCCATCGGCTCGTCTAGGTCTGACAGCCGAACGTCATCTTCCTCTTCCCTTATGCCCAGGTTTCGGAAGTCTATGCCCTCCAGCAATTCCTGCTTGTTGGGGCCCGCAGCTGTCTCCCCCGGAATGCTCACGGCCACTGAGCTGGTTGAGCTCCCTGCGGGTGCACTTGCATCATCCTGCTCTGTGGCTTTTCCCCTTAAAAGATGCCCTTTTGATGGCATTGAAGGAGGCCTCATCGATTGCCATGTTGAGCCGGAGCCCTCCATCCTCGACGTTGGTGCTAAATATGCGCCATAGCTCGGTGTGCAGGCCCGAGTTCTGTGCTCTGATGGGCTTCAGCACAAAGTCCGTCGACCAATCCGCATTCCTGGGCAGGAATATGGTGACCGTGTGCGTGGGGGGTATGTCATCCCCCCTCCTCGTTGTGAGGGCAGGGCCCGTCCATCCCTGCAGCCTCGGTATCGTCCTATTTAGCCACGTTGCGGTGCCCTCGTCTCTACAATCCACCAAGAGTAGTCCTGGGCGGAAGTAGACCCCGCTAAAGGATATCGGGCTTGTCCAGCCCTCCGCGACCTCCATCATGATAGCGACCTGCAGAGCATATAGCTCCTCCTGGCCCAGGCTTTCCGCTGGGTAGTTCCTAGGCAGCACCGCCATCCTTATGCCTCTGGTGGCTTCAGAATAGCTCTGCTGCCCATGAGCTTCCCGCGCAGTTCCCGGTCCAGTCGATCCTGCCGCCCTGGAGGTCCCCGCCATGGTAGCGGTCGAAGTGGTCGCTGGTCGTTTTGCCCGCTGTCCCCTCTGGTCTTTTGCATCCTCATGTGCGATAGTGCCGCAGCTCCAATTTTACGCACACGTAAGGGTTAAAGGAATTTTCTTACCTCATCACATAACATGATCGTTGAATAAACTTTTTGGAAAGCGACGCAACACCTTGTCTATTGCCTAGCGGTTCTACCACCAATTATTTACCGCTCTTAACCCACCCAACCATGACTTCTCAGATGTTAAGGAGAAGTCCCATGTAAAAACAATAACAACAACGAGCAAGCAAATTAACAATTCATTTTTTTATTGAATAAAATAAACTAATCAACTAGTTATTAAAAGGTAGTATGTTAATTTCATACTAAATTTAGTACGGAATCCAAAAAGTACTACTTTTTTACTAATGATCTTATGTCCGAACACTAATAGGAACGGCGTGGAATCGGAACAATTTTTACTAAGCCTACTATGAATGTGACAATTCAAATTACTAACTGTTATGTTTTATGCTCGAAGGTTCAGCAAAGAAGGAATGAGTATTCTTTATTTTCACAGCATGCAACCTTAAAGCTAAACAAGAATGTCGGTGTACAGAAATAAACAGGAATGACAGTTATCGGCGTTGCCATATTTGTTCTTATCATCTATATGTATACTTAACAACTCCCTCCTAAAGATTTTTATATATTGTATTTATTAACACTTTTAAACAATTCAGGAATTTCATCTTCATTTAAATTTGTATGTATGCTTATAACTAACTAGCTGACCCGGCAAACTTCGTTCTGCCCAAAATAGACTTTACTATTAAGTTCATTTAAAAAAAAGATATCCAACTGAATGATAAACTATGTATCTATTCCAATCTAAGTTAATATTCGCCGACACACTAAATCATTTGCACCAAATCACTCAGATATTGATAATCTACACATTCGCAACTGTTCATTTCGTAAATGTAAACTATTTACCACGAAAAGCTACCGCTACCACTTCAATCACTAAATTAGAAATAATATTGTAAGCTGTCAAATGAAATGACCGCCTTCTACCCACAAATTTATTTTCACTGAGTATGAAAGGCCAAAATCGCCTAGGCGGTTAGATGGCTATTTTAAGAAAGTAAGTGAGAGATTGGTCTAGTATATAGGCGAAATGGTACCAAAAGCGACAGCGTAGTACTTCGGTACTTTCTTGAGCCAAATTGTATCGAAAAAGTACAATTGTATGGAAAAACCCAACCCTGACTTTGATTATTACTTCACCGACTAACATAGCTGCTCAACGTTAGAAGCAGTACCAAACAATAACATTTTTTCTTGCTATAACATTGTTATGTAAGCTTGCATTATGTTAAGTCCTATACACTGGTATTCTGCTATGCTTACTTCAGTTTCGTAGCATAACTGCCTTTATCTTCTAGTCAGCCATGTGGTTTTTATAATTTCATAAAAATAATACGTGGCGTTACAACAACAACAACGGTTCTCGTGGCGCTCGACCTGTCGAAAGCCTTCGACACAGTCAACCACGCCACACTCCTTAGAGACCTGGAGGAGACACCGCTCCCTGCCGGCCTAAAACGATGGACTGCCTATCTAAACGGTCGGCTGGCGTCAGTGCAGTTTCGAAACGAGAGATGTAGACCTAGAAGAATTAGACAAGGGGTTCCGCAGGGTGGTGTCCTTTCACCCCTTCTGTTTAACTTCTACATCTCGAGCCTCCCTCCTCCACCGCAATAGCTTCAAAGGTACAAAGCGGCAACAAGATCCTCAAGTCACTGGCCGGCAGTACTTGGGGCAAAGACAAAGAAACGTTGATGGTCACCTATAAGGCTATTGGCCGACCGGTTATTGATTATGCTGCGCCCATATGGTCGCCTAACCTTCACGACACCAACTGGAGGAAACTGCAGGTCTGCCAAAACACCGCAATCAGAACCGCGACGGGCTGTTTGCTTATGTCTCCTGAGTCTCACCTTCACCAAGAGGCTAAAATGCTCAACGTTCGCGAGCATGCGGAACTTTTAAGTAGGCAGTTCCTTTTGAACTGTCATAGACCCAGTCATCCAAATCGACAGCTATTGGATGAAACTCCGCCCCCCAGAGACATAAGGAAACATCTCCGAAAGCATTATGATGAGATCCGGCATCACATCTCGTTGCCGTTTGATCTGCGGGACCATAGGCGGGCCCTAAATGACCTCCACACTGAGTCGGTGGACAGATCCCTCAGATCCCGGCCTGTGAACCCCGTTATTGGTGCCCAACCACACGTTCTTGCTGAGGAAGAACGTGTCCTTCCGAGGGAGACTAGAGTCATGCTGGCTCAACTTCGGTCTGGATATTGCAATAGGCTGAACTCCTATTTGTCCAGACTGAATCCCACCATACCGAACACATGCCCTGCATGCGGTATGGCCCCCCACGATACGCAACATCTCTTTTTCGTGTTCTTCGGAACATACTCTTCTAACCCCCCTATCACTTTGGTCCAACCCTGTTGAAAAGGCGCGTTTCCTTGGACTTCCGTTAGAAGAGCCCGATGACAACTAGGAGTGTACTGGCCCTTTGGGCAGGGCGAAGCACTGCTAACAACAAAAACAACAACAACGCTGTTCAGGTCGTTAACCCTGTGCTCTAGTGTTAGGCTCGATGCCTCCCTTCCCAAATTTCCCAAGCTAGGCTTTCTCCGCAGAGTTGCCTCCCTCGCAGCAGCATTGACATCAAACCGTATGATGCGATGATCCGAGAGGGAGGGTTTCGCCGAAACTCTCCAGTTTGAGATCATGGCATCAGCCAGGTTGTTGCCGATGGTGATGTCTAAGACTTCCTCTCGTACCCTTGTTACAAAGGTGGGTGCATTACCCACATTATATACATTACGGTCATTAAAAACTCTAAAAGGTACTCACCCCTCTGGTTAGTGTCTGTACTACCCCACACCTCATTGTGGGCGTTTGCGTCGCATCCAATGATTAGTGGGAGTTGTGCCCTTCTCCAGTGGTTTGCCAAGTTCCTGACGCTCTCTGGCGGAAAGTCGTTGTCATCGCTCGCCAGGTATGCCGCAGCAAAGACAGCATTAGTCCTGCGGCCCTCAACCTCCAGCGTCGTTTGTACCGCTACTAGGTCTTTCCTCATGTGCTCTGTAAGACAGAAATAGTTAATACAATTTCTTACTACTACGCACGCTCTTGGTCTCTCCTGAGAGAGATCCCAAATTACCTTATTTTTGTTTCCTTTCAATCCTCTTATCTGGCCTTTTACCACCCACGGCTCTTGTACTAGAGCGATGCCCAGATTGTCCTCCGCGAAACTCAACGCAAGCATAGCCGATGCTGCTTTAGCGTGGTGGAGGTTTATCTGGGCCACCGCTGTTCCTCTCGGACCGGTCATTGGACCGGCCCCATCGGCTCGTCTAGGTCTGACAGCCGAACGTCATCTTCCTCTTCCCTTATGCCCAGGTTTCGGAAGTCTATGCCCTCCAGCAATTCCTGCTTGTTGGGGCCCGCAGCTGTCTCCCCCGGAATGCTCACGGCCACTGAGCTGGTTGAGCTCCCTGCGGGTGCACTTGCATCATCCTGCTCTGTGGCTTTTCCCCTTTTGATGGCATTGAAGGAGGCCTCATCGATTGCCATGTTGAGCCGGAGCCCTCCATCCTCGACGTTGGTGCTAAATATGCGCCATAGCTCGGTGTGCAGGCCCGAGTTCTGTGCTCTGATGGGCTTCAGCACAAAGTCCGTCGACCAATCCGCATTCCTGGGCAGGAATATGGTGACCGTGTGCGTGGGGGGTATGTCATCCCCCCTCCTCGTTGTGAGGGCAGGGTCCGTCCATCCCTGCAGCCTCGGTATCGTCCTATTTAGCCACGTTGCGGTGCCCTCGTCTCTACAATCCACCAAGAGTAGTCCTGGGCGGAAGTAGACCCCGCTAAAGGATATCGGGCTTGTCCAGCCCTCCGCGACCTCCATCATGATAGCGACCTGCAGAGCATATAGCTCCTCCTGGCCCAGGCTTTCCGCTGGGTAGTTCCTAGGCAGCACCGCCATCCTTATGCCTCTGGTGGCTTCAGAATAGCTCTGCTGCCCATGAGCTTCCCGCGCAGTTCCCGGTCCAGTCGATCCTGCCGCCCTGGAGGTCCCCGTCATGGTAGCGGTCGAAGTGGTCGCTGGTCGTTTTGCCCGCTGTCCCCTCTGGTCTTTTGCATCCTCATGTGCGATAGTGCCGCAGCTCCAATTTTACGCACACGTAAGGGTTAAAGGAATTTTCTTACCTCATCACATAACATGATCGTTGAATAAACTTTTTGGAAAGCGACGCAACACCTTGTCTATTGCCTAGCGGTTCTACCACCAATTATTTACCGCTCTTAACCCACCCAACCATGACTTCTCAGATGTTAAGGAGAAGTCCCATGTAAAAACAATAACAACAACGAGCAAGCAAATTAACAATTCATTTTTTTATTGAATAAAATAAACTAATCAACTAGTTATTAAAAGGTAGTATGTTAATTTCATACTAAATTTAGTACGGAATCCAAAAAGTACTACTTTTTTACTAATGATCTTATGTCCGAACACTAATAGGAACGGCGTGGAATCGGAACAATTTTTACTAAGCCTACTATGAATGTGACAATTCAAATTACTAACTGTTATGTTTTATGCTCGAAGGTTCAGCAAAGAAGGAATGAGTATTCTTTATTTTCACAGCATGCAACCTTAAAGCTAAACAAGAATGTCGGTGTACAGAAATAAACAGGAATGACAGTTGTCGGCGTTGCCATATTTGTTCTTATCATCTATATGTATACTTAACAACTCCCTCCTAAAGATTTTTATATATTGTATTTATTAACACTTTTAAACAATTCAGGAATTTCATCTTCATTTAAATTTGTATGTATGCTTATAACTAACTAGCTGACCCGGCAAACTTCGTTCTGCCCAAAATAGACTTTACTATTAAGTTCATTTAAAAAAAAGATATCCAACTGAATGATAAACTATGTATCTATTCCAATCTAAGTTAATATTCGCCGACACACTAAATCATTTGCACCAAATCACTCAGATATTGATAATCTACACATTCGCAACTGTTCATTTCGTAAATGTAAACTATTTACCACGAAAAGCTACCGCTACCACTTCAATCACTAAATTAGAAATAATATTGTAAGCTGTCAAATGAAATGACCGCCTTCTACCCACAAATTTATTTTCACTGAGTATGAAAGGCCAAAATCGCCTAGGCGGTTAGATGGCTATTTTAAGAAAGTAAGTGAGAGATTGGTCTAGCATATAGGCGAAATGGTACCAAAAGCGACAGCGTAGTACTTCGGTACTTTCTTGAGCCAAATTGTATCGAAAAAGTACAATTGTATGGAAAAACCCAACCCTGACTTTGATTATTACTTCACCGACTAACATAGCTGCTCAACGTTAGAAGCAGTACCAAACAATAACATTTTTTCTTGCTATAACATTGTTATGTAAGCTTGCATTATGTTAAATCCTATACACTGGTATTCTGCTATGCTTACTTCAGTTTCGTAGCATAACTGCCTTTATCTTCTAGTCAGCCATGTGGTTTTTATAATTTCATAAAATTAAAAAGTGAAATAGTGAGAATTTAACATTTTTCGAAATAATGTCACATATGTCATATACGGTTCTACCTTTAGGGCCGTTTTACATAGAACACTCATCAATACCTTTCATTTGAAACCCATATCGTAGTAACACTTTCTGGGGGCACCCTGGTCCACATTCGGACCAATATCTCGGAAACAGGACCCCATAGGTGAAACAAAACCACTCCATGTTAGAACACACATCAATTCCGTTAATTTGAAACCCATATCGTACAAACACTTTCTGGAGTGACCCCTGGTCCACATTTGGGCCAATATCTCGGGAACGAGACCCCCTAGAGGAAAGAAAACCACTCCATGTTACACCACTCATCAGTACCTTTCATTTGATACCCATATCGTATAAACACGATCAAGGGTAACCCCGGTCCACATTTTGCCGGATATCTCGAAAACCCGGAAAATTTTAGAATGTTTTTTTAGCCTATAACCATGTCGAGCACACAGAGATCTTCCGTTCAAAATTTCATCAAAATCGGCTCGGCCGTTCTTGAGTTTTGCGAACAGAAAAAAAAACGGCTTTCAAAATATAAATAGTATAGACTAGCAGGGTACCCGGCGTTGCTCGGGATGTAAGTAGTTAGGGGGCCTTTCAAAATCAATAATATACTTTAAGATTTCATATTTATATAATATAGCTGACCCGGCAAACTTCGTTCTTCCAAAATAGATATTTTTATTAATTTTTCACTACTTCATTGTGCATACAACTTCAAAAATATAAAATTTTAGTATTCCGTTTAAGGCTACACGATACACAAAATTTTTAGTTTTCTGTCCCGGAGCGTAAGTAAATAGCGAAAAAATTTTTCCTACACGGGAACTATTGATATCATTAATCTCCTGATCAATTTTCAGGTCCTAACTTTAAACGTATATCGTAACGTTAATCGTATAACCCCTCACCAAATTTCAGTGGTGTAACCCGAATACTTAGAGAGATACGGACAATGAAAAATTCCATTTGTATGGGAGGTGCCACGCCCACTTTTTCGTTACACCCAGTTGTTTTGGAGGTGGTAGGGATCGATCCCATATAACCCCTTACCGAGTTTCAATGATCTACCAAAATACTTTCAGAGATATCGACTAAGAAATATTTCATTCGTATGGGAGGTGCCACGCCCCTTTTTCGTTATCCCCAGTTTTTTTTGGAGGTGGTAGGTATCGATCTCATATAATCTCTCACCAAATTTCAGTGGTCTAACCTAAATACTTCCAGAGATATCGACTTAGAAGTATTTCAATCGTGGGGGGGTGCCACGCCCACTTTGTCGTTATCCCTAGTTTTTTTTGGAGGTGGTAGGGATCGATTCCATATAACCCCTCACCAAGTTTCAATGATCTAACCTAAATACTTCCAGAGGTATCGACTAAGAAGTATTTCATTCGTATGGGAGGTGCCACGCCCACTTTGTCGTTATCCCCAGTTTTTTTTTGGAGGTGGTAGGGATCGATTCCATATAACCCCTCACCAAATTTTAGTGGTCTAACCTAAATACTTCCAGAGATATCGACTAAGAAGTATTTCATTCGTATGGGAGGTGCCACGCCCACTTTGTCGTTATCCCCAGTTTTTTTTGGAGGTGGTAGGGATCGATTCCATATAACCCCTCACCAAATTTTAGTGGTCTAACCTAAATACTTCCAGAGATATCGACTAAGAAGTATTTCATTCGTATGGGAGGTGCCACGCCCACTTTGTCGTTATCCCCAGTTTTTTTTGGAGGTGGTAGGGATCGATTCCATATAACCCCTAACCAGGGCCGTGCGCAGGAATTGGCCTTGGGGGGGGTTTTAATTTAGATTTGCATTCACATACATTTTTCACTAAGATAAACATATTTGCTGAAACAGATACCTAGACCCATACATCATAAATTTAAATGTTCTTTAACTTTTCTGAAACTGCATACTCTGATACCTAAAACTATACCCAAGAAAATTTTTTTGGTTGTACACATTTTTCTGTATTTGATAGAGAATTGGTGATGTGATGGCGTATATCAGCTAACTAAAAGTGCAAAAAAAGACCCCTTTCGGACCATAAAACGCTCATTTCTCAGAGCTTTACTCTCCAAAATGAGCTTCTTTCGGAGCACAAATGGAGCGAAAAATCGCTCTACGTGGGAACTCCAACGGAGTCATAAAAAAGAGTCCGAAATGAGTCCGATTTCGATGAATTTGAAGCGTTTTTTGACTATTTTTAAATGAAATGCGGAGCCTTTTATTGGTGCTTTTCTGAACCTTTTTCGGAGCCTTTTATTCCTCCATTCTGAGGGTTTTTGGAGGCTTTTCAGACGCCTTTCGGAGCCCTTTAATTGGTGCTTTTCTTTTATTCATCCATTCAGAGGGTTTTTGGGCTATTTTCGGAGCCTTTTATTGGTGTTTTTCTGAAGCTTATTTGGGGTCGTTTTTTACTTCTTTTGGGTCATAATTTCTTTGCGCAATTTTTCCCTTCTAACTATTCTGCCGTCACCAATTCTGACTTTCTAAATTATCCCTATGAGCTACATGGGAACAATTTAATTAATTGTCCAACTATATGCGCCAATGATGTTCTTATTTATATGAAAACTTTGAAGGAATCTTTTAAATGCTGTCCTGATAGGATTCCTACATGCTTCTTGAAGAAGTGTGCTAACAATATTTACCAACCCCTTACCAATTTGTTCAATCTGTCACTAAAGTGTGCTGTTTTTCCAAAAGCATGGAAAGAGTCGTTTCTTCTACCGCTTCATAAAAGCGGAAGCAAGGCTTCTATAGAGAACTATCGTGGCATAGCAAAGCTTTCTGCCATCCCAAAAGTGTGTGAAGCTATTGTTACCAATCAGCTTACGAATCCTATCTCTACCTTGATTTCCGACTGTCAACACGGGTTCTGTAAGGGAAAGTCCACCGTTACAAACTTACTTGAATTTACTTTGATTTCAGTAAAGCTTTCGATAAAGTGTGCCACTCTTTACTTATTCATAAACTGGATCAGTTGGAATCCAGCCGGGTCTCAATCGCTAGATCTCTTCTTGCCTTAGCGACAGAGCACAAAAAGTAGTGTTTAAAAATTGTGAATCCGATGTTATTTATGTCTCCTCAGGAGTTCCTCAAGGAAGCCATCTTGGCCCGATTCTGTTCTTGTTGTTTAGAAATGATATTTCTATAGTAATATAATTTTCGAAAATTTTAATGTATGCCGACGATGTAAAGCTTTGTCATTCGAAGAAGCTTCAATCAGATCTAAATACACTAGTTACTTGGTGCGTTTTAAATTATACGCCGCTTAATCTAAAGAAATGTAAATACATGCGTTTTTCGAGAGGAATATCACAGCCAGCTTCCTATACAATTAACAGTTATAGTCTTGAGCAAATGTATGATTTTGTTGACCTTGGGGTTACTATGGACTACAAAATCAGTTTTAACTGCCACATTAACGTAACAGTCAATAAAGCTAGAGGCGCTCTAGCATTTCTTAAACGATGGTCTAAAGAATTTAGCGACCCTTATGTAAATAAAACTCTACTACATTAGTCAGACCGATACTTGAATACCGTTCTATAATTTGGAACCCACGTTACCAGGTCCTCGTGGATCGCTTAGAATCAGTTCAAAAACAATTTTTAATATTTTCCTTAAGAGATCTTCACTGGGATCCCTTGTATAATTTGCCATCGTATACGAGTCGCTTTAAACTAATTAATCTTCACAGCCTTTCTAGTCGGAGGGAACTGCTTGTAACTGTTTTCATGACTAAATTACTAAATGGTTCAATCGTAAGCCTGTTTCTTTTGAGCGAAGTGAACTTCAATGTACCTTCTCGTCCATCAAGACATTTTAAACCACTTATATTGAAACAGTCTCGAACTAATTTTGAATTAAATGGGCCTTTTCGTTGTTTGTGTCAAGATTATAACTCTCATTCTGGTACGTTTGATATTTCAGACTCACTATGCAGCATAAAAAAGTCAATTCTTTCTATCCTAAATACATATCAACAATTTGCTTTCATATCCTTTGATTCTTATCTTTATTCTTAACAATAACTATTCGCTGTAAACTAATTATTTATTAATTGTGTCATCTATTTTTTATATACCTTACTTAGCTGATGAGGTTTTCTCTGTAGCTGAGCAGTTTTAGATCTCGACGATTAACAAACCAAAACCAGACTATTGATAAAGGTCCATGAAACATGCGATCTTTACCTTCTGTTAGGTGAAATAAAAAAAAAACCTCAGAAAATGTTTGAAAACATTCAAATATTTGAACGGTGTCGCTCATCTGCTCTCCAACGTTCATTTTCTCACAATTCTCTTTACGCCTACAACAAAAAGAGTCAGAAAACACTCGAAATCTTTCATATAATTGAGCCTTGCAGTTCATTCTCTCTGTTAATTGAAACTGCTCACTGTTTTCATCAGTAAAATTAAAAAAAAAAAATGCCCATACGCTACACAACTTTGTAATTTCGGAAAGCTCCAAGTGCAATTCAAAGTGCCGGACTTATCGTCGCTACCGACGAAGAAGGCGCATTCAACAAATTGTCAACGAAAAAAGGCGCATTAAAAATATTGCGGGAAATAAGGACGCATTAAAAAATATTTTGACGAAAAAAGGGGCATTTAAAAATATTTTGACGAAGAAAGGCGGAGTGTATACATTTACAGTAAACTTCACAAGGGATTTGGTGCTGGATTATAAAAAAATTGGGCCAGCCCAAGTACCCATTATACGTATGTATTTTTATTTAGTATTACGTTTTTTGAATAACTTATATTGCAGCTAGTTATCGAAGCGCGTCTTTCTTTCCTAAAAAATATTTTAAAGCGCCTTTCTTTCTCAAGATATTTATAATGCGTCTTTCTTCAAACTTCGTCGACAAACAGCTTTGCGCCCTTTTTCGTCGATAGGAACGTTATGTATTGGCCAACCTTATTCTTTGCAACTTTCACCAAATTATTCTTCCGTAAAATTATTTTAACTAATTTTGTCAAAAATTATTAGTCAAGATTCAATAAAAGATTTATAAACTGTATTTTGAAAACATTTGCAAAATCATTGCAACTTAGATTTGGCCATGGGGGGGGTTTTAACCCCCAAAACCCCCCCCGTGCGCACGGGCCTGCCCCTAACCAAGTTTCAATGATCTAACATAAATACTTCCAGAGATACGGACAATGGAAAATTCCATTTGTATGGGAGGTGCCACGCCCCCTATATATATCAAAATATTTTTTAGCCTGTGACCATTCCTGGAAGATGTACAGTGGGTGTGTAAAATTTGGTTACGATCGGTTTATAAGTTTAGGACGCAAGTCGGTCTATACCTATATATATATGTATTTACATAATTTGAATTTTATATATATATATTGTTCCGATTGCCATTTTTGTTAATTCTTTGAGGAGCAATCTGTTCTGTGATTTTCTCTTTAGCTCTTGCAGCCGTTTGTCTTGTTTTAGGTCTTTGGATAACTCTCGGCGTGGAATCGTTTGCATCATCATCATCATCCACTGAAAGGTTATCGGTTTCAACCAGCGGCTCATCAACCTTCACAACAACTTTTGATTCCGGCACCCTACTCGTTTCTCCGGAATGTTCCTCAGAAATTTGTTGAGTATCACGATCAGAACGATTGATGATTTGATCCAAATGTCGTTTAATGTCGCGTTTATCACGTGTTAAATAGCATGTGTATATTCTTGGACCTAATTTCTTTTTTATTACAGCAGGAGACCATACTGCTTTGTTTGGATTCTTGTAGTCTCGCACGTAGACGTTTTGCCCAACAGAAAAATCTAAACTACGTCTACCTTTATAATGTTTAATTGCATCAATTTGTTTTGATTCTATAATATCTTTCGTAGTTGGTGGTTTCATAAGATTAAATCGCGATTTAAGTTCGCGATTAAGCAAACGGTTTGATGGAGACTCATTCGTTGTGCAATGTTTTGTGATTCGATAATCGAATAGAAATCGTTGTAAAATTACGTCAAAATTACCTACTTCATTCTGTTCTAAATTTGCTAACAAAGATTTTTTTAATGTTTTTACAAAATTTTCAGCTTGTCCGTTGGTGGACGGATGACCTGGTGCAGTGAGACTTAGCTGAATGCCATTTGATTTTGTAAACGCTTGGAACTCCGCAGAAGTGAATTGCCTTCCGTTGTCAGTCACCAATACGTCACATAAACCAAAGCGACTAAAGATCTCTCGTAATTTATTTATCGTAAAAGCAGTTGTTATGACCTTAGACTTGAAAACTTCAGGCCACTTGGAAAAAGAATGAATGATTAAAAATAAGTAATACCCATGAACAGGACCTGCAAAATCCATGTGGATACGTTTCCATGCTGAATCAGATGGTTTCCAGGGAATTAAGAAACTTTTCTCAGGATTGGCTTGGTATTTTTGACATGGTTCGCAACCCTTGATCATACTTTCAATATCTTTATCGATATTGGGCCAATACACGTACGATCTAGCCAATGATTTTGTCTTGACTATACCTAAATGAGATTTATGGAGTTCTTGTAGCACGTGTTCCTGTAGTTTTTTTGAAATTACAGCACGGTAACCCCATAAAATGCATCCTGATTCGACCGTCAACTCCGATGCTTTTGTTTTATATACTGGAAATTCATTACCATTTAATTTGAAAACTGAACCATTCAAAATGGAATCAGCGACCTTTGATAGGATCGAATCACGACGTGTGTATTTTGCTATTGCGGAAGCGAATTCACAAAGTCCACATAATTGATGTAAGTGCTTTCAATCTTTGTATCTAGATTTTCACTTTGTCTGCACTATTCAGAGAACCCTTGATGTACTCTATGGTATAATTGAATATCGATAAAATAAACGCCCATCGTTGCATGCGCGCAGCTGCCATTAATGGAATACCTTTACGATCCCCGAAAATTGCTAATAATGGTCTATGATCAGTTTGGAGTGTGAAATGTGTATCCAGTAAATATTGTTTTAATTTGATCACACTGAAAATTATAGCCAATGCTTCCTTTTCAATAGTGCTATAATTTAATTCTGCATTATTTAATGCTCGAGATATGTAAGCGATTGGTCTCATTGTGCCATCTTCATTTTTATGAGACAAAATTCCAGCGATGGCTGTGTTGCATGCGTCGGTCGATAGAACTATTGGAAGCTCTTGATTGAAATGTACTAAAACTTTGTCAGAGCAAATACCTGATTTCATCATTTCAAATGCTTTTTGACAATTAGAATTCCACTTGAACTCAACATCTTTTTTTAGTAAGTTGTACAAAGGAATCATTTTCTGAGCAAAGTTTTGAATGAACTTAGAGTATAATTTACCATTCCAATGAATGCTCGAAGCTCCGAAATGTTTTTTGGTCTTGATGCGTTGAGCACGTTCTTAGTGCGGTCTTGGTTTTTCGTTAGACCATCTTTTGTGATGTCAAATCCCAAATAAGAAATTTTTGGTTTGAAAAATTCACATTTGCTGACATTAAGTTTCAAACCAGCTGTTTTCAACTTGTTCAAAACTCGTCGCAACGTTGTCAAATGCTCAGATAGGTCAGAACCTGTAACCGTTATATCATCTTGATAGACAAACACATTCCTGATGGAGAGCAAAAGGTTTTCCATTATCTTTTGGAATATGGCTGCTGCCGGTTTGACACCAAATGGCAGTTTGGTCATCTTGAAAATGCCTTTGTGTGTACTCCACGTACACAATTTTTGTGCTTCTTCATCAAGAACTAACTGGTTGTATGCGTTTGACATGTCTAATTTTGTAAAAAGTTTACCTCCTTCCATTGATGCGAAAATTTGAGCAATTCGTGGTAAGGGGTATCTAAAATCAATCAAAAACTTATTAATCGTGACCTTGTAGTCGGCGCAAATCCTCAATTCCCCGGAAGGTTTAAGCAACGGAACAAGTGGTGTTCCCCAGTCCGAGTTGTCCACGGGAAGCAACATGCCTTTTTCGACTAATTCATCAATCTTTTTTTCAATTGTTTCACGCCAAGCTATGGGTACAGGTCTTGGTTTAAAAAATACACGTACTGCATCTTTCGAAATAGGTAAGGAAATTGAAATATTGTATTTACCTAAACCACTTTCGAACACCTCAGTAAACTCAGCTTTAATCTGTTCAATTATTTCATTGTACGTATCTAAATAATGTACTGAATTTGGAATGCTATTACAATCCGTGAAGAAGGATTTTGTCCACGAAACATTCGGGTCTAAGTCTGTGGAAGAAGAGCTCGAACTAAAAAAATTCACTTGAGTTTTTGAGTTTAGCTTGGGTTGAATCAACTCAAAGCCCAGGGAACGAAGAAAGTCTCGCCCTAATAAAGTTGGCCTATTGGTCTTTGTTACTACGAATTTTCCAAAAACTTGTTGTCCGTTGAAATTTACACATGCTTTAAACTCACCAATAATATTGATTAAGTTACCTGTATATCCCGTGTATGGTACTGAGCAATGCCGAAGAACACTTCGATCGAAATACGCGTCGAATGTATTGACTGACATTAGAGAACAGGGAGCGCCGGTATCGCAAAGCGTTGAGAGTCCTACTCCGTTAACCTCAACCTTCAGTGTATGATGATTCAAAAACTATAATGCGGTAGTAGAAAAGTGAAAAAAGCATTTAAAAATAGCCCTTGTAATAGGAAATTGAAATTGATATTAATTTAATTTAAATTTAAGTAGAAAAATTGCAATAAAAACCAAATATACGAAAATACTGGGTTTTTGTTTGTACTCTCTATCTGCTCTTATATCGCACAAATGATCGTGAGAGCGGGATAGCACTATAAATTACCAAAAGATGAATGGATACATACAAATCAAATACCAGAAACAAAATAGAAATAATATAAAAAAATGTTAATGAAATGTATAAAAACTCACATGATTTGATGCAGGAACTCGATGAAGGCCTTCGACGATTTTGCTGATTTGCTGAAAAATTATTAAATTTCGATTTTGTTTCATTTCACTTGGTTTCTTTATAAATATTTTTTTTTTTTTTAAACCAATTATGTTAGTGCATTAGAACACTACCGTTATAGCAAAATTCTCTCTAATTTTCCACTCTTCACTTTCCAATACCACTTACATTTGTCTCTTTCTGACAATTCCTTTATATATTTGTATTTTGTTCTTTTTTGTTACCTTATTTTAGAATTTAAATTTTTTTTTTTCTAATTCAAATATTTTAAATCAATTTAGTTTTTAAATATGAAAAATTATGATTTTTAGGCAAAGTCACAGTTCTTTTTTCTTGGAACCAAAAGTTTTGAACAGATTTAAACACAAAAAAAAACTTGCAACGACAGCAATATCCGATATAAGATGCCACAAATCCTCATCCTCGTTGGCCCTTAATGCCAAACCACGCAGCAATCAGGAACTCAGGAACACCGCAACCAGGAACACCATTACATCTTTCAAAATTGTTTTAAAAAAGAGAAATTTTGTTTTTAATCGAGCCGATTTACGCGATTTGTATATCATTAATTTTTCGCAAACACACGCAGCAAACTTTTAATTTATGACTTGGAAAAATTTTGCGATCGCGGAAAAAAACTTGTTACCGAGAGTATACCTTTACTTAAGACTTTATCCAGGAGAATCCTCGATATGCATAAGATCGCCGCTTTTTTAGGCACGGAAAAACAAGTCAAAAAGGTGGCGTGATGTGAAAAGGAGATAATTAGAGAGGAACGCAGATAAATTTATATATGGTTGTCTTTTTTTAGTTAGTTGTTTTATAGGACATTTTCTGACGGTAATTTGTATTTAACCCTTGCATTCCTTTATACCTTTTCCATGGAGCCACCCTATTTTACCATGTATATCTTTCAATTGATACATGGAATTTCCTTTTGTGGCGAGAACTTTAGCTTTAACAAAAACTGGTGCTAGCTTGGCGTTAAACTTATTCGCTTTGTTGCTCAGAATGAAATTACGCCGATATACATTTTCACCTATACTAAAGGGTTTTACTCTGTTACGGAGCTGATTTCTCAAAAGCGTTTTGTATGTTCTTGGCCAACTCAGTACGCACGAGTCGGAGTTTGTGTATGCGGTCTTTTACAACATCCCCTCCCAAAGACTCGAGCGTACGCAGTAGCCTATAATCATCTGCATGACTCAACATCTGCTGACCGAACATAGCATAGTATGGCGTGCAGCCAATAGTTTGATGGAATGACGACCGAAGTGCTTCCGCTAACATTTGCAGATTTCTGTCAAAGTTGGTTTGATCAGATTGGAGATATGATCTAATACCAGCAATAACGGAGCGATTGACCCTCTCGCTCGCGTTAGCTTGGTGGCTATATAGGGCTGTAAACGAATGTGTAATACCCCTGGAAGATAAACAATTTTTGAATTGGACGGACTTGAACTGACTGCCGTTGTCAGACACTATGCATTCTGGTGCACCAAAAATAGGAAAAATGTGTTCTTCTAAGAAATCGCAAATTGGAGTGGCAGTAAACTTTTTGACAGCCTTGAGGAAAGGAAATTTCGTCAAATGGTCTAGAACTATCAAAATACCAATATTACCTTGCTTAGAGCGCGGGCAAGGACCTAAAAGATCTATAACTATATGTATAACCTTTGACATGGACGCCCCATTTTAAGTTAGCTGTCATAGGTGGACGAAGAACTATATTTGTTGATTTACTTTGTTGACAGATGTCACAACGCGAAATAAAAGTATTTACATCGTTTACCATAGATGGCCAATAGAAATTTAAACGAAGGCGTTCTAACGTTTTTCCCATACCACCATGACATTTGTTTGGAGGACAATGGGCCTTTTCGATAGTGTCTTGGACTAATTCTTTTGGAATCCACATTTTCCAACACAAAACTTCCATTTCCTCGTTTCCATTTGCATATTATGTTCGCTTATACACTTTATCATCTTCAACCTGCAAGTCTGGCAAACTATGTACTTTGAGCTTCTCGAATTTTCTGCTTTAATGTATTGTACTCGTCGGAATTGAAGGCTTCTGAGTCTACATTAACTGCTGGACAAACAAAAATTTCTCCTAGCTCCTCAAAGTTTTGCCTCGACAACGCATCGGGAACGATGTTCTGCGATCCCCGCCGATGCTCAATTTTAAATCGATAACCCTGTAGTTTGAGTGACCAGCGTGCTAATCTACCACTTAAATCTTTTTGCTTTATTAGCCACTGCAAACTGGCATGGTCAGTCACTATCGTGAAATCTTGTCCTTCGACGTAAGCACTGAATTTTTTTAAGCTAAGGATCGCTGCTAGGCACTCAAGCTCGGTTACGCTGTAATTGCTTTGAGCTCGATTAAGTTTTTGGGGAAAATATGCCACGGGTATTTCTATTCCCTCCTCATTTACTTGGAAATTTTTTCGATAATTAGTATTTGCCAATATAGGTGCTGAAGATAGAATTGTTTTAAGCAACTCAAATGAAGTTTGCGCATCATCAGTCCATTTGAAAATTTTACATTTTCTTAGCAAATTTGCCAACCAGCCATATACCCCAGATACTTGACTTCTTGCAGACAAAACTTGCTTTTCTCAATATTAATTGTTAAGCCAGCGTTCCTCAAATGATATGCAACTTCCGACATCGTCTTCATGTGAGCATCAAAACTTTCGGATATGATGAGTAGATCATCAAGATAAACAAACACACTCTCTCTTAAATTCGATGGAATAACGTGATCCATTAATCTACATAGGGCCTGAGGGGCATTGCACAAGCCAAAAGGCATTACGCGGTATCTATACAAAGGACGGTTTGGTACCGTGAAACATGTCAGAGCTCTGCATTTTTCCGATAATGGAATTTGCCAAAATTCGGTAAGCGACTGAGTATTCCATCTATGTGGGGTAAGCGTCTTTAATAGTTACGCTGCTTACTTTCCGTGAATCTAAACACAGACGGACTTTTTCACCTTTACGGACTAAATCAACCGGACTCGACCACGGACTGTTGGGTGACTCCTCAATTACACCCAGCACCAGCATTTCATCTATTTCCCTGTGAACTATCTTTTCTATGGCAGCAGAAATAGAAAAGTATCGTTGTTTTACCCGACGGGCATTTGGCTCTAACTCAATAACGTCCTCAATAAGGTTTGTTATAAAAGTAAACGCACATTCGAAGTGCTAGTTTTGTTACATGAATTGAATTGACTCCTCAATTACACCCAGCTCCAGCATTTCATCTATTTCCCTGTGAACTATCTTTTCTATGGCAGCAGAAATAGAAAAGTATCGTTGTTTTACCGGACGGACATTTGGCTCTAACTCAATAACGTCCTCAATAAGGTTTGTTATAAAAGTAAACGCACATTCGAAGTGCTAGTTTTGTTACATGAATTGATAAAGCTTTAAATTTTAATAAATGTGATAATAAAGTAATACTTTGTTACAAAAGTTAACGCACATTCGAATTGCTATCCTCAAAGGCTCAATTTTCAGCTTTGAGGAACTCCGTTTGTCCCAGGCGCCATTCCATTTGAAATTACTGAGTGCATAATCTGTAAATATTTGACGCAATACGTTGCATACGTTGATCGATGCTCCTTTTACCTTATGAAAAGAGGTAGTCCAAACAAAACGGTTAGTACTTCGAATAAGAACGAGCAGAAAAGTTATTACAATACATAATATGTAGCGCCGTGAGCTTCGCTGGGTATTGAAATAAATAAGGCACACATTAATAGCGCGACTATTGCGACAATGTGAGAGGCCAATTTATGCTGACAAATTTATTTCTATAATAACACTGTGCAACAAGATTCTACGTAATTGATGAAACCAATTGGAAATGAAACTTTATCACTCCCATATCAAAACCTCATACTGGGTTTTTGGCCTATAGGTCTGGTTTCTTTTTTATTCGTATTTGAAGTTGGCAACCCTGTGTATGGGAAAAATTTACTAAAATTTGATCAAATAAAGCAATTTTAGGTGGCTTTTTTTTGTATATAAGTATTTTTGGGTTGAGGAACTCATTTTTGACATTAGTTTTTACCTAAATCGCACGGTAGGTGGCGCTGTCATAAAATTTTTCAAATTCTTGATAGTTTTTCATCCAAAAATAGTATTAATATAGTAGTTTTTAAAAAGGAAAGAAGTTTTTAAAAAAGGAAAGGAGGACTCCCTCCCCCACTCCCCCTCCCAGTAGGCGGTATTTTAATGTACTGTGGATATTATTTTATTTCTATCCGTTGTTGATATTTTTGCCTGTTCGATCTTTGCGCCCCCTCCCCTCCCCAAGAAAAAAAATTCTGAATCCGCCTTCGCCTGTATTAATTAAAAGGTGATTGTATCGTCGCTCCCATCGAAGGCTAACACGGTTGAGTTTTCGTGGAAGACTAACGTGGTTCGTTGTTCGCGGGGAAGTCTAACATGTTTCAGTTCTCTGCGTGGAAAACTAACATATTTCGTTAGAACTGAAGCATGTTAAGTCTTCCACGCTAACTACGAACCACGTTAGTCTTCCACGAAAACGCAACCGTGTTAGTCTTCGGTGGGAGCGACGATACAATCACCTTTTAATTAATACAGGCGAAGATGGATTCAGAATTTTTTTTCTTGGGGAGGGGAGGGGGCGCAAAGATCGAACAGGCAAAAATATCAACAACGGATAGAAATAAAATAATATCCACAGTACATTAAAATACCGCCTACTGGGAGGGGGAGTGGGGGAGGGAGTCCTCCTTTCCTTTTTTAAAAACTTCTTTCCTTTTTAAAAACTACTATATTAATACTATTTTTGGATGAAAAACTATCAAGAATTTGAAAAATTTTATGACAGCGCCACCTACCGTGCGATTTAGGTAAAAACTAATGTCAAAAATGAGTTCCTCAACCCAAAAATACTTATATACAAAAAAAAGCCACCTAAAATTGCTTTATTTGATCAAATTTTAGTAAATTTTTCCCATACACAGGGTTGCCAACTTCAAATACGAATAAAAAAGAAACCAGACCTATAGGCCAAAAAACCAGTATGAGGTTTTGATATGGGAGTGATAAAGTTTCATTTCCAATTGGTTTCATCAATTACGGAGAGATGAACCCTCATTTTGTGTCACAGTGTAATGAGTGAATTACACATTAATAAACAGATTTTAATATGCACTTAAATTTACTTACCGCGATTTGCGCCCTTCCAAACTTGCTGCTCACGACACTACTGAAAATGGCGTACATGAACAGTCAAGATGGCAGATCACGAATAGCTATTCGAATAATGTAACAAAGAAAGAGAATGGCATTTATACATAAGATAAACCAGAGATCACAAATAGATTCGGCAAGCTAGAGATGGGACGTTTTGTTACATCCCCACCCCCGTGGATCTCCCGGATTCACTAACTTCCACGTTCGAAACGGCCAGCCTAGAAATAGGACGACGGAGCACTCCTGTGATGACAGATGAACACAAAATTACCAACGCTTAATTCTTTCGATGGAGCGCACCACTTAGCTCGCCTCGGCAGCGTGGCCAAATATTCGAGGACCCAGAATCTATCACGTAGCTGCCGTGCAAGTCACCATTGTTTCCGCAGTGCGCACAACCTCTCGTCCAGCTGACCAACACAAGGAGTCTGCATGGTATTAGCCGTGCCAAGTAAAAATGATTTGGAGTAAGCGGTTTTTCTTCCTCAACTGAGATGGGCAAATGAGTGAGAGGCCGCGAGTTAACTATATTTTCCGCTTCGACGATCAAGCTCTGCAACGTACATTCACGAGGTGCAACATCCATTAGCGTATGGTTCAGCACACGCTTAACGCACCTTACCATCCCCTCCCATACGCCGCCCTCCGATGGGTTGTATGGGCAATTAAAAATCCATTCAACTCCCTTCGTTGATAGCTCGTCCTCTACACGCCCACAATCGAAGACCTCATCGAACCGCTTTACTTCTTGGTCGGCGCCGACAAAGTTCTTACCATTATCACTCCTTATTCTCACAGGAACGCCACGCCGGTTAATAAAGTTTCTGATAGCCAGAACGCATGCGTCGGTAGATAGATCGTAAGCCACTTCCATGTGTATTGCGCGAATCGTAAGGCAGATAAAAAGGGCTACCCACCGCTTCTCTGTACGTCGACCAATGGTTACCTTTAAAGGTCCGAAGTAGTCCAGCTCAGTATAGCTAAAGGGCCGGATGTAAGGCGTCAATCTGTCCTCAGGTAGTGGACCCATAATCGGTCTGCCCGGCGTCGAACTCACTATTCTGCACCTCATACAGACATTTACTACCCGTCGTAGCACCTGTCTAACGTTGACCACCAAAAACCTTTGCCTGATTTCTCCTATCGTAGCCTCCAAGTTTTGATGCATAATTTTCTGTGATAATGCGTGACGATCAGTATGGTAATGCGGTGTTTGGGTGGCAGCACGATGGGATGTAGGGCCTCGAATGGTAAGCAGCTGGCGGCCTGAATCCTTCCACCGGCTCTAGTAAGGCAACGAGTCCAAGTATGGCAACAGTCCGCAAATTTGGCTTTCCATTACCAATTGTTTCAACTCCTGACTGTATGCCGATGCTTGGGCTTGACGATATAAAACGTTTTCGGCTGCATCCAATTCCTCGCAGGTTTTTTCCTGAGTGCGATCTATGAACCTTAACACCCACGCCTCCGTTCTTTTCAGCTTTATGTATGACGAAAATCGAGTATAATCTATAAGACTGTCGCTGTTGGTTAGAAAAACTTGATTGGTACGAATCTCTGCATCATCATCAGCACGGCTATCTGCAGGAACCAATCTTAGCAGCCACGATTCAACCGGCGTGGACAAAAATCTGGCCCGGAAAACCAGCGAGATGATGGATCAATGTCTACCTGACACGTACGGCGTGTTGCGGCATCGGCAACATTTTCTTCAGATGGGACCCACCTCCATTCACTAGCGTCCGTGGTCGATAAAATTTCCGCAATCCTGTGCGCCACAAATGGCTTATATTGTCGGTCCTTAGAATTAATCCAAAAAACTCGCAACGGGGCTGAAAGGCGATGTTCGTCCAGAATTGTCTGCGACAATCGCGTTCCAAGTACGGCCGATTGGAGTTCGAGCCTCGGTTTTGTCATCAACTTCATAGGAGCACACTTTGATTTGGCGCATATCAACGCAACTTTAATTGCTCCTTCATATGTAATGTATCGCCAGTAACACACTGCGGCGAAGGCTTCTTCACTGGCGTCGACGAAGACATGCAATTCCAAGCGCTCCGGCAGGCCTTTAACAAAATAGAAATGTTTAACTCGTACTGCGGTAGTCCTTTGTACTTCTCTTTGCCAACTCCTCCATGCGGCAGCAGTGTCATCGGGAAGCGGCTCGTTTCAATCGATCTTGCGTCTCCACACTTCTATCATAATTAATTTGGCTCCAATAACCAGATGACTCAAGAAACCTAATGGGTCGAAAATGGACATGACATAGCTTAGAACTTCTCTCTTCGTTGGCGGCCTACTTCCATTTACGACTTCTGCTGCTACCCGTAAGAAGCTCAACTCATATCGAAAGGTATCTCCAATGGTTGCCAAAACATACCAAGGATCTTTTCGGTAGCTGGATTCTTCTCATTAAAATAACTGCTTCGCATTCCATCAACTTCGACGCTACCACCTAGCGCTTGCATGACATCACTGGAATTAGATATATATCCACGCATTTGGAACCCGGCTGCCTCATGGATCTTCGACACTTGCTGGGCTACGCTCTCTGCTTGCTCCACTGACTCGAAGCTATCAACGAAATCGTCCACGTAGTGATACTTCACTATGGACTCTACTGCGCGCGATTATCGATCCACATACTCCATCACATTTGTTGTTTTCACGTATTGGGCTGCACACGGGGAACAGGCTGCGCCGAAAGTCATAAGCAACATTTCATGGGCGTCTAACGGTTTCGTGTCGTCCTCTCTCCATAGAAATCTCTGCGAGCATCTATCCTCAGGCCTAATGTACACTTGGTGGAACATCTCGGCTATGTCTCCGCATACGGCTACAGACGCTGTACGAAAATTAAATGGTACCGATGGCATCGGCTTATACTCCTGCGGCCCTTTGAGTAAGTATGAATTAAGTGAAACGCCATTTACAGACGCAGCAGCGTCAAATACAAGACGTAATTTTCCCGGTTTGTTCGGGTTGACAACCGCGAAGTGAGGCAAATGCCATATCCTAGCGCTAGAAATGTTCCTTTTGGCCGGTGTCAACTTTCTCGCATATCTCTTATCGATGTATCGTTGTATTATAGACTTATAAGCCAAAGCAGTACCCGGGTCTCTTCTGAATTTCCGCTCGATGGCTAGCAATCTGTTCTCAGCCAATCGATAACTATCTGGCAACTCAATGTGTTCACACTTTCAAAGAAGTCCCGTTTGGAATTTCCCATTCACCCATGTTGTGGTCTCTCTAAGGATATGCTCGGCGCGCATGCCATCATTACTCTTCACTATCGGTGCGGGACGGACCCCAAAACTATCGACTTCAAAATAATTTTCAACGAGGCTGATTCGGCAGATTGTCCACTAGTCTGGGATTCTACACCATGCGATTGTTGTTGGCTGCCTCGCACATGCTCCTTAACCTCGTTTTCCAATATTCGAATTCGTTCAATTAAAAGACTCACCTGGTCAGCAGGAATACTTTGCTCGTTTGACGTAGGATTTGTACCTGCGCTCGATGATGTTATACTTGGAGTAATTGGTGCGGTGATCGTGATTGTGGCGGCTAAGTTCATCGTGGCCCCTGTTTTTGTGGCTGCTACAAATTGTAGAAGAAATTCGGTGGTGTCTATGGCGGACGTGGTGATTTGGCCCACGGCGGCTGTGGTGGGGCAAATCACTGATGGAATCGTACAGACACTGGCAGTGTCTGTGGCTGGTGCGACATACATTTCTAATAAGGCTGCGGCGGCGTTGTCTGTTGTTGCACTGCTGTAGAAGATTCCTCTTGTATAAGCCGTGGACTACGTCTCTACAGCGTGCGTAGCATTCTTTCCACTACGCGTGATGAAATTAGTGTGAATCGCCACACACGTGCCAATTAAATTCACGATATAAAGTCAATTAAAATCGCGAAAGAAAGCTTGTGGCGCCGTGAGTTTCGCTGGGCATTGAAATAAATAAGGCACAAATTAATAGCGTAACTATTGCGACAATGTGACAGGCCAGTTTATGCTTACAAATTTATTTCTATAATAATGAGGGAATTACACATTAATAAACGGATTTTAATATGCACTTAAATTTACTTACCGCGATTTGCGCCCTTCCAAACTTGCTGCTCTCGACACTACTGAAAATGGCGTGCATGAACAGTAAAATGGCAGTTCATGAATAGCTATTCGAATAATGTAACAAAGAAAACTAGAATGACGTTTATACATAAGATAAACTAGAGATCACAAATAGATTCGGCAAGTTAGAGATGGGACGTTTTGTTACATAAGAGATTGACTGTGGCTGTTGTTATCACAGTACTAGGACGTGTCGATAAGATCAAAGATGCCCATATTTTGACAATAACTTTTACCAAATTTAGTGACGGTAACTTACCAATATTCAAATTTTCGTTTTCGGGAAAATTTTGTGACCCAGCTGGAATATCTGATAGCATTTTCCAAACGGATTTCGCCGGCATCTTCGCCTTATCTGCTGATAGGCCCCATTAAATGCTAAGTTAGAGATTGAACAATGTGTTAAGTTCCTTATAGGCTGTTCATGCTGGGCCAGCATTTTGCATTTTCTTCGCATTTTAGCATTTAACCCAAAATGCAGCATTTATTTTAGCATTTTCCATACAAATTTTGACAACAAAATGCAACTTTATTTTTGCATTGGCATTATAAATGCAGAAATCAACCCTGTAACCTTCAAAGAAAATCGCGATTCGAATTCAAAAGAGTGGCAATATTGGTTGGTTTTACTTGGCGTTCTCTCATTCTCTGTCTTTCGTAAACATACAGCGTTAATGCTTGTTCTTTTGCAGCACAGAAATATCCCGCAGTTGTGTTTTTTTTATGCTGCACATTTCACACCTTCCTTGATTTTTCCCCAGATGTTCAATAGTATAACTGCTGAAAACGTTGATTTACGGCTTCGATCACAGAGCGAATTTTGAAAAATGTGTAATTCCGTAATTTTTAAGTTGTCATTGACGTGCAAAAAACGTAAAATGAAATCGAATCTGTTTCCCGACGTGGTTTTTGATACTATGGGTACGGCCATTTATTCACTGGTACTCCAATAATGCCGATGGCTTGGAAGCTGGTGGTAACCCGTAAAAAGGTAAATGTAAAAAATTCACTTTTTTGAAGAAAGTTTTATTTCATTGCACTGCATATAAATTTGAATGGAATATGATTCCTTTCGCAATAGCTTCCATATAATAGATTCCTTCTGCGTAATCAAATTTCGAAGCCACGGTGGTTTTCTAAACTTTTTTCCATTTCCGAACCGTTTCCTCAGAAATTCTGCTGAGAGAATTTCCAGGCAATGTACTTTCACCTTCATTTTCTTCTTCCTGAATCTAATTTAGAAATTGAAACAAAAACTCATCTTCATTGTTCGGTGGATTCATCATCTCTTCATAGTCATCCTCGCTCTCAATGCCTGTATCCTGTTCATTATCAATTGGAATTTCTTCCAAAATAATAGAAATTCCATTTCCCGTCAAAAATCTTCCATGAACTCCAGCCATTATCTATAAACACGCGTATAAGAAAAATTATACAAAATCAATACAAAAAATTGCATTATACATATTCCTTGTTTTGTACTTTAAAGTACCGTTGGTCTACATGTTATAAAAAGTTCACCGATTGTGTTTTCTAAAGCAAAATTAGAAGTGGTACTGGAGAGTACCGTCAGACAACAAGGGGTTAAAAAAAAACCCTGGGCTACGCCATGCCAACTCCGGGCGGTTGCCTGAACCGTGGCAACGTGCCACAAAAACAAAAAAATGAAATTTCGAGTTCGCAGAATTGATACCGAGGTCAAAACGTGTCTTTTGATACCCCTATCATATTTTTAGCTAATTTATTAGTAGTTGAGTGCCAAAGGAAACAATTACCATTGATTTACTGGAAAGTAAGTTTCTATTTCTATTAACATTTCGAAGTAGTTTTGCTTACCATTTATTTGGGTATCTTCAATAAATGAATGGATTGATTGCTGCAGCAGTCGTTTTGATATAATAACTTATTAATTGTCATAGCGAAACACACACTCACAGGAAACTGCACGCGTTTGAAGTGAAATGGAAAATTGTTTGGTAGTATGGGTATGCGTGGTATGAAAGCTATTTCGCCTGCTCCACAACACGTAAGAATTTCTGCTTAGATAATATTATTTCGAAGAGGAGTAACTTTAAGGCGAGTTCATTACATAACTTTGGAGGAGTTAAGTTACGAAGCAACATAATCGGAATGCCTTTTTTTAAAGCGATCCTATGAGCGGGAAGTCCGGGCGCAGAAAGAGAGTTGAGAAAGTCAACAGGATAGTACGTAGTCTCGGCTCTGTCTAAAACCGTGTTTATTGATCGGTATACCACCTCTTCTCCATCAACTTTTTTTAAAATACTGTAATTTATTTCTTCTGCTTGGTCGTTTTTGGGCGTAAGTATAGCTCGTTTACAGAGCAAAGCATTATTCTGGCGCGTTACTTGCACGGTGGGTTTTAAGCATGTTTTATTAAAAGGTTCATGTCACTCCATTTTTTCTTTTGAATTCTCAAATATGCATTAAAATAAGATGATATGTTGATACTTAGCATTTTTCCCCGAGCTCTTTTGAAAAAACTTCTCTACAAAAACGGTGTGAACAGTTTTTATCTACGAGTCACCAGTTCTGAGATATCGCGATTGCAAATCTAATTCTATACATTATATGCACATAAATGCCACCTATAGACTTTTCCGGATTTTTCTCGAAAACGGTTATATGTATCGCAAAATTTTCTTTCTTTCTTTTTCTTTGAAAATAGTTGTTTTTGTAAACCCTATAGTTCCATAGCTAGAGCCAAATTTGCTCCATTCGTGATATCAAAAAGTAATAGTGGTTTAAATTTAGAGACCTTGTATAACGAAATTCTTCTTGGAGAGCTTAGGTTGACCCCCAGAAAGAAAACTGCAAAGATTCTCATCGATCCCATATGTGCTAAAAAAGTTATTCAGCTTCAAAAGTCGAGAAAAATCCAAAAAAACCTAAAATATGGATCTTTGACCACGATTAACTTTTTTTGCACAGGTGGGATCGATGTAAACGTCTCCATAAACCGAAGAAATAAGTTTTTGCACTGAAGGCACAATATTACACAGATTATCTGGCAGAGTTACTAATCCATTCGATTCGGGAAGTAAACCCTGGCCAATTTTCAGCAGAATATCCGAAAATTCTTGCGCATACGGGTTGCCACCTATGTGCGCTCTCATGTTGCGCGTTAGATTCAATTTGAGGCATGAGGCATGCACTAACTTCATCAGCCCTTGTTCCCCCAGTTATAACGGGAAGTGTCTGACGGAAATCTCCACAAAATAAAACTGTTACCTTTCCCATGATTGAATCGTTTCGCCGGATATCTTGCATAGTGCGACTGACAGCTTCCACAGCTTTCTTGTGTGCCATCGTACACTCG
Source organism: Sphenella marginata (assembly GCA_951509765.1). Taxonomy (NCBI): domain Eukaryota; kingdom Metazoa; phylum Arthropoda; class Insecta; order Diptera; family Tephritidae; genus Sphenella; species Sphenella marginata. Next base: position 36,464,924 of record OX608079.1, on the reverse strand, counting down.
TTCCAAACAATTAGGCTGCACTCTGCAAAAACCTTCGCCTTGTCACTATTTCGCGATACGGCAAAAACTGAGGTTTCATTAGCGTCAATTTTTAAGGGTATCTTAAACATAGTGTGTGCAGTTTTACCTCCCTATGAAGCGACAGCTAGTGCTATCTTGCCTTGTCTTCTCACCTCAGCTAGTAATAGTGTAGTCAAAAATGTTGATAGAGTGGTAAAAATTTCATACAATTCTGTTCAGTAGTTTTTGAGTGATGCTTGGACAACCATACAGACAAAAATTCTAAAAACGGCTGATTTGGGTTCTAGAGTCTTAATAATGACCCCTGACATCATTTTTTTTAAAATATCTTCAATGTACAGACATCGGACCTGTTACAATTTTATTAGTCTTAATAATGACCCCTGACATCATTTTTTTAAAATATCTTCAATGTACAGACATCGGACCTGTTACAATTTTATTATATGTAGAGATGTAAGCAGCTGAGCTTAAATGTGAATTAACTATAACTTTGGCAAACATATTGGAGTAATTGTTTATAAACAAAGTAATAATAGACCAATGATAGTCTTGAAAATGTCTCGATGTTGCTATTCAAAATTGCCAGTAAAAATTGCAACTGCTCTTATTTCTTAAGTCGACTTAAGCTGTTATTGCTTATGACCAGAGATTTTTACTATTTTTTGTGAAATCTCCGCAATCATTTGAGATATTGAAATAAAACTCACATCACTATGTAGTATTCATTTCTACCTTTCGTTTGACACCCATGTTGGAAAAAGTAATTTTGGGTCAGATTTTGTCAATATCTTTGGAACCGGATTAGATATCCTAATGGAAGATGTCCTAAATTTTAGGATAGACGTCTAGTATTATAATGGTGACATTTTCATTCATAGTTTAGTAGTGGGCATAATTGTAAAACACGCACACTTTTGGTCACCCGGACCCACATTTTGGTCAATAACTCGGTAACTGGATGAGATATCTAAATGAAAGTTATCCTAAATTTTAAGTTAGACGTTAAGTGATAGAGTGGTAAGAATTTCAATTCTGTTCAGTAGTTTTTGAGTGATGCCCGGACAACGATACAGACAGTCAGACAGACAGACAAAAATTCTAAAAACGGCTGACTTGGGTTCTAGAGGCTTAATAATGACCCCTGACATCATTTTTTTTTTTAAATATCTTCAATGTACAGACATCGGACCTGTTACAATTTTATTATATGTAGAGATTATATTAATTTTACTTTAAATTTTTGCCACTACCGAATCGCTTTTAATAATTTTCACTTTTTATTCACAAATTGCTAGTGAAGGAAAAATATTTTCAACAAAAGTAGTCGGTACATGTAGCTCCGGGTATTTTGTGTTTTGTTATTACTTATTTCGGTGAAATGAATTTAAAACAAGTTTCGACATAGATTATTTAATTAAAAAAGCTCTGCCTTTTAAGTAAAATTTATAAATTCTTCGAATTTGTATAAAAATATTCCCTACATTCCACGGGTACTCAGTTCTTTGTCGGATTTTTTCACCCTATTATTATTTTCATCACTAACAAATGCAACCCTGTCAACCAACATGAATTGCAGATGTGTTGGTGGAAAAGTGTACTTGTATTAGTTCCGTCAGCCTTGTCCGATAGGGTTGACAATTTGCTAGTGAAGGAAAAATATTTTCAACAAAAGTAGTCGGTACATGTAGCTCCGGGAATTTTTCGTTTTGTTATTACTTATTTCGGTGAAATGAATTTAAAACAAGCTACGACATAGATTATTTAATTAAAAAGCTCTGCCTTTTAAGTGAAATTTATAAATTGTTCGAATTTGTATAAAAATATTCCCTACATTCAACGGGTACTCAGTTCTTTGTCGGATTTTTTCACCCAATTATTATTTTCATCACTAACAAATGCAACTCTGTCAACCATCATGAATTGCAGATGTATTGGTGAAAAAGTGTAGTTGTATTAGTTCCGTCAGCCATGTCCGATAGGGGAGATATCGAAATCGGACTTGTGGCATAATTGCCGCTATTATGGGTAACTTCGTGTCAACTTAGCGAAGCCCCTTAATGAAAACCGTGTTAGAGACGAGATATCGAAACCGAACTTGTGCCATAATTTGCCGTGATTTTGCCGGGAGAGTAAAATTATAAATTTAAATTATTTTAAAATTTTTTGGTATGGTTAACTTTGTGTCAACTCAGCGAAGCATCCTAATGAAAACTATGTTAAAAACGTCGAAATCGGAGTTGTGGCATGATTTGCCGCTATTGTGGCGTGAATTAGCCATGAAAGGAGTAAAAATTGGCCTAAATGCAGTATAGCTCCAACTCCCAAATTACAAAAAAAGGATGAGGATCGATAGATATTAGTTGAGTACAACCGTATATTTCTTTTCCGGGGGAAACAACAACAACAAGTGTTATCAAGGGTCAAAGTTCATATAAATCGGTTTTTAAAATGAACATTTCTCGAAACCCAATGAATGGATTTTTAGTTATCTGGTATTCGATATACAACGTCTTGAGTATCTATCCTGTTAAGTTGGTAATACTTGCCATCGAAAGTCAACTCTTAATACACGTCCAAAAATCTCGAGAGAGGTATCAAAAGACGCATCTTGACCTAACAATAATCTGGAGGGAGAAATCCGATATTTCTAGAAGTTTGCGAGATATTTGCAGTTAAAGTTCACAATTTTCTGTCATTTTCATGTGGTTGTTGTAATGGCACATTAGGCTGAGCCAAATAAGTGAAAAAGTGTGCGTACCGGTTCAGGCAACCACCCGGCGTTGGCATGGCGTAGTCCAGCCGAAGGCCGTCAATGCGGAAAGGTACTATATATTGCTTTTCCCCCCTTAGGATTATTGTTACGGATGTCAAGACGCGTCTTTTGATACATTGAAAATTACATTTATTTGTAAAGGTAGTAAAGCGATTTAGGGGAAAAATAAGGTTTACAAATTTTTTTTTTTTTTTACTTTTAAATTTACATTAACTTTATAATGATCATATAAAACAGGTATATCAAATTAAAGGTAATTTATATACCTATCAAACAACATACATTTTTTTGAAATCGGTTGGTTAGTTTTTGAGAAATTTTGATTTTAAGAAATGCTCTATATGAACTTTGACCTTCTATAAATTTTGTTGTTGTTTCCCCAGAAAAAAAAATATGCCGTTATGTTCACGACCACAATGCCTAAAGATCCCAATTTTTGGTTTTTTTTTATCAGAGAGTTGGAGCTATTCTGCATTTGTTCCTAAAAATTACACGACAAAATTTATTCTTTCCCGGCAAAATCACGGCGAATTATCCACCTGGTCCCGATTCGATTCGTGTGGGGTGCTTCGCTAACTTGATGTTCATAATTGAGTGGCCTAAAGCAAATAAAGTGCTCCTCTAATTTTGTAAGAGTTTTTGTTGAGCTCAAGGCCTTGTTAAAGATTGAAATACAAGAATAAATGTTTTATGTATTTCTAATTTTATTGTCGATATTTCGATCTCAATCTGAGCCCCCATGGGCCAAGGGAAATTGTGACATTCGTATTCACCACAACAAATGTCAGAATTTTCTCCCGGACTGTCAAAGTTTGATATTTTCAACCGATTGGCACACAGCCTTAATACTAAATCCCGCTAAACGCGAGTTACGTCATCTGGCTATTCCACTCCAATAGCAAAACAAATTGAGGTTGACTGGTCAGCGTAACGCTACACAAACAAAACAAAATACTTCAGTGCACTGTACCATCGTATTGCACAATAACACAGAATTTGTCAATAAAGTAAACAAGAGCATTGCTTCAAGACAATTTCACAAATAGTATTTATTAGAGAAATTAAGCAATTAGCTCACAACAAAAGAAGTGCATTGACACTTATGAAATCAATATTTCGATACATTAACATAGTACAATTTTGATGACTAAACATAAAAATGTTATAAATTAGCTTGTAAGAACTTTTGTAAATGAATCAATATGTAGACGTTAATAAATAAAGACGTGATTTTTTCAAAATCAAGTCGTTCGGCAAGACTTGTTTGGCGCAGTCTACGGAGATCAATTCCAAAGAATTGATAGAACCAGAGTTTCGGTTAATACATATCGGAAGATTTGATATCGAAGCATAGCAAATCCTGAAGGACTTTGCAAGTGACAAATTCTACTAAGTTCTAAAAGATTGTGAAAGTGACTTTGCGAAAATCAATCAAAGTTTAACCTATAAAGTGGGACAAATTTATATATTTGACCACAAGTAAAACAATCGAACCCATAAATACAAATATCATCACGTATCGAAAACTCCGAACAATCGAGCAAGAATACTAATCCTGAAGGACCTTATTACTCAACTCAAAGCAATTATGGAAAATAACAGCAACAACTGGCAATTCCCGTGACGGAACTCATCAAGGAAGCAACAAGGATAAAAGAATTCCGGGGCGACCGATGACCTATTCGCCTTCATCAGAGAAGTAGAATTAGTTCTACCCCTATTCAACGAAAATGCGGCTCGTGAATTCGTGTTCCAACGCTACATTAGGACAAAGATTCAGGGAGCAGCTCTTAATACAATTCGAACTATGGGGTCAACGCCAACCTGGGATAGCATAAAAAGTGAACTTTAGAGTTAAGGAAACATATTATACACTTCGGGACACTTCACTGCACTCACCTTTGCACTCACTACCGAACTTTCAATAAAAATGTAAAGATTTAGGCGTTTTTAAAAATTGATAAATATATTTTGGCTCAGGCGCTAAATGACCGTCTTGCTCGAGATTTACGAAATTGTAATAATTGTTTACAATATGTGTGTGTGTTTTGTGTTGACAAATTATATGTGCGTGACTGTGTAAGTGTGTGTGTGGTGTGGTGAATGTTGGCGGCAGGGTTGTACCCGCCAGTGTTGTGGCTAATCTAGCCATCCCGGCCCCCCTAGGCGAGTGATCAGCCTAGCAGTCTTTGCAGCTGCTGCAGGGTCTCCACCACGTTACTAAGCCCGGTTGGGCGACGTCGGCCTCGACTTCCTGGCTGTCGCTGGTGCGTGGATGCTGCTGGATGTCGATAACGGGCCGCGGGATGAGTCCATGTACGCGGACGCTGTTGTTGTGACCAGGTAGCCCGATGTGGGTGTGTTACGCAAGGGCGTGGTGCGGAAAGTGGCTGGGACCTTGAGCGCGCCTGTTGACGCCCAGCTTGGTTACGGTGCAGGAGCGTATGGTGACGCCTGTCGCACAGGTGGCACATGACCGTCGAGGTGCACTCTGCCGTGGCATGCCACAGTGCCAAGCAGTTTAGGCAGTACCCGTGGGCCTGCGCTACTTGTTGACGTTGCTGCGGCAGCATGCCTTTAAAAATGGCGCATAGGCGTAGCGCATGTGGACGACAGCAAAGCGGGCAACGCACGCCATGAGCTACCACGGGGTCCCTTCGGGTGGTTTCCGGCCATGCATCGGCCCTATTGACTTGTGGTCGTTCCGGTGGTACGGTGGGCGCTGTTGCGGCCCTTGGAGTGAGAGTGCGCGGTGTTGCAGTGGGCACTGCTCGTGCTCGTGGCACGGTAACCTCAGAGCGGATTGTTGGTGTCGGGGCGACTTCTTCGATTTCCATATTCATGATTATCTGTATGGATAGAAATTATGGACTTTAGTGTCTTATTAAGTATAGGGGTGCTTGATTTTAGCACTTGATCAACATATAGTCTGAAATGTGATATGATTATTGTATCTTTTATACGGGTTTTTAGTTGCGGTATAATTTCACGTTTAGTTCGAGGAAACGAGAGTCCTTCGAGCTACCTCTTTAGGAGTGAGGTATTTATTTCGGATAGCAACATCGCTTCGTTGGATTAATTGCTCCGTATTTGATTTTATATTGATTATAAGTTATTTGCGCGATCGGTATTAGCGGTATTAGACTCGGTTGGTAGAAAACAAAGTTTTACGAGCGGTCGAGTTAGTTTGCCGTTTTGCGTACGTAGGTCAACTACTCGGATGTGACCGTCGTAACCGTAATGTACCTTTTCGATGCGGGCTAGCCGCCATTCGGTAGGAGGTAGACATTCGTCATGAATTAAGACGCATGCTCCAATTTTAGGTGCTTCTTGAGTATTTTTCCACCGATATCGTTTGTGAAGGTCTTTAAGGTAATCTTCCTTCCATCGGCGACTAAACTCATGATGGAGGATTTTGATCCGTTCCCATCGATTTATGAGGGAGAGTGAGTCCACGTTTTGTTCTGGTATGGCCAGAAGTGGCGCTCCTCTAAGAAAATGCCCAGTAGTGAGGGCTGTAAAGTCGGAGGGATCTTGCGAGAGTGATGATAGTGGCCGTGAGTTTAAAACGGCTTCAACTCGAATGAGTAACGTAGTGAACTCTTCAAATGTAAATTTATGATTGCCAGCGGTCTTTCTGAAATGCGATTTAAAGGTTTTAACCGCTGATTCCCATAGTCCACCCATATGTGGGGCACTTGGAGGGATAAATTGCCAATTAATGCCTTGAGGTGCGTATTTTTCAATGATGTGCGGCGAGACTTCTTTGGCGAACTGTATGAACTCCTTTTCGGTAGCTCGTTGAGCGCCGATAAAGGTTTTGCCATTGTCGCTCATGATTTTCGAGGGAAATCCTCGCCGTCCGACAAAGCGTGCAAATGCCGCGAGAAAAGCTGCCGTTGTCAGATCTGAACATAATTCTAGGTGCACGGCTTTTGTCGTAAAGCATACAAAAACAGCCACGTAACCTTTCATTGTGGTAGAAGACCTTAACATCGAGGCCTTTAGCTGGAAAGGCCCGGCAAAATCTACCCCAGTGATGGTGAAAGGCATAGAATAATTGCAGCGTTCGGGTGGTAGAGCTGCCATGCTCTGCGTGCGCATCTTTTGCTTGTGTAGCGTACAGACTTTACACATAAAGATGCATTTTTTGATCAGAGGCTTCAATCGAGGAATATAATACTCTTGTCGGATCATTTGTTGCATTAGCCTGTGCTCGGCGTGTAGCATTAAGAGGTGAAGATAATTTATAAAAATTGTGGCAAATGCGGATTTTTCCGGTATTATTATTGGATGCCGCTCATTGTAGCTCAGACTGGAGTTCGCTAGCCTGCCATTGGCACGAAGCAGTCCCTTAGAGTCTACAAAGGGGTTAAGTACTAAGAGTGTGCTCTTTTTGTCAATGGGCTTTGATGCCATTAACAGTGATCGTTCACTACTGTAATAGCGAGTTTGTGTGCACTCGATTAGGGCTATTTTTGCCCGTTGCAAGTCTTGATGCGTAAGAGCATAGCTTGCGGTATTGGCTATCCCTTTCACCTTATTCTTTAAGCGATTTACAAATTGAAACATATACGCTATTACTCTTAAGGCTCGGGGGTACGACGAAAATCGCTCTAGGATGTCTGTATCCTCCAACGTTGTATGAAAGCCTTCTATTCTTCTACTTTCTGGGGCTATTATATTGCGCGCAGGCGACTTTGGCCATGCGTCAGGTGATTCGACCATCCAGCTGGGGCCATTCCACCATAGTGTGGTGGTTGTAAGGTGCAGGGGTTTGCAGCCTCTTGTTCCAAGATCCGCAGGGTTATCAGCACTGGCTACGTGTCGCCAAGTTGCTGGCCCAACCAAGTCAATGATTTGAGCTGTGCGGTTAGAAACGTATGTTTTCCACGTATGTGGTGGCTTTTCTAGCCATGCTAGCACGATTTCTGAATCGGACCATAGATATAGTTTCCGATCGCTCAGGTTTAAATGTGCTTGCACGGTCGAGGCTAGTTTTGCGAGCAGGAGTGCGCCGCATAGCTCGAGCCGTGGGAGGCTTACGGTCTTAAGAGGTGCGACCTTGGCCTTTGCCACTAATAAGTGACTTGTTGTTTTGCCATCGTGCTGGGTTCGCACATAAACAGCAGCGCAGTATGCTTTCTCAGAAGCATCGCAAAAGCCGTGGATTTCGACTTCATGATCGGGTGAGAAATTCACCCACCGAGGTATTTGTGTCTCGGAGATAGTGTGCAAGTTACTTGCAAATTGGGACCATTTTATTAAGCGGAGTGGTTTCACCACTTCGTCCCAATCGGTTCCATCTAGCCATAATTCTTGAATGAGGATTTTTGCTTGTATCATGATTGGTGCAAGCCATCCTGCGGGGTCAAAAAGTTTTGCCACAGATGACAAAATTTGTCTTTTCGTTTTTGCGGATTTTGCAGATACCGACTCAAGAGTGTAAGAGAATTGGTCTGATATTGCATTCCATTGTATGCCCAGAGTTTTATTGGTGCTCTCTTTTTCGAACTTTAGAAAATTAGTATCTAGCAAGTTTTCTTTATTTATTTTTGCCAGTATTTCTGGATGTTTGAAAGTTATCTTTTTCAATGGGAACCCTGCCGATTCGAGGGCTTCGATAACTTGCGCTAGTGACTCGCACCCTAATGGAAGGCTATGGCTTCCCGACAGTATGTCGTCTACGTACGTTTGAGAGTTTAGCACCGGGGCGGCTAGTGGTAATTTGGCTTTTGTATCTTTTGCCAGTTCGTGTAATGTACGATTGGCTAGGAAAGGGACGCAGTTTACGCCAAATGTCACCGTTTTTAGCTTGTAGTCGCGGATTGGACTGCTCGGTGAATTGCGGAATATAATGCGCTGGTAGTCTTGGTCGTCGTCATGTACTAGGATTTGTCTGTACATTTTTTCGACGTCGCCATTGAATACGTATTTATACATACGCCACTGTAGGATTAGTAGCATTAAATCGGGTTGTAATGTTGGACCCGTGTATAAAACGTCATTTAATGAATTGCCTGAGCTTGTGCATTTAGATGCATTAAACACCACTCTTACTTTTGTTGTAAGTTTTTCTGGTTTGATAACCGCGTGGTGTGGTAGATAAAAGGAGGCGTGTTTGCCTTTTGTAATTTTTTCATAGGAATTTACTGATTCCATATGATCTAGTGTTAGATATTCCTCAAGAACGTTGTCATATGAGGTTTTTAGCTCGCCTTTTTTAAGTAGGTTTCTTTCCATACTTAGAAACTGCTGTAGAGCTGAGGTTCGTGAGTGACCTAAGGCGAGTGTATCAGGAAATTGTTGTTTGAATGGTAGTCGTACGACGTACCGCCCGTTTTCTGATCTCGTAGTTGTGGACTCGTAGAAGTCTTCACAATACTTGTCGTCAGCTGTAGTAACGGGTATTGGGGGTAGTTCTTCTACCTCCCAGAATTTTTTCAATTGTGAGTTAAGATAGTCATTCGAAATATCTTCCACTTGCGTTGTGAAGCTGGAGATTTTCTCTTTGACTTGACCGCTTAAAATCCATCCAAAGATGGTATTTTGGGCTAGTAGGTTGTTGGAGATTTTCTCAACACCTTGAAGTATTATTTGGGGGATTAGATCGCTTCCCAATAATATGTCGATTTGATCGGGTGTATGGCAGTTGGGATCGGCTAGTTTCAGATGTGAAAACTTTTGCCAGTGCTCGCTATTAATGTTATAGCTTGGTAGCATATTCGTAAGTCGCGGCAGAACAATAGCTTGTGCTTCTATTCTTTGGTCCGCGCTTGTTGAAACCAGGGTCATGAACAGGCATGGGCGTGAGCTTAGCACCTGCTAAGCGACCATATACGTATACGAATAGTGAGAGCACAACGATCTCTTCGTAAAAATCAACGACAAACCCATTTAGTTTACTTTCAGCATTCATACGGCACGGGTGTGCTGCTCGCACACATGGTACAGAGGATACTCGTTAATACGTACACATGAATGCAAAGCTTTTAGGCTGGGTATCTTTTTTTGCTTTAAATAAGCGGTTATGCTTTATTTTATTTCATTTAATTATTTTTTTTTTTTATTTTTTTTTGTTTTATCTTATTTTATTTTATTTTATTTTATTTTATATTATTTTATTTTATTTTATTTTATTTTATTTTATTTTATTTTATTTTATTTTATTTTAACGGCTACAGCCAAGTCCCTAAAAAAAGTACCATCTTCAAGTGGCTAGCTAAAGCAGCGCTTACACTACAAGAAGCCTTCAATTTTGCATTTGCAAAAACTCGAGCTTGAGTTCATAAAATTTTATAATATTTTCATCAGCGCTCAGATTATTTACGTCTCTATGCAGCAAAGCAAAATGTCGATCAAGGCTTTGCTTGCACACGTAATTTAATATTTTTCCGCAAATCAAGCACTGCGGCTTATTTGCAGAATTTAAAACAAAAAAAAAATGCATGCTCCCACTCAACATTAAACATTTTGAATAGGTGTTTAGAAATCGACCTCCCACTGTATCAAATATATGTATGCCTGTATGACCAAACTGCGTGTGATACGTGTTCACTATGCAAGCGCTGAAATCATACTAAATAAAAAAATGGATTTGCTTTCGTCGTCGCTAGGCTGTCGTGTACTTACACACAGTCACAATTTGGTTACTGTGTCTCTGTAGTGGTGCCCATGCCTGGTCATGAAGCAGATTTTATTTGAGTTTTGAACAACTCTTCCGCCCATACCTGAAATTTCGAAGTTGGCTTGTTTGGTTGGTAAATTTAAACTTTTTTGGACCTTAGATGCTATGAATGATCGCTGTGATCCTTGATCTATTAAGGCCCTTAGTTTAAATAGTTCTCCTCTGTGTTCGATGGAGACTATTGCTGTCGGTAACAGTGTTTTGCTTTCATTTTCTGAATGAAGCGTTTGTACTCTGGCTGCATTTGAGCAGCATGGTCGTTCGTGACAACTTTCAGTATTGTCTTTTTCGGGATTTTCCGATCTAGCAGTTGCAGCTAGTCCCGTGGTTCTTTTGGCATTTGAATTATTTTGGGCATTGTTATAATTATTATTATGGAGCATCGAATGATGTCTCCTACGGCAATATGAGCAAGTATATTGACTCGCACATGTCTGTGCAGTATGAGTAGGCGAAAGGCAATTGTTGCAAAGTTTCTTAGTTCTGACTAAGTTATTTCTTTCGTTTATTGATAAATTTCTAAATTTCTCGCAAGATCTTAGTTGATGCCCTCCGCTGCACAGTTCGCATGACATATTTCTATATTGTTCAGATGTGAACGATTGAGATTTGTGGAAACTCTTGTCATTTGAGTTATATTTACTCCTGTTATGGGAGTTATAATTACTGGCTTGGGGTTTAAAGAAGCTTTTATTTTTGTCTTCATTTGCATTTTTCGGCTTTGTTTCTTTTGTGCCTACCCGTTCTGCAATTTCGAACTGGGTGGTGAGGAAATCTTTCATTTGTTGCCACGTTGGGCATTTTTTACGGGATGAGAGCGATTGCTCCCATAAAATTAGTGATTTTTCTGGTAATGTGGCAGCGCAAATATTGACCAGAATTGGGTCCCAGTTTTCCGTGGGAATTTTTTGGGTTTCTAGAACCGACAAACAGTTTGTTACTGTGGACTGTAACTTCAGAAATTCCTCACTTGTTTCTTTTTGAATTTTTGGTAAATTCATTAAGGTCGTTATTTGTTTATCGACCAAGACTCTTTCATTTTCATATCTAGCTTTTAACGCTTCCCAAGCCAGATTAAAATTCTCATCATTGAGTGCGAACTGTTTAACTATTATTCTTGCTTGACCTTTTGTTTTATTTCGCGCATGCTCCAATTTTAGGTGCTTCTTGAGTATTTTTCCACCGATATCGTTTGTGAAGGTCTTTAAGGTATTCTTCCTTCCATCGGCGACTAAACTCATGATGGAGGATTTTGATCCGTTCCCATCGATTTATGAGGGAGAGTGAGTCCACGTTTTGTTCTGGTATGGCCAGAAGTGGCGCTTTTATTTTACTCGCGACTGTAATTTCCAAGTCGGGTTTGATTATACTTATTACTTTTAATATAAATATATACGTTTGTATATTTGTAATTTACTTTATGCTTTCGTGCACAAAAAGTTTGTTGGGTTACTCGCTTGAGTAAGGTCAGTTATTAAATTCTTTATGTATATATATGTACGTTTGTATGTACTGTATTTTTAGTGAGGGTGGCTGAACACAAGTTTGTGTGTTTGTCTATATGTTTAGCAGTGACAATAGCCGCGGTGGACAAAAGCAAAGCAGGTAACCAATATAATAAATGTATTCTGCTTTACTTATGCCAATGCAATTCTAAGTTCAATGCAATTTAGTGCAAGGAACTTTGTTGTTTGTTTACCCTTTTTTTGGTATACTTCTGAATATAATAAGAATAATAATAAGACTTTTAAAGTAACTATGATGGGATGTCAGAATTCAGTTGAATGTTATTTTATTATTTTTGTTTCCTTTTTCTTTCTAGTTTCTGCTTATTTCGGGTACACAATCCTGCCTTTGCTTGGCTTATGTATGTAAGGGAATGCAAGCAAAGGGGGTATTGCGGGATAAATTTGCAAGTGAAAACTTGAATATATGTATTTTGTTTTTGTTAATTTTTGTTTGTGCTTGATGACACGAAAAATAAGCAGAAAGCCGCGATTTGAAATTTAGTTAAGTATATTGTTTTTATACTTTTGTGCGGTACTTAATATGGAAAAATGTCTTTTATATGTATGTAAATATGTATGTTTTAATTTATGTAACTGGTGAGGATCGGAACTTCGATAAAATCGGGAGGACTGTATATATATAATTTTTTGCGGCTTTTTTACCGACTACAGTTTATTCTAAAATATTCCGTTTTTGGTGGAAAATTTTTGTATTAAAATTGGTCCTTATGTACATGTGTATGTACAATTTAATATCAGCTTGTTGGTTGCTATTGTTTCAGCAACCGGAAATTTCTCAAAGGGTTTTTAAAGAGAATATTTTTTTCGCATGTTAGGACTATGCAGGGCAAATTTTGATTTTAAATAAATTGTCAAGATACAACTTACTTGGGTACCGCTTCTAAGGGGTTAGGGGTACTTATCCTTTTGTTGTTGTCTTTTTTGTGCAGTTTAAGTTTTTTATTTATTTGTTCGCGCCCGGATTTTGTGGACTGTATAGTTTTGTTGTTATATGTATATATATATATTTTTTTTTTGATTGTGGTTTGTATTTATTAACCGGCGCGCCGAATGTAAATTTTTGATTTAGTGTATTTTTATGTTCACTGCACTTTAAATATTCTTTTTATTTTTTGTTTGGGTAAGGACCTCTTTTAAAATTTGTGTTTTTTAAGAAATTTTTTAATTTTCTTTTGAACTGTCCATAGGTGCCTGTCTTTGAGGCGATGTAGGACCATATACACTTCGGGACACTTCACTGCACTCACCTTTGCACTCACTTCCGAACTTTCAATAAAAATGTAAAGATTTAGGCGTTTTTAAAAATTGATAAATATATTTTGGCTCAGGCGCTAAATGACCGTCTTGCTCGAGATTTACGAAATTGTAATAATTGTTTACAATATGTGTGTGTGTTTTGTGTTGACAAATTATATGTGCGTGACTGTGTAAGTGTGTGTGTGGTGTGGTGAATGTTGGCGGCAGGGTTGTACCCGCCAGTGTTGTGGCTAATCTAGCCACATATCATAATCTTTACCATTAGGCGATCACCGCAAAGAACAACAACGTAAGTGACTATTTTAACATTTTAAGAAATATTCTAGACAAACCCAATACAAAGTATGATCAGGACACTAATAAACCTGTAGAATTTTCACCAACAGTAAATGAGTCGATAATTTTGAAAACCTTTCTTAATGGCATAGAACCTAATTTAGTCAGCATAGTATACAGTAGAAGTAAAAACTCCTTAAGAGACGCATACTACCTGCTAGAAGAGACAGGGATGTTAAGAAAACAGTTTAATAAGCCAAATAGGTTCACGCAAAATTCATCACCACACTCCTCTCAGCAAGCACCACAGCCCAAGAACACATGGATAATATCAGGAAAATTTTCAATAGGCTAAAGCAACACAATCTTCGAATTCAGATTGACAAATGTAATTTTTTCGCCACCGCTACAGAATATTTAGGACACATCTTGACCACAGAAGGAGTGAAGCCAAAACCCACCAAAGCGGAGGCAATTCAAAACCTCAAGCTGCCGCAAACGGCAAATCAAATAAAATCCTTTCTAGGAGTAACTTGATACTATCGTTAATTCATAAAGAATTACGCCAAGATAGCTCAGGCTATGCTAAAGTATCTGTAAAAGGACACAGTATATGGATGCCTTTTATAAACTAAAAATCTTACTAATCTGCCCGCACTTTAAAAAGAAGTTTGAGATTGTCACTGATACAAGTGATTACGCCATAGGAGGTGCACTAATGCAAACAGGACATCCAATCTGCTATGCGGGCAGAACTTTGAATGAGCATGAAAAAAAAAATTCAACCACAGAAAAAGAACTGCTTGCCATAGTATGGGCAGTTAACTATTTTAGGCCTTATGTTTATGGTAGCAGCTTCGACTTATTAACTGACCACCGACCACTAAAGTGGCTACAAACTAAATATAAAGGAAAAGACATTAACCCAAGACTACAGAGATGGATACTAGAACTAGGAGAATACGACATTAACATCGGCTACATTAAAGGTAAAGAAAATACTCTAGCTGACTTTCTAAGTAGAATAAATAATGACACAGGTAAAATCTACTTAGCAAGGTCGGATGTACAGGTAGAGGATAATATAGACAACATAAGCACTTGTGCAACAATGCATTCCCAAGAAGAGGACCTCAACAATCACTTTCCAATTTTAGACACAGTAGTCAATCGGTTCCATACCCAAATAATCTTAACCGACCATAAGAACAGAGAGATAGAAATAGTTGATGGGAAAAGGAAGATATTTATTAGCCTAGAGATATTAATAGCGGTTTTATGTCAGATATTTTCCGAAGATTCCTCAAATCAGGAAAGGTAGGAATTTTTTCGAACTCCCTGATAGCGAATATAATACCGTACAACAAAAATTGATAGAATTATTTAATGGAGGAATAAAATTCTTTAAATGCTTACTAATGCTAAAGATATGCGAGATGAAGATGAAGCCTTTACGTACATTAAAAATTATCACTTCACAGAAAGTAGCCATTCAAGCATCAATGAAAACTACGAAGGGTTAAAAAGGCATTCCCACGACAGCCGGTTCTACGTACCGGAATGACTCGGGGTTTCCCCGAGCAAGGGCTGTTATTTCACTACCCCCCTGCCTAAACCGTCAGTTATCTATCAGTCTCCACGACTAGCACTAACAATGCACATCAGCAAGTAGACCTTCCGAGCGGCCGCTCACGCCCCCAGGCGTCAACATCTCACACAGCAGCTCACAGCTACTCCCTACGTAGCACTTCCCAAGTGGATTTGAGCAATGCTGAGCGTCCGCTCTCTCCCAACCCCTCGGTCAGCCCCTCTTCTTCCAGCATTATCACGAGTATAAGCCACAACCATCAGCTCCTGGTCCCTTATACTACATGCACTGTTTGTCGGTTAAGATTATATACGCCGTTGGCATCAGTCAAGTGCAATAACTGCCTTGGCCTGTGTCACCTGCTCATATGCTCTGGACTCGCGAACAGGAACCTATGGACTGATACGTACGTTGCGCCATGCTGTCGAGCTACGCAACCTTCAACGTCGTCCGACTCTCCTCTACCTTCTGGTAACGCGATTCCTTCGACTTCAAGATTGCGCCGTAGTGCGCGACCCAGCCTATTACCACCTAGGCATACGCACCAGTCCTTGACCCCCAGCATCAACTCTGCTCCCCCTGCACATTTCGGTATCCTGCAATTTAATTGCAACGGCCTAACCGGCAAAATTGTTGAAGTGACAAATTTAATGAAGCGACTGAACATCAAGATCGCGGCGATCCAGGATACAAAGTTAGGTGGAAGGTCGTCTCTTCAGACCTGCAATGACAATGTACACCGTTGTGACCGTGCGAGAGGGCTTGGGGGTGGTCTGGCATTCATCACGCATCAATCTGTGCAGTATCGTCTATTTGAGCCTGACATCGACCCGAGGGACACCACCTTAGAACGTCAAGGTATGGTTGTCCGGTCAGGCGATGTCGACCTTGAAATCATAAATATTTACGTACCTCCTGTCACCTGTTGTCCCAGGGATTACCACCCTGACATTCGTGCGTTACTCAGGGGCGAGAACCGCGTCATCCTTGGTGACTTCAACGCACACCACGACCTGTGGCATTCCAGCCTGCAGGCCGATGGTAGGGGACAGGAGCTGGCTGACCAAATAGATGATTCGACGTTCTGCACGGTAAATGGGGATGCCCCCACTAGAGTGGCGGTAAACTGCTCTAGCTCGCCACACATCACCATAGTCAGCGCTGGCCTAATAAACTGCGTTGAATGGCGACCGATGCTGACGCTTGCTTCAGACCACCTACCTATAGTGCTCTCTATCAATCGCCCCACCGACTTTGTCACCGCTGAGAAACGCACATACACTAACTTCAATAAAGCCGACTGGGAGGGTTTTCTCAACACCACAGAGAGCGCCTTCGCTGCTCTTCCTACCCTGTCTGACGTACGAGAAGGGGAAAAGGCGTTTCCTATGGCCCTAATTTCAGCCTCCCATCAACACATTCCGTCAGGTAGAATAAAGGAAGTGCGTCCATTCTTCCCCGCAGAGGCAGCGGCCCTGGCAATTGAACGTGACCATATTAGACGCCTTGACCCTACGGATCCTCAAATAAGGGATCTTAATGCGGATATCAGACGCTTAGTTGATCAACACAAACGCACTAAGTGGGAGGAGCACCTAAGGTCTTGCAACCTCTCGGCTGGAGTTGGCAAATTATGGTCGACGGTGAAATCTTTGTCCAACCCGACTAAACCTAACGACAAAATATCCATCGCCTTCGGTGATAAGGTTCAGTCGAAGCCAAAAGGATGCGCGAGCGCCTTCTGCCGACAATTTGTAATGCATCCTCCGTTGAACAAAGAGATTCGCCGAGCCACCAGGGAAGCGCACAAACACAAAAACAGCTATGCGCCCATTGCCATCTCCACAACAGAAGTTCATGAGGCTATTCGGAGATCTAAGAACACCAAGTATATAGGCCCCGATGGCATCTCCATGCTGATGCTGAAACACCTCGGCGACGAAGGCATAAGATACCTTACACAAATTTTCAACCTTTCCCTTTCCACCTTTGTTATTCCTGAAAGATGGAGACAAGCAAAGGTGGTCCCACTTTTAACGATTTCGTTATGAAAAGTGTTTCTGTATCAAAAATTCACCTTGCGATATGTTCGTGGTGTGTTATGCAATAATGGTAAAATTCCACAAGCGCTAGCACAATTGGAGCATGCCATGCCCATGGTCTCAATAGCCTAGTAGATATGATGTTGCCTTGACCAGGGAGAGGTTCCGAGTTCAAATCAAGGCATTTTTTAGTATTTGTGTATTTATATAATAATTAATTTTTAATGTATTGTAGTGTGTCCAATGCATGCACATGCCTACATACAGACGGCTGTGCTCTCGAATTAACTCATACCTCCCAGCGGCGTCCGAATTCTTCGCCGGGAGAAACCTGGCATTGTCACCGAATAAGTCCGCGGCCACCCTATTCACGACATGGACAACGCAAGTGAACATGGAATTAGACGTCTACGTTGATAGTGTCAAGCTACCAACTGTCTCACAACCCAAAATCTTAGGGGTGACGTTTGATAACATGTTCAAATACGGCGCTCATGTAACCGCAATTGCCAACAAAGTCCAAAGCCGTAACAAAATCCTCAAGTCCCTAGCTGGCAGCACTTGGGGTAAAGACAAAGAAACATTACTAGCTACATATAAAGCAATTGGCCAGCCGGTACTGAGCTACGCGACGCCAATATGGTCGCCGGGGCTAGCTGACACACACTGGACGAGGCTACAGGTCTGCCAAAACACCGCCCTTCGTACCGCCACTGGGTGTCTTCTTATGTCTCCTGAGCATCACTTACATAGCGAAGCGAAAATGCTCGCCGCTAAAGAGCATAGCGAGATGTTGACCAGGCAATTCCTGTTCAACTGTTGCAAACCGCAGCATCCGAACGGACGCCTGATCAACGAGGATCCGCCCCCCAGGAGCATAAGGAGCCATCTACGCAAACACTACGATGAGATCCGGCACCTGATTTCCACGCCGTTTGATCCTAAGGTGCACCGGCAGGCCCTCACCCTCATCCACACGAATTCGGTAAATTCCTATGTTGGCTCTCTCCCGGTGAACGCCGTTCTTCAGGCAACAACACCACCCGTTGCCGAAGAGGAGCGCGAGCTGCCTAGGGAGACTAGGGTGATGCTGGCTCAACTCCGGTCTGGATATTGTAATAGGTTAAACTCTTACCTATCCAGACTGAACCCCGACTTGCCTAATGTTTGTCCGGCATGCGGCTTGCCCCCCCATACTACTAACCATCTTTTTGTCTGCTCATCCGAGCCTACTCTTCTAACACCCATATCCCTCTGGTCCTCCCCTGTTGAAGCCGCTAGGTTTCTAGGACTTCCGTTAGAAGAGTTCGATGACAATATTGGGTAAGGTTGATACTGACTACCTAGGCAGGTCAACGTAGTGTTAAAACAACAACAACAACAAGGGTTAAAAAGGCTCATATACCATAAAAATCTAAAACAGCTTATTCACAAATTTATAAACAATTGCAATATATGTTGCCAAACTAAATACGATCGGAAACCAATAAAACCGAAATTCAATTTAACAGAAACGCCCAAGGACACTAACGAAGTAGTACACCTAGACACTTACACAATTAAAAAACAACAAAACTTCATGACCTTCATCGATAAATTTTCTAAATTCGCAGTAGCACTCTCTTTAGAAGACAAAAATAGCATCACATTTGTCGAAACTTTGCGAATGTACTTCGCTATGAGAGGGAAGCCTAGACTATTTATAACTGATAATGAATTCAATTCCGTAAACGTCAAGGGCTTTTTAGGAGAAGAAGGTGCCGAAGTTCATTTTACCAAACCCAATAGTCATACAGGTAACTCGGACATCGAAAGATTTCACAATACTATAGGAGAAAAATTTAGAATCACAGAACTTGAATCACCTACCTTATCCACCTTATCTGTTCAAACCTATAACAATAATATCCATTCAACTCTGAAGGCAACACCTTCAGATGTAGCCTCAGGAAAAGTTGATAAAAAGATAATATACGATAGGATAAAAGGGACTAAAGAGAAAATCAGATACAGAAAACTACCACTTCCACTACCACACCAGTAAAGACGAGGAAAATTTTCAGGTACTATCGATATCAATTCCCCTAATTTTGGTAATGCTGATAATGGAAGCAACGGCAACAATTATAACTGAGGAAATAAAAAACGAAGACGGACTCGCCGAAATAAAACCCGAAAATGTACAAGTGACACAGATTTCGACATGATTCTCCATATAATCAGACCGCAGGAAATAGAAAATATAATTGACGCGCTAGAAAGTTTAGCTAGAGACTCCAAATTGACCGAGAAGGAACAAATTGTAGTATTACATAAACACATCGCCCTTTTGCCTTAATTGTCATTTTCCCCCGGGCCCGGAGTTTTCGAAGGGGCCCGTATTTTTCAAGAAATTAAGTGAATAGTTAAATTAGAATTCTTATGAAAGTCGATTAATTTTAACATTTATTTGAAAGTTGTAATAACCGATAAAGCACGTTCATTAGTGCGTGTACAAAAAAAGTTAGGTACATTTGCAAAACTGGCAAAGCAATGTAATAAAAGCAAGAAATATCAATAAACAGAATATTTCTTATAACACTCATGAAGGATAAAATTACCGAGTGGACTGTAGATGCTAAAAGCGGCGACACCTGTTTGTCACATTCAATAACCAGCTACACTTACTTATGTCCGAATAATTACATCGCTGATTAGTCGATTACGCAACCCTACGAAGGTAACCTGTCAAATTCAAATTGTTATAGTTTCGGTTTGAAAATCGCACCGGCAGTCGCGAATATTAAATGCAAAGAAATTTTGGGCCACTATAACAACATTTGTTTAGTATTTATTATCAGAAATCGTGAAAAATATTTTTAAAGTTTAACTAGTAAGGAAGTCTAAGTTTGGGGGTAACCGAACATTAAATACCTAGTAGTGATCTGTTTTGGTATCCTAATTTACTCAGGTCTATTTTAATACCTGAAAAGTTGTTATAAAGACTGTCTAAGCTTTAGAGAAGGCGAGTTGTTTTTTAAGTTATTATTATTTTTTTATTTTATTTTATTATTTGGCTCAGGTGCTATGTGACCGTTTTGCTCAAATTGTATTTATTAAATCATTTGGCTCAGGTTCTGATGACCGTGTTGCGCAAATGTTAAAAACATTTTGTTCTTTAGAGAACGGGAGGTGCGGGACACCTGTGACTCCCTATCTGTATTTATTGGTGGCGAGCACTGTTCGCTCTGAGGCATGGCGCGATTGGCTTCCTCATTTTCGCTTGGAAAAACCACCCTTTGGCTTTCCAAAATATAAACTATATCTTCGAAATATTTTATAAGCTGATTGCGAATTACAATAGCATGCAATGCAAATAAAATAAACGAATGAAATAACCGTAGCTTATGTATGTATGTCGCTTAAACAAAGACAACTGATTGTTTTCGATTAAAAACACTTCTGTTGTAAGTGGTAAATTAAATTATCACTAAATAACAAAATATAAATAGTTTTCCCCATGCTTATGAAAGGTATGAAAATAAAAAAAATTTATAAAAAAAAAACAATAGGGTGTTAACTACTTTCCAGTAAATCTTGCTTGTTTGTTATTCGATTTGCATTATTTTTGGCAGGAGTATACTACGTACTATTGGGAAGCATCTCACTAACTTTCATTGAAATACCTTCTTGAAATTTTGAGCAATCGCTTTTGAAAACAACACACCTTTTTTGCTGAAAAGTGGGCGGGCCCACGCCTACTTCAACAAAATCCACAAAATTTTTTTACAGTTTAGTTTTGCTTAAAAAGCTTATTATGTGGGTAAAGTATTATTTATATAACTTATACAATTAGGAAAATATCGCGATTTAAATTTTGCAAAGAAATTTTTCAGAACTGTGTTCAAAAAGTGGGAGTGTCCGTTAACCAATTTTGTCTATTTTTACAGCAAAGAGTTAGCTTTATATATTGAACACTTTCTCTAAATATCGTTTCAATAAATCAATTTTTACCGCAGTTATGGCATGGAAAGTTTTGTGGAATAATTCACCATAAAGGGGCGGGGCCACGCCCATTTTCCAAAAATTTTGTGCATTCGACTTTCTTTGCCCACGAACACTTTAGAGGTGAAATAGAAATGATATACAGGTAGTTTAGCAAAGTTATTGCATATTCAATATTTCTATGATCCTTTTCAAAATCTTTTGTATAACGTTGGGCGTGGCCTTACCCGATTTCGGTAATTTTTTTTGCGAAATATTGCCTGCGTTGATATAAATATGTGTGCTCAATTTCGTTTTGCTATCTTGAGCGGTTTTTGATTTATGACTATTTATATTTCCAAAATTGACTTAAAAATTTTTAAAAATTTCTTCAAAAATTTACTTTTTGCCTTAACACTAATGTACACACCGAATTTTATCCTTATTGGTGTATTATTTACTGAATAATCACTCTTTTTGTATTTTCGAAATTATTATATATATAGAAAGTGGGCGTGGCTTTTAACCGATTTTGCCTATTTTCAATAGCGCTCCGAGATAAGTGAAAAGGAACCTGCATACCAAATTTCATTGAGATATCTCAAGATTTACTCAAGTTATCGTGTTCACAGACGGACGGACGGACAGACGGACGGACATGGCTCAATCAATTTCTCTTTTCCTACTGAGCATTTTGATATATATAAGACAATATCTATCTCGATTCGTTTATGCCGTTACATACTACCGTTAGGCGAATGAAGTTAATATACCTTGTGTGCGAAGCACTTCTAGGTATAAAAATTGATGCAGTATTCGAAACTCTTATGTAGAATAGGGGCCCCACCCTTTTTACCCTGGGCCCGTATTTCCTCTCGGCGGCCCTGGGCACGCCTCACGGCCAAGAGTAATTTACTTTGCTTAGGGAATGGAATCACAAATTTTGAAAGTATGCGCTAATAAGCGCATGCTAGCTTCATGTCAATGCAAAATAAATTAAAGAATATTTGCTTAATAAGTAGATAACATGCAAGAAATTAAGACTCAAGAAGAATTTTGAAGAAATGTCACAATACTATTAAAGTTTATAATAATTTCTGAACAAATCCTGAAGAGTCGTAGCGCAGCAAAGCAAGGTCCTACACCGATTGTTATAGAGGAGTATCGGTGAAGGAATAAGCTTATTAAAAAGGAGGAAACTCCAAAAATTCCTACCACTGTAAAAATAATGCACAAAAGGAAACGAGGCGGTAAACAGGTTAGAAAGCGGAAAGAAATAGCTGAAACCTTTAGATTACTTAATTTACCTACAAATATTAATGATAGATTACATCTAAAAGATAAAATAAGAATGTTAAGAACAAATCCGAAAGAAAAATTCTTATATAAACCGAGTAAATTGGATTGAAAAATAAAAATTAAAAAAAAAAATCTAAATTTTCATAACAATGGCATGGTGGAAAGTTGCACTTAACGGTATACTGATAGGAATAGCAGGGTACGAGGTAGGCAAAGAAAGTTCAGTAGATCAAAAATCTGAAGACAGATTAGTCAAATACGAACCACATCCTATTATTGAACAGAAAGAAGAGATCTCCGATAAATGGTTGACAATCTTAGCATGTTAAGTTACATGTTTAATTATCGCAATTGCAGTTTTAATCAAAAATTGGTAATCGTTTACGTGGCGTACCGAGCGCTAATACGCGTCCGGGAGGGGTATCAAAAGACGCGTTTCCGTCCCAGGAGCATGAATATAACTCCGCTCAACCAATATTTTCATTATTTTGGAAAATATTTGCGAAAAACCGAAAAATGACCCAGGTTTAGGGGCCCGATCCATGTTTTTTATGTGCAGAACACCTTTCCGCGTAGGCGGCCTTTGGCCGCGCTTCAAAAATAACCCTGGGCTACGCCATTCCAACTCCGGGTGGTTGCCATAGCCGTGGCTACCGCCACGGTGATGACCTTCCGCGTGCCACTCTTTTTCTCACAGGGTAATGTGATTACAACAACCACATGAAAATGACAGAAAATTCTGAACTTTAACTGCAAATATCTCGGAAACTACTAAAAATATTGGTTCAGCGGAGTTATATTCATGCTCCTGGGGCCAAAGCGCGTCTCCGGATACATATCTCAACATATTTGGTTGTGTATTAGCGCTCGGTACCCCACGTAAACGATTACCCAAAAATTATATAAAAAATAAATTAAGACGGTTGAACAATGTACAACAACGCGTCTAAACGCAAAGTTTATAAACTAAGAAATGAATAAATGGCAAGAAATATGTGATACCTTATCTTAAGAAAAAAGAAAAGCTGATAAATCATACAAATGTATAAATAAAAATATTAATATAAAAACAGAAACAATAGTAAAGCATTTTAAGATAATTTTAGAAGCTCTAAATAGCATAGGACAGGTGATTAAAGCGGTAAATAACATACTTACCAAGGAACACCAAGTAGAGTCTTACCAATTTTTCTCTGCCGTAAGGGACAAACTAGTATCTTCTTTAGCAAAATACTATATAGAATTCAATGTACCAACCACAGTAGAGGCAGACCTTCAAATAGATTTCAATTTACTTTTGGCAGAACGCGCTCAGAGCCCATTGGTAGGAGAAAATAGACCAAACCTTCAACCAATAGATATACCAGTTATAAACGTCACAATGGTGCAAACGGTAGTTGAATTTATTAAAACTGCTTCGTCAGTATTACCAGACTTAGGGTGCGTACAGAGTGGCCGGTTGTTGCCGAGCCGAGCCGACTGGCGCTTATTGCGAGAACCAATGCGAGAAAACTGGTACTATACAAATTAGTACAAATAAGCGCGAACAGGGGGGTTATTCTGTATCGCGATGCGAAAGCAAATGCTATTAGCAAGCTGTCAAATCACATACATTTTTTTTCAAATGCGAAAGAAATTTCTTTCGCATCGCGATACAGAATAACCCCCCAGGTCATAGTGGGCGCCGAGCTGGTCAGAGCGCAAAGCTGATTGAATGCGAGAAAACAGTTCTAAAGCGTATTTCAGCGCCGAAAACATTGTTTATTCTGCGAAAAGCTAGCTTTGGACATACAATTCTTTGGAAAAACTGAAATCAAAAATTATATGCTGTCATTCATCATTTAATGGCATTCTTGTTGAACTTTTCTTGAGTACAGTCGTGTGTTTTGGTTTATTTAAAATGAATGTAGAACAATGTGAATTTTTTTCTCGGCGAATCCATATCTTCCATATCTTTTCAGTTCAATTTCACAACACGAATGAACAACAAACCCAAATGCATACAAACATACATAAAACACACTATGCACATGAACAAGTTCTCGCAATAAGCGTCGGTCGGCTCGGCTCGGCAACAAGCGGCCACTCTGTTCGCACCCTTAGCTGGTGAACCAGAAAATCTACATAATTTCCTAGATGCACTCGATATACTTGAGCAAATCAAGGATACACACGAGGCGTTGGCCATTACCATGATAAAAACAAAGCTGAAGGGTACAGCAAGGAATTTTATTAGTAACTAGTAAGGCCCGCTTGCTTCGCTGCGTATCAGAACTTATAACAGACTGAGTCCGATTTTAATCATTATAGCCTATACGCACTTTTTCGAAGTTCGACTTTCTTTCTATAACTTGATTGTATAGTTCACAACAACAATTAAAAAATACATTTGGGCCAGTTTTCGAAATTTGAAATACATACATATCTCTACATATAATAAAATTGTAACAGGTCGATGTCTGTATATGGCATCTACCCACCCTTCTCTTTTTCCGTCCGAAATTTTTGAAGATATATAATTGAAACCATTTGAGATATTTAAATTAAGCGCATCGCATATAACAGTACCCATTGGCACCATTCGTTTGATACCCATATTGTACTAACACATTTTTTTGCAAATATTCGTCGATAACTTCAAGATATCTCCGAACCCATTTGGGATATTTCAACTGATCACATCGCATATTACAGCACTCATTGACACCTTTCGTTTGACATCCATATTGTACTAAGACATTTTTGGTCACCCCTGGTCCACATCTTGGGCGATAACTCCAAAACCGGTTGAGATATCGAAAAAAGTAATATCTTAAATTTTAAGTTGAGTATCTAGCAATCCAACGAAAAAAGTTTCATTCATTTCCATTCAGTACTTTCAGAGTGATACGACCACAAACATACAGACAGACATGGGCCACATACTGGGCGATAACTCCAAAACCGGTTGAGATATCGAAAAAAGTAATATCCTAAATTTTAAGTTGAGTATCTAGCAATCCAACGAAAAAAGTTTCATTCATTTCCATTCAGTACTTTCAGAATGATACGGCCACAAACATACGGACAGGCAGACAGACAGACAGGCACACAAAAATTCAAAAAATGGTTGATTTGGATTCTACTCGTTTAATAATGCTTCCCCCAATCAATTTTTTGTTGATATCTGCCATGTACAGACATTGACCTGTTACAATTTTATTATATGTAGAGATGAGACCACAATCGAACAAATCAAAAACAAATTAAAGACCGCAATAAAGGGCGAATCAGTAGAGGTCTTAACCGCTAAACTATTGAACATCCAACAGCGTAACAAAACTGCTAACCAATACACAGCAGAAATTGAAAACATTACAAGATCATTAGAAGGAGCATATATCTCTGATGGACTAAACCCAGACTTAGCCACTAGATACTCAACGCAGGCAGCAGTTAAAGCCATGTGTAAAAACTGCTCTAATGACAAGGTCAAAGTGATCATGCAAGCAGGAACGTTCACAGCAATGAACGACGCAATCTCGAAATTTACTAACAGTTGTACCGAAACCAATGGCAGCTCAAACACGATCTTAAATGTACAACATCAAAGTCAGTACAGGAGTAATTTCCGTGGAGGTTACCGTAGGAACAACTATGGAAATTACCAAAATAGAAGATACAGACCACAACCAAGTTATAACAATAATTCTAGATCATACAAAAATAACAATAATAACAATCAAAGAGGATCACAATCCCGAAATACAAACAGACCATACACACAAACCCGTAACGTGCGCAGTTGTACCGAAACGGAAAACCAGGAACCACTTCAAAATTAACAAAAAGAAAAATATGCGTGCTTAATCTAAACTTAAACAGCTATATATCTACAAGGACTTCATTAAACAATTCATACTCAAATTTTTTAATTGATACTGGAGCCGATATCTCCATAATTAAAAAACAGCAAATAGATAATAAAGAAAAAATAAATACTAAACAAATCACATATTTGAAAGGCATTGGTCAGGGAATAACTAGCACTTTAGGCACAATCAAAGCAGATCTAAAAGGTGATGACCTTCTAATTTATCATAAATTTCATGTTGTAGAAGACAACTTTCCAATTCCATGTGATGGAATAATAGGCCTAGATTTTATAAAGAAATACAATTGTATTCTAGATTATGGAAAAACGGAGGACAAACTAATCTTAAGACCATATGATTTCCCTCAAACAATAACAATGAATCTAACAAACTGTCTGTCCGCCAACACAGTCACAATTCCAGCTAGATCGAAGCTAGAAGTTATTAGACAAATTAAAATAAATACAAATAACAAAAACATTTTCATACCACACCAGCAACTATCCGACGGCATTTATATTGCAAATACCATTACAAATAACGAGCAAACTTTCGTTAGAATTATTAACACAACACATAACAACACAACTATTCAAAATTATAAAATTAATACTGAAAATTTAGACGATTATACACTAATTGAAGCAACCCACATAATAAAAGTTGCACAGATACAGAAAAATTAAAAAGATTAACTGAAAATTTTCCAAATTTTGTTAAAGCCCAATTAACATCACTTGGCACAGAATTCATAGATATATTTGCACTAGAAAAAGAACCAATCACTTCTAATAATTTTTATAAACAAAAACTATGTATGAAGGATGGCAACCCAGTTTACATTAAAAATTATAGATTACCCCAAACACAAAAAGGTGAAATAACCAAACAAGTAAATAAGCTAATCAAAGATGATATAATAGAACCTTCAATTTCAGAATATAATAGTCCAATTTTATTAGTCCCTAAAAAATCACTCCCAGGGAAAACAGAAAAAAGATGGAGATTGGTCGTTGATTACAGACAAGTAAACAAAAAATTAGCAGCAGATAAATTTCCACTCCCAAGAATTGATGACATTCTAGATAAACTTGGAAGAGCAAAATATTTTCCAGACTCTAGGGACATTACTTCATTCACTGCCGAAAATGGCACATATATGTAGATTCAAAAGATTACCATATGGATTAAAAGTAGCCCCAAACTCATTCCAACGAATGATGACATTAGCATTCTCTGGCCTTAAACCATTTGAAGCATTTCTTTACATGGACGATTTAGTTGTATTAGGTTGTTCAGAAAACCATATGCTAAAAAATGTAAGAGACTCTACTTGCAGAAAATACAACTTAAAATTACATCCAGATAAATGCCTATTTTTCAGCCAAGAAGTAACTTATTAAGGACATAAATGCACAAACAACGGAATATTACACCTCTCTGAAGTTGGCAAGACAACTTTTACGTAGCAAAAAAATATCTATTGGATAATTTGCCGTAAATTAGCCGTAAATTATCCGTGGAACAAAAAAATTTGCCGCGCCCATAGTTTGGAAAATATCGTGTGGCACGTGTGAAAGTCCACCTTAGACACCAGCTAGGAAAAAAATTCTTGCACCTGAGTTTGCCGTAAATTAGCCGTAGTTAACTGGCATATTTAAAAAACGTTACTGTTAACTGGCATATTTAAAAAAAAAAAACTTTTTTTTTTTGGTGGTGCACCGCCAACTTCATATGAAGTTAGCGTGCCACTTTTGGAAAACTGTCTTGGACAACAGCTAGGAAAAAAAATTCTTACGTCTAAATTTGCCGTAAATTAGCCGTAAACTATCTGCAAAATAAAAAAATTTGCCGCGCCTTCATTTTAGAAAAAAAATTTTTTTTTTTGGTAGTGCACCGCCAACTTCATATGAAGTTAGCGTGCCACTTTTGGAAAACTGTCTTAGACACCAGCTAGGAAAAAAATTCTTACGTCTAAATTTGCCGTAAATTAGCCGTAAACTATCTGCAAAATAAAAAAATTTGCCGCGCCTTCATTTTAGAAAAAAAATTTTTTTTTTTGGTAGTGCACCGCCAACTTCATATGAAGTTAGCGTGCCACTTTTGGAAAACTGTCTTAGACACCAGCTAGGAAAAAAATTCTTACGTCTAAATTTGCCGTAAATTAGCCGTAAACTATCTGCAAAATAAAAAAATTTGCCGCGCCTTTATTTAAAAAAAAAAAATCTTTTTTTGGTAGTGCACCGCCAACTCCATATGAAGTTAGCGTACCACTTTTGGAAAACTGTCTTAGACACCAGCTAGGAAAAAAATTCTTACGTCTAAATTTGCCGTAAATTAGCCTTAAACTATCTGCAAAATAAAAGAATTTGCAGCTTTATATCTAATTAATTGTAATTTTGTAAATTATATTTATTTGTAAATTATTTTTATACAAAAATTCGTCTTATTTCTTTTAAGTTATTGAATGGTTTTTTGACATAAAACAATAGCTTTGGCTTTAGGGATGTCGTTGGTTTTATTTTCTGTTCCTTTTCGGCCATGTCGTCGTACAACATCCAGCAACCGCCCCTTAAGCAAACAGCAGTATAGTGCCCGATTTCGTTTGGACTGCGTTGTATTTCGGACCCTTCGTAAGCTATTAGCCCAGTTAAATAAAATGATTTGCCATTTTCGCCGTTAATCCGTTTTGGAATTTTATTTAATGGTATATACAATCCATTTTCACTAAGAGAATGAATCTCGAAGCAATATTAAATTAGGGACGAAAAAAGTTTTTTTTCTCCAGGATCGAAATTCTGGCTACAGAAAATATTTCTGCTTCCGAAAAGTACAATAAAAATCCAGACTTTAAAGTTTGTTACAGAATTTACCGTATTTAAAGACATTTAAAAAAAAATTTTTATTGTAAGTCCAAAATACCAAATTTGTATGCTACCTACTAGGTACTATATTTATTTCACTTACCATATTCAATGTCCATTTCCGTGGCTGCACCACATGCACATATCCTCGGTTTCAACATTTGTTTTCGGATTATTTGGAATAGCTTGTTCGTGAATAGTGCATTTATTTGCGTTATGTATGATGATGATACTCATCCTCCTGATTAGAGCAATTTTGTGTGCACTTCATTGTCTTTTTAAAAGATGGAAATTTATTGAATATTTGCTCCTGCAGAATATTCACAGAAGTAGCACAATTAATTATATTTGGGCTCGGTCCTAAAGTGGCTTCATTTTCTACGCAGTGCTTGAGTATAATTTTTCCTCTTTATAAATAGCAGTGAGCGGAAATTCCTTTATAAATGACCAGATTTAGAAGTTTATGGAAGTCATTTTCTACATTGTCTCTTAAAAAATTACGAACAGAATCGTTATCAACAGCTGCCGCTATCATAATTTGAATTATGCTATCCAGACCACAAGTAAATTTAAAATGGTATAGCTTCTGGTCAATTTTCACAAATTTTAACTGCATACACGATCCGTTTTTGAACACAGGAATGCTTCGTGCATCAGAATTGAATGCTAATACATCCGCAATCCTTCTCGGGCTATCTCCTAGGTATAGATTTTGGGACCTGTTTTTTTTTTTATCTCTCTGCATGTCCTTTACTGCCAATCCCTTGTGATTTTCAATTTCATTTAATGCCACCTTGTATGGCAAACTGGCACTTTTAAAACAAAGCAAGCAAAAACTTCTTTCATCGTCTCCTGGGTCATCATATATTATTGAACAACATTC
Organism: Sphenella marginata; assembly: GCA_951509765.1. Classification (NCBI taxonomy): domain Eukaryota; kingdom Metazoa; phylum Arthropoda; class Insecta; order Diptera; family Tephritidae; genus Sphenella; species Sphenella marginata. Next base: position 36,434,885 of record OX608079.1, on the reverse strand, counting down.
GTCCCGGTGAATTTTACTTTCACATATTATACATCGTAGATTAGGTATCGATGAAGCCACACAAATGCAATCATATTCCTGTTTTATTAGTTTCAGTGGGGACCGCACCGATTGCATTCTCGTTGAAATAGTGTTTTCAAGACTTCCTGGGCTAGTTTTTACATCTACTTTTTGATCCAAATTGTCGGATATATCCATTGGCTCAGTCGTGACTGTTTCAATATCTGCTGATACATCCATTGATTCGTCAATTTTGCTTTCATTGGAGGTTTCCGCATTTTCATTTATATCTGATAGGATTCTTAGACGTCCTTCATAGTAATCTATCATTTTTTATACGGTTTCATCAACCCTAGTTTCTTTTCCTTTTTTCTGCAAAACTCCATGCTTAATTTTGCGAAATTCGCTTTCAACTGCTGCACTAGAGCTGGGCCGGTTATTCTCAAATTTTGTATTAAAAATGGATGTCCACATAGGAATATGTTTGCATTCATAAATTAGTTTTTCCGCGATTTTTTTTATCTGCGTGAGCATTTTCGTGATCACCTTCTTCATTCTCTAATTGAAGTTCTATTTTCTTTTTTATATTCTCAGCCCAAGGCTGCCACTTAGTAGACAAGGTTCTTGAATAAGTGCCCTTTTTTGCTTTGACTGCATGGATGTTTCCAACTTCCTCACTTTCCTAATCAATTTCACCCTCTGTATCTGATCGTCCCAGTTGCGTATCTCTGACCAGTTTCTCGTACTCAGCGTAATCAGCAGTAATCATGAGTTTCAGTTCATTTTTACTAATTTCGCATTTAGTTTTGGCTCCGTTTTTCAAACAACCGTCTGTTTCAGTCAGAGAAACAAAGATCAGTTTTCTGATGATATTTTTCGCATCGTCCACTGTCTTGCAGGTAACCAATTTTCCAATGCAAGCCAAATAAAAAACCTTGATTCTTTTAGTTTTGTTACTTAAGAATGTTGCCCAAATTTTCATGTAATGAGCAACATCTATACTAACTAATGTCTCCTTTTCCATGAAACTTTTTTAAAATGAAGGCGCGGCAAATTTTTTTATTTTGCAGATAGTTTACGGCAAATTTAGACGTAAGAATTTTTTTCCTAGCTGGTGTCTAAGACAGTTTTCCACAAGTGGCACGCTAACTTCATATGGAGTTGGCGGTGCACTACCAAAAAAAAAAGTTTTTTTTTTTCAATTTTTTAAATATGCCAGTTAACTACGGCTAATTTACGGCAAATTCAGGTGCAAGAATTTTTTTCCTAGCTGGTGTCTAAGGTGGACTTTCAAGGTGGCACGCTAACTTCACATGAAGTTAGCGTGCCACACGATATTTTCCAAAATATGGGCGCGTCAAATTTTTTTGTTCCACGGATAATTTACGGCAAATTATCCAATATTTATTTTTTTGCTACGTAAAAGTTGTCTTGCCAACTTCAGAGAGGTGAATATTACCCGACCCAAGCAAATTTGAAACAGTTCAAAATTACCCAACACCAAAAACAGCCGATGAAGTTAAAAGATTCGTAGCCTTCTGTAATTATTACAAAAGATTTGTACCGAATTTTGCAGAACATTCAAGAAAGTTAACTAGACTTTGCAGAAAGAATGTTACCTTCGAATGGACAGAAGAATGTCAAAAAGCCTTTGTCTATTTAAAGGAAGCATTAATCAGTCCAACACTCTTGCAATACCCTGATTTCGATAAATAATTTTGCATAACGACGGATGCTAGTGGGTATGCTTGTGGAGCAGTCCGTAGCCAAGAACATGATGGCAAACAGTTACCAATTGCCTACGCATCCAGGTCATTCACAAAAGGTGAAGTAAATAAAGCAACAATAGAAAAAGAATTGGCAGCAATCCATTGGGCCATAACCTTCTTCAGACCATATGTCTATGGTAGAAAATTCTTAGTAAAAACCGACCATCGCCCATTAACATACCTATTTTTAATGAAAAGTCCTTCGTCTAAGCTGACACGAGTAAGATTAGATTTAGAAGAGTACGATTTTGAGGTGGAGTATATAGCTGGTAACGAAAATCATATAGCGGATGCATTATCCCGCATAACAATTACAAATTTAAAAGATAAGTCAGAAGCAAACAAAATATTTAAAATAACAACAAGATCAGCAGCTAAAAAGATCAGTAATAAAACTGAAATTAAAGAAAGTGACAAAAGAGAACCCCAAAATTTACGAAGCGCTAAATAAATTTGAAGTAAAAAGACCGTTTTCAATCCTCCGAAATTTTATTTCAAAAAAGGAAAGAAAATTTGTAGCAATTTTGATACAAGCAACCTAATTGTTGAGGATAAGATTGACTTAGGACAATTCTTTACCAGGCTCGAAAGAGAAGCCAAATTGTTTAAAAAGAATTATACTGTAGTAGGCAAATTTATAGAAATGGGTAACAAAGTTCTCAAAAAATTAACAATCGCTCTAACCCCAGAGGTTATACATGTGACAAATCCCGGGAAAATTAAAGAAACCTTTTTTTCCACATATAAATCAGAGAGTTTATTTCCCAGTCGTCTATTCACCTTTACCAATACCGTGTCACCAGCGTTATAAGTTTTACACTGACGATCTTTATTATGGTATTCGAGACTCGAAACCTGAGCCTTCTCGATACCATTACGGACCAATTCTGTGACCTCACCTGAGTTGTTGTGAAGAACGTCTATTGGTTTTTTATTTGTCACCGAATGGATAGACTTGTTGTATTCTATGGTAGCAAGCAGAATAATATCAACAGTCTCACTCAGATTCCTTTCCAACTTTAAGCACCTTGCTAGTTCAGCCAGCGTACTATGAAAGCGCTCGACCTGACCATTAGAGGTACTGTGTAGTGGAGGTGCATTTACTATTTGCACATCGTTATAGTCGACCAGCATTGACCTCACCGTGTGAGAGTTAAGACATTTTTCATTATCGCAATACACAGTTTTCACATTGGGGAATGTATTCAGTAACTGCAAGATTGCCGGTTTCACATCTATTATGGTTCTGGATGCAATCTTTTGCACTATAGCAAATTTAGAAAATTTATCAATGCATGTCAGGAAATACTTTTGGTCGGTTGAAAAAATATCTATATGTAAGATTTCTCCAACAAAAGATGGGATAGGGGTCGCGGCAACAATATGCTTTTTGGTGTGCCGCTCGTATTTTGATTTGGAGCAGATGCGACAATTTATCGCAACCTCCCTCGCTTTTTTATCCATTTTTGTAAAAAAATAATCTGCCAAAATTTGTTTAACATTTTCTTGAGCGGCTCTGTGAGCTCCTGCTGATCGTTTTGATCAAAAATATCGGTTACCATTCTTTCCGTGTGATGGAATTTAACATTAGGGTAAAGTTCAACCAGGCGATGTTGGATCTTTGCCAGTACATGTAGGCTGCAGTGTATCGCATTTACTACGTCATCATTAACAACTTCCTGTAACATTTGAAAAAGTGACTCAACATCCTGGAAGGTAATCACATGTCTTGTTTTCGAACTAAATATAACGAAAGTTTGTTTTGAAGTGCATGCACCTTCCTGAATGATAATCTGGTTCCTAAAACAATTAACTGGTTTACTCACCGTTTCGATAGTGTAGGTAAGCGATTCTTCGCTATGAATGGTGGCGCAATCGGAGCTTACCTCCATATTGTCCTGCAATATTGCGATATGTTGTCTTGACAATGCATCGGCCACATAATTTTCCTTCCCAGGTTTGTAAAAAATGTTTGCGTTGTAGCTTTCTATTAAAGACTTCCAACGCTTGATTTTAGCGTTTGGGTTTCTGTCAGAAACCGCGTAAGATAAGGGCTGGTGGTCAGTAAAAATGTTTATCTGACTTACACCATAAAGATAGTTCCTCAAGGAATTCAAAGCCCACACAATCGCTAGTAGTTCCCTTTCATTTGTTGCCAGGTGTTCCTCTCTATCTCTAAGCGTTCTTGAGATCATCGTTATTGGCTTCTTCGACTGTGAGAGTACCGCACCCAACCCCCTTGATGATGCATCAGTTGTCAACTCAAAAGGCTTCGAAAAATCTGGGTACATTAGCGTGACATCTGATGCCATAATTTCTTTTAACGTTGTAAATGCCTGTATGGCCTCAGGGCTTAATTGTATTATTTTCTTTTTTGACTGATTTGCACTTATCCTGCCATTTTCGCCTTTAAGCATATCAGTGAGTGGCTTAGCTATACTAGCGAAATCCCTAATAAAGCACCTGTAATAGCTACCAAGACCCAAGAATGACCTGAGTCCTCGAAGTGTCGTTGGCTGTTCGTAGTTCTTTATAGAACTTACTTTTTCGGGGCTTGTTTTTACACCGTTTCGTGATACCACGAACCCCAAAAACTCCACTTCGGTTTTGAAAAATTTTGACTTTTCTGCAGATACTCTCATATTTGCATCAAGGTTTCGTAAAACCCATTCTATGTCTCTGACATGATCCTCTGCATTTCTAGAAAAAATTATCACGTCATCGACGTAAACATTGCAGGTCTTGCCGATTTGTTCCCTTAGAACATCGTCTATGGCTCTCTGAAATATGCTCGGAGCATTTTTTAAACCGAATGGCAAACGACAGAACTCGTATTTCCCATTATTAACGGAGAAGGCTGTCTTTTCCCTATCCCTCTCCATCAACTCAATCTGGTGAAATCCAGACTTAAGATCAATGGTGGTAAAATAGTGTGCACCTTTCAAATTTGAAAGTATAACCATTGCATTTGGCATGGGGTATTTAGTGACTTCATTAAGTTTCGTAAAGTCAATCACCATCCGCTTTGGTCAATCACCATCCGCTGATTGGTCTGTACCTTTTTTATCAACAACCCAAATTGGGTTATTGTAAGGGGATCTTGATGGCCTTATAATGCCATTAGCAAGAAGGTCAGCAATTTCATTGTTGACAAAATTAGTTACACCCATAGGGTACGGGTATAGCTTTGAATAAATTGGTTCATTTGTTTTTGTCCGAATTGTCGCGACAATATTTGTGTTGAAAGGCAGGGACTCGTTAGGGTCTGCAAAAGCCTTCTTATTATTTTCTATCATTTTGTTGAAATCATCACTTATTTAAAATTTAAAATTTACGTTTTCACATTTGCGAAAGAGCAAGTCTTCGTTTCCAAAGTCATGCTTTATTTTATCATTCTTCAAATCTATTTGAGCGTTGACTTCATTTAGTAAATCAACACCAATAATTCCATCAAATATTTCGATACCAGGGAGAATAAAAAATTCTGTGTTCACACCGAACAAATTAACCTTACATTTCTCAGTCACCACACTATTTCCGTGTACGGACTGCACTAAAAATGTTTTTGAAACTGGGATAATGTCCCTCAGTTCAGACAAAGGCTTAATATAATTTTTCGATGCGCCGGTATCTATTAAAAGCTTTATTTTTCTTTTATTCCCTACTTGCCGCTCGATCCAGGGAAGTAGGGATTGTCCCCTAAAAAATTCAAATGCACATCTTCGAGCTCTTCTAACTCGTCTTCAGACTTTTTATTGTAGTCCTCCTCGTTTAACCCCTCCTGCTGGAGCTTATTTATCCTTTGGAATTTTTGGCCTGTTGCCCTGTTTGATTCCGCTGGACGTTTTTGTGGCTGGGGAGTGCTATTGTATCCCGTATTGTATCCCTTTGAGACTCCGAACGCCAATTTTGGTTTTGACGTATGCGTAACATCGAAGGGTCTACATCCATAGGGGTAGGTTGACTACCCTTATCAATATCATATCTCTTGAAATTTTTTTGATCAAAGTGTGGATTCCTCTGAGGAATCCTAGGCCTTTGTTCGTTACTATTCGAATTTATTTTTTTAATGTTGTTGTGGTCTTCACCACTTGCGGCAAAATTTGCTACGAAAGCGTATCGCTCTCGATTTGACTCAATCTCTTGAGCCAGCGCCAAGGCACTGGGTAAGTCCTGTGGCCTTGAGGCAAATAGAATATCACAGAGGGGCCGTTTGAGGACAGAAATAAACACCCTGAGAGCATCTGCTCTGTATTTTGAACATATGGTCTCCGCCATTGGGTTGGCATGAGTCATAATGGTTTTGTTGGTTAACAAAGTTAGTTTCTTTTCGACCTCATCGAAATATTCTAGCACCGTTGACCTACCTTGTCGTAGGGTCGATAGCTCTTGCTCAATCAGGTAAATAGGCCGTTTGTCGGCATAGGTAAAGTCGAGGCGAGCCATAATGGCTTCGAAGTTTAGTACTGTGTTAAAAGAGGCAAGAACAACATCGGCTGCTCCCTTAATTTTATTTCTTATAATACCAACAGCCTGGTAGTGTCTAGAACTACCTTGGTACCCTTTGAAGATCTCGTAGGCTGTATGTGCGGCTTGCCGCCAGGACACATATGTGCCAATTCTTCCTTCAAATTCAGGAAGTGATTTCACTAAATCCAAAGGTTCTTCGCACCTTGGACTATTTGGGGTAATTGTAACTGGTTCATAAATAACCGGCACTGAAGTTGTTGAAAGGGACGTGAATTGCTTCTGAAATCCCTCTAATTTTTGTTCAAAGGTCTCCCTTTGTTGATCAAGAGCTGCGTTTACCGCAGCCCTGACAATGGCTGAAACTTGTTCTGAATTCATATTTTTAATTGTGAGAGCTCGAAGTTTATTTTCCAATTCGGAAATATTCATAAAAAAAATTGCACACAGTATCGTTTCTTCTCAGAAAAACTTTTAACAAAAAAAAATCTTATCAGGGGGCACTTAGTTTTCTTATTCAAACGGCACCTTTTATCATAGTTAAAAACTTGACTTATTTTTTATCAGGTGAAACAAAAAAAAATTTTATCAAAAGTCACTTAATTTCTCTTCTTTTTTTTTGCACTTTTCATAAAAGTTAAAAATAAACTTAAAAATATATTAAATATTCTTACAAACACATCTTGTTTCGTTGGGCGCCAATTACAAGTAATCACCCGCCCCTGGTGATTCCTGTTTGTGTGGGGATCACCTGTTCCTGGTGATCGGTATGCAGCGGACAGTGGTCAGCTCCTTATAAATAATTTTCCAATTGAGTACTTTTGTACTTATTAAACTAACTTTTTATTTGGGTAAATTGCAGCCGTACTAGCGACTTGCTGGCTGGATTACAAATCAAATCTTAAAACTATTTTTCAAACCTTAAATACCTAAAGCTAAGCTACGCAGATGGCTGCACCACTTCTGCCTCGCTGTTGCTGTTGTTGTTGTTGCTACTGTTGCGACGCTGTCGTGGGAACGGTCACTGTTTACATCAGCCGCGCATCTGGCTAGTAGCTTCTTTAATTAAACGCAACCCAAACAATCAAATGGTCGGTTTGTTATTCAAAGGCTGCAAAGGAAGCTCAATGTTTATTCAAAAATACTTTGTTGACGATCCAGCAATTTTGCTGGATAAAATCATGTCAACATTCGAAGAGGATGGGAATATTAATTAAGTATCGATATTGTCAACATTCAAAGACGCATTTGACTGCACATAATTCTGCCGCCAATATCTCGAGTTAACTCCTCCCTTCCTTAGTGAGGTTCGTCCCCAATCCTTTCTTTAATTATCTCAACTACACCATCAACAGCTCGTTCCAGTGAACGCCTTCTGAATGTGTTGAAAATAAACTTCGCCACCACGAAGACCACGATGGTAGTTAGCATGACAACGAAAATTATGGATTTTATGTTAACCTCTTGTTGTAATGTGTTAATATGATTGACATTATCAATGTTTATATCATGAAGGTGGCTTAGGCTAAACGTTTCTTGATGCTTTAAAAAATTGATTTCTTGGATCATTGGTGTTTCTGGGGAGCGCTTAAGGGCAGATTGTTTATTTCGAAATGCGGTACCATTTATAGTGATCTCTTTTCAAAGGCCACCAAGTAAGTACCCGTGATAGTTTTTGTCTCTGCATTTTCGCCCTTTATCCCGACTGTATCATTGCTGACAATAATAATTCCGTCATCGATTTCATTGATGCCTCTATTATGATATGTTATGGTAGAGCAATTTGCCTTTAAACCAGATATTAACTGTTGTCCGCAAGTGGATATGTTTAGTGTTTTACAAAATACAGCAATCGCAGATTTTTCGCACTGTACAGCATGGACCTTTTTCCCACATTCCGCCACAGTATCGAAATCCTTAAAGTTCAATACACGTTCTTGATGGGGTACAGCGAATAAGGTAACTTTCTTACATATAATGTTAGGTATTGGATACTTAATTACAAAGTACGAACTATTTACATTTTGAAAAACTTTTATTTTCGACATTCCCAATATATCTATTGTAGTCACATTCATTGACTGTACATTTATTATTTTATTAATATCAGCATAATCTAATATTACCGGACTGACCAAATTTAGTTTAGCTAACATTATGGATGTTATGACATTTTGCAATTCAATAATTATTATTCTGTTTCTGGCCAAAATTAGTTCAAACAAATTTTCTGTAGCTGCAACTGTTTTATTTTGAGAAGAAATGATACTGTTCAAAGCTTTAGTTATTTCCAAAATTGTTTGCTGAATATTGGTATTTATCCTATATTGTCCGTTATTTGAGTCAACTAAAACGTCCTGTCTCATCTGTAGTCTCTGAAAATCGTCGAAGTCAGGTGTACCAGCCACAACCTTTAATACGGTACCCAAAAAGTTTAAACTTCGCGCATGCCGGTGGTGGAGGTCAACGGTTCGTAGTAATGTTTCAATGTGCGTTACATCTGCGTCTACTAATTTTTTCATTTGTGATCCAAAGCGTTTAGAAAGTTCTTCAGTCTCGTCATTCATTATTGAGTAAAGAGTTAGGTTAGTAAAGTGCGTCAAATAACCGTAATGTTCCCAAATTACTGCGTCTCCGTCAGAAATCGGTATGTAGTAAGAATTAGTGTAGTCTATGAGGTTTTCTGTTAGGGCTGTCGTCGTCAGGAATACCAATATTATTATTCTGTAAATAGAGAAGATGTTGAGTAGTTCGTCTTTATTCTTTATTCTTTATTTGTTTAAAGTCGACACAGACATAGAGCGATCGACATCAAAAATATACACATATATACAAAAACAGAAAAGTTAAATAACTTCATAGCAATTTACAAAGAATATTATCAATAATATTATCTTAATTCTATGGATACAATTAATATAATACTAAAGCCGGCAACCAAGCCTTAACGAGGAACGTAATGCTTTTAATATACATATATAATTAACAAAAATTAAAATTAGTTGAATAAGCTCAGTAAGGAGCTGACGCGTAGAGCCCAGAAGGGGGCGCATGAGCCAGGAAGGACTCAATAGAATAGGCCCAGAAGGGGGCACTTGGGTCAGGAAGGACTCCATAGAATGAGCTCAGTAGGGAGCTACATATTTAAGGCTGAAAGTAGATATTGTTGAATACTAAACAGTGAGTTACAGGCATCCATATTGTTGCAGTGCTTGTTGAAATCATAACACAAACAACGGAGAGGTTCGTGCAACTCAAAATTCGATCTGCATATTTTTAAATTGATCGGCTGGAAATGTCTGGATGGTCTAATGGGTACATTAAAGGAAAGTTCACCAAGCAAGAATGGGCTATCTACAATCCCTTTTATCAGTTTCGCCAAAAATAACACACCAAGCATTTCCCTACGACTCTGTAAAGTAGGAAGCTGTAGAAGTTTCAAGCGACAACTGTAGGAAGGAAGATTCCTTGTCGGGTCCCATGGCAAATTTCTTAACGCAAAAATCAAGAATTGCTTTTGAACCGACTCCAGCTTATCACTATGAATCTGGTACTGTGGGTTCCAAATAATGGAAGCGTATTCCAGTATGGGTCTTACCAAAGAGGTAAACAGAGTTTTAGTAACATAAGGGTCATTGAATTCTTTAGACCACCGTTTCACGAACGCCAGAGTTCCTTTGGCTCTGTTCACTAACGAATCGATATGTAATTTAAAGTCAAGTTTAGGATCCATTGTAACGCCTAAGTCAATAAAACTAGTGACTTGTTTAATAATATAATCGTTAATATAGTAATCATATGATTGGTAGGATTTCCTGGTGAAGCACATGTACTTGCACTTAGGAAGGTTTAGTGACATAGCGTTTACATGGCACCACTCAACTAGCCGACCTAGATCCGATTGAAGACGTTGCCTATCCTCTCGTTCATGGATGGGCATAATAAGTTTAACGTCATCGGCGTACATTAAGGGCTTGCAGAACTTAAAAACATTAGGGAGATCGTTTATGAACAGAAGAAATAAGATAGGACCAAGGTGACTACCCTGCGGAACACCAGAAGTCACATTTATAAAATCAGACTTGCAATTATTAAAAATAACCTGCTGTTTTCTGTCGTTTAAGTAAGATGAAATCCATATGAGAAATAAAGGTGGAAACCCCAACTGGTCAAGTTTGAATAACAAAACAGAATGAGAAACTTTATCAAATGCCTTACTAAAATCAGTGTATATGACATCAATCTCGTAGTTGGCCCTAAAGTTCCTGAAGACGTGCGTCGTGAACTCAAGCAAGTTAGTCACAGTAGATTTACCCTTGCAAAACCCATGTTGTGATAGGTCCATACCAGAAGAGACTGAAAAGGCTAATTGTTTTGTGACAATAGATTCGAAAAGTTTAGGAATAACACTAAGCTTAGCAATTCCTCTGTAGTTTGATACACTTGATCTACCCCCATTTTTATATAAAGGTATTATAAATGACTCCTTCCACTTATTAGGAAATATTCCTTGCTTCAGCGATGCGTTAAACAAAGACGTCAAAGGTTGACAAAGGAACTGTGCACAAGTTTTCAGCACAATTGAGGGAATCTCGTCAGGTCCACTGGAATATGAGCTTTTCAGATTTTCCAGATGTACTAGTACATCGTCAAAAGAAAGAACAGGAACGGGTGATGAATTAAGCGAAGGTAAATTGTAAGGATAGTTCGAAAGACCTGAATCCAACGAAGTTGAGTAGTTAGATTTAAAGAAGGCGGCAAACATATTGGCAATTTCATTACCATCCTGAGAAACTAGATCATTATATTTCATTACTGACGGAAACCCTTTTGCCTTTCGCTTAGAATTAACAAAGCTGTAAAACGACTTAGGGTTTGAGAACAGTTGGGTCTTAATACTTGTCAAATAATCCTTGTAACACTTTCTATTTAAGCTGTTGTACTTATGACGCAAAATACAATAGGCCGAATAGTCCGTAATTAAGCCAGACTTTTTGTATCGTTTAAATGAGCGTGACTTTTTATTTTTTAGATATTTGAGTTCTTTCGAGCCCCATGCAGTATTGTAGGATACTTTAGTGCCATTTGAAGAAGGTACACATTTGAGAAATACTGAATGCATAATATTGGTAAAATGAAGAACGCTTTCTTCAATATCTCCAGAGTATTTTGGCCACGTTATTTTAGAGACTTCCATTATGAGCTCAGACAAATTTGCTTTTCTAAACAGGAATCTACCGGCAGGTGCTTGTCCTGTAGTAAAACTTTGTCTCGATCGACAATAAGAATCAATACTGAGCGAAAGTGCAGGGTGGTATACATCTTCAGGTAAAACAAGGGGGTCGCACCTGAGTATTGAACAATTAGACGAATCGTCTGTAAAAATTAGGTCCAGGCACTTACCGAGACTGTTCTGGAATCTATTCAGTTGACAAAGACCACTATCAGATAAATCATTAAGAAACTCATAAAATATATCACGAGAAGAAGTAGGTATGAGAAGGCCATCAACGAGGCTCCACATCACACAAGATAGGTTAAAGTCGCCAAGCACTACGATAGAATCGGAAGAACCAAGCATAGAAGATACAGATTTCATTATAGAAGAGTGTCTCATATAAACAGAGATATGAGATTGAGGTGGAATATAACTTACCACGAAGTACTTGTAATTGGAGTAAAGTTTTATCCGAACACAAAGAAGTTCAATGTCATCAGAGTCAGCAAAAGGTACTACCTCTGCAGAAAAACTGGTTTCAACAGCAATTAGCACACCTCCACCAGTCTTCTCTATACGATCTTTTCTAAAAATTTCAAACTTATCAGATAACAGCTCAGCATTAAACACACTCGGTTTCAGCCAAGTCTCAGTAAAAACAAGTACGCCATAGTTAACATCATGGCTTTTAAGGTATAAATCGATTAGCTTAGTGTTCAGCCCTCTAACGTTCTGATAATAGATATTGAAAGTATTATCATCTATCAGTTTTTTGAGGCAGAGTCTGTGTCAGGTAAACGTGTGACATTATCAGGCCTTTGGGGCGATCGATACTCAAACTCACGAACAAACGCACCATCTGGCCAGAATGTTTTATTCAGGACGACGTCAAAGGAATCAGGAGAGATGTTAATCTTAAATGACGATATGCTTCTATCCTGCCTAGACTTGAATTTCATCAGTTTTAAGAAAGAAGGTGAAAGTTTAGATTTTATATAACGTTCTATATCTTCCGAACTAGTTTCTTTAGCAAATCGTGAAACGAAAATGGTTTTCAGCAGAGGAACAACAACTAGCTCTGTAGGTGGAGCACGCGAAGGACTAGTGCCAGGTTCCTGATTAACGATGCGGGAAACAGGCTTAGGTGGTAAGGAAGAAGTAAGCCCAGCAATTTCCGTAGAGGCTTGCTCGGAGGTTTGCGAAGTAGCATCCGCAGCAGTTTGAGCAGAAGTTTTAGCAGGAGCTTTAGCAGTGGCTTGCGCGTAGGTCAATAGGTTATTGTCCACCTCACCTACACTCGATGTGGTTTGTGCAGACAGCGTAGGGGCTACATCAGCCGCAAAAGTTTTTGATCTAGTGACACGGCCACTAGATACTGTTTGTTGCGGGCATGGGGAATTAAAGAATATTAGAGCGTTCTCCGAAGAATTGGGCTCTATATTCACAGTAGGTACGTTAGCCGATGCCCGCATTGTATTTGTATTAGGCGGTTGAAGCGAATCGAGACGCTTAAAGGACATAAACTCCTCTTCATATTGAGAAAACTTTTTGGTAAGGATGCTCAATTCTTTTCCAATTTCCTTAAAGCCATTTCTCAAGGACCTATGTAACTTGCTAATCTCGATGTCAGTTACCGTACATTTAGGACATGACCAACGAAGACCAATTCTCTTGTTTATAAGGTCTAAAACCCTACCATTTAAATTTACACATTTTATATGGGCTATGCCCCGTTTTTCTTTAAATTATTGAGGTTGAATGGGGAAACATTTGGGCAACCCTCAAGGCGGCTTAAGGTTGTCCTTGTGGACCCTCCTCCCCCCTATAAGAACGGTGGTGCCTAGGTCTTTTTCAACCTTTTTTTCCACATATAAATCAGAGAGTTTATTTCCCAGTCGTCTATTCACCTTTACCAATACCGTGTCACCAGCGTTATAAGTTTTACACTGACGATCTTTAACTCGATACCATTACGGACCAATTCTGTGACCTCACCTGAGTTGTTGTGAAGAACGTCTATTGGTTTTTAATTTGTCACCGAATGGATAGACTTGTTGTATTCTATGGTAGCAAGCAGAATAATATCAACAGTCTCACTCAGATTCCTTTCCAACTTTAAGCACCTTGCTAGTTCAGCCAGCGTGCTATGAAAGCGCTCGACCTGACCATTAGAGGTACTGTGTAGTGGAGGTGCATTTACTATTTGCACATCGTTATAGTCGACCAGCATTGACCTCACCGTGTGAGAGTTAAGAGATTTCTCATTATCACAATACACAGTTTTCACATTGGGGAATATATTCAGTAACTGCAAGACTGCCGGTTTCACATCTATTATGGTTCTGGATGCAATCTTTTGCACTATAGCAAATTTAGAAAATTTATCAATGCATGTCAGGAAATACTTTTGGTCGGTTGAAAAAATATCTATATGTAAGATTTCTCCAACAAAAGATGGGATAGGTGTCGCGGCAACAATATGCTTTTTGGTGTGCCGCTCGTATTTTGATTTGGATCAGATGCGACAATTTATCGCAACCTCCCTCGCTTTTTTATCCATTTTTGTAAAAAAACAATCTGCCAAAATTTGTTTAACATTTTCTTGAGCGGCTCTGTGAGCTCTGTTATGCTCCGCAACTATTATTTCCTGCTGATCCTTTTGATCAAAAATATCGGTTACCATTCTTTCCGTGTGACGGAATTTAACATTACGTTAAGTTCAACCAGGCGATGTTGGATCTTTGCCAGTACATGTAGGCTGCAGTGTATCGCATTTACTACGTCATCATTAACAACTTCCTGTAACATTTGAAAAAGTGACTCAACATCCTGGAAGGTAATCACATGTCTTGTTTTCGAACTAAATATAATGAAAGTTTGTTTTGAAGTGCATGCACCTTCCTGAATGATAATCTGGTTCCTAAAACAATTAACTGGTTTACTCACCGTTTCCATAGTGTAGGTAAGCGATTCTTCGCTATGAATGGTGGCGCAATCGGAGCTTACCTCCATATTGTCCTGCAATATTGCGATATGTTGTCTTGACAATGCATCGGCCACATAATTTTCCTTCCCAGGATTGTAAAAAATGTTTGCGTTGTAGCTTTCTATTAAAGACTTCCAACGCTTGATTTTAGCGTTTGGGTTTCTGTCAGAAACCGCGTATGATAAGGGCTGGTGGTCAGTAAAAATGTTTATCTGACTTACACCATAAAGATAGTTCCTCAAGGAATTCAAAGCCCACACAATCGCTAGTAGTTCCCTTTCATTTGTTGCCAGGTGTTCCTCTCTATCTCTAAGCGTTCTTGAGATCATCGTTATTGGCTTCTTCGACTGTGAGAGTACCGCACCCAACCCCCTTGATGATGCATCAGTTGTCAACTCAAAAGGCTTCGAAAAATCTGGGTACATTAGCGTGACATCTGATGCCATAATTTCTTTTAACGTTGTAAATGCCTGTATGGCCTCAGGGCTTAATTGTATTATTTTCTTTTTTGACTGATTTGCACTTATCCTGCCATTTTCGCCTTTAAGCATATCAGTGAGTGGCTTAGCTATACTAGCGAAATCCCTAATAAAGCACCTGTAATAGCTACCAAGACCCAAGAATGACCTGAGTCCTCGAAGTGTCGATGGCTGTTCGTAGTTCTTTATAGAACTTACTTTTTCGGGGCTTGTTTTTACACCGTTTCGTGATACCACGAACCCCAAAAACTCCACTTCGGTTTTGAAAAATTTTGACTTTTCTGCAGATACTCTCATATTTGCATCAAGGTTTCGTAAAACCCATTCTATGTCTCTGACATGATCCTCTGCATTTCTAGAGAAAATTATCACGTCATCGATGTAAACATGGCAGGTCTTGCCGATTTGTTCCCTTAGAACATCGTCTATGGCTCTCTGAAATATGCTCGGAGCATTTTTTAAACCGAATGGCAAACGACAGAACTCGTATCCACTGATTGGTCTGCGTTTCCCGCAGCCCTGACAATGGCTGAAACTTGTTCTGAATTCATATTTTTAATTGTGAGAGCTCGAAGTTTATTTTCCAATTCGGAAATATTCATAAAAAAAATTGCACACAGTATCGTTTCTTCTCAGAAAAACTTTTAACAAAAAAAAAATCTTATCAGGGGGCACTTAGTTTTCTTATTCAAACGGCACCTTTTATCATAGTTAAAAACTTGACTTATTTTTTATCAGGTGAAACAAAAAAAAATTTTATCAAAAGTTACTTAATTTCTCTTCTTTTTTTTTGCACTTTTTATAAAAGTTAAAAATAAACTTAAAAATATATTAAATATTCTTACAAACACATCTTGTTTCGTTGGGCGCCAATTACAAGTAATCACCCGCTCCTGGTGATTCCTGTTTGTGTGGGATCACCTGTTCCTGGTGATCGGTATGCAGCGGACAGTGGTCAGCTCCTCATAAATAATTCTCCAATTGAGTACTTTTGTACTTATTAAACTAACTTTTTATTTGGGTAAATTGCAGCCGTACTAGCGACTTGCTGGCTGGATTACAAATCAAATCTTAAAACTATTTTTCAAACCTTAAATACCTAAAGCTAAGCTACGCAGATGGCTGCACCACTTCTGCCTCGCTGTTGCTGTTGTTGTTGTTGCTACTGTTGCGACGCTGTCGTGGGAACGGTCACTGTTTACATCAGCCGCGCATCTGGCTAGTAGCTTCTTTAATTAAACGCAACCCAAACAATCAAATGGTCGGTTTGTTATTCAAAGGCTGCAAAGGAAGCTCAATGTTTATTCAAAAATACTTTGTTGACGATCCAGCAATCTTGCTGGATAAAATCATGTCAACATTCGAAGAGGATGGGAATATTAATTAAGTATCGATATTGTCAACATTCAAAGACGCATTTGACTGCACATAATTCTGCCGCCAATATCTCGGGTTAACTTGCATATTGGTTTCCACTATAACTTGAGTCCCAATCGCATATGAAGCACATATGTTTGACGTAACCACTTTGAAGACCAGAAAGAATTGCCTTTAAGCCGCAACATATACGCCACCTATGTTTCGAGTATTCCACATTCTCCAAAATGTTTTCCAATGCTTCATATGTTTCTTTAGTCTCCGTGCTATATGAGATTAAGATCGAAGGCTTTTCATTCGTCTTATGAAGTAAAACAGCTTTTAAGCTACATTTTGAGCTATCAATAAATAATCTCCAGTCTTGTAATTAATTATATTCATTGTACCCATCAATTTTTCTACATCCGGGAAATATGCAGACGTTTTTTCATCATTGACAACGAATAAACTTTGCATTGTTGCTTGCCGACTTCGATAGACTGTTACTCTAACATCTTCCGCCAAAAGATTTTGTGATCTTAAAAACGATGCTAATTCTTCTGACTAACGCTGTGTTAATTCCAAACTGGCAACTAGTGAATCAAGCCTACTTTGACTTACTAGAATCGGCTGATTTGAAACACACGAATTATATTCAGGGTCATTATCCTTATTTGAAATAAAATTATCAAATGTCGTCGTGGATAAAATAGTGGGGCTTGGACGCTGTGGCTCAGAGATGTTGTCGGAATGTGGCAATGGTGTTTGAGCGCTTTGAACTTCAAAATATTTAAACGACTTCCTCGCTTTTTTTCGTAATGCGGCACCTTTGTTGGCACATGCGTAGCAGTTTTCTTTTTTATGAACGGGGCCAGGATGAGTCCAAATCATTGGAACACCAAATTGCATACATTTTCGTCTTCCGTTAGTCCAATCTATAAGACGGTTATAACTGTTCTTACACACTATATTTGGCACCCACAACTTTTGCAATACTACGCGTTGGTTAAAATACTTTTCAAATGCTTCGATGAAGTCGGCACTGAAAGTTCCTTTCGTTCCATTTTTTAAAACATATTTACCACAGCAATAGCAAAATTTATTTATATTTGACTTGCACGATTTCATTTTTTTTAAATATACTTTTTAAACTTGTGTTTAAATACTTTGGCTTAAACGGACGACAAATAATTCTAAGCATACTATTATGAAATTAAATAAATAAAGGTAGTATATAAGTATTTTAAATTACAAGTATATTCTTGTTTTTCAATTGCTGGAAAGGAATTGTAGGCATGGAAATATTGTTTCACTGGCTTACCTTCAAAATTTTTTATTCGAGATATACATAAAAGCTTGCGTATTAAAGAAAACTAGTATATCCCGTGGTCGAAATTCGACCACCTTAAATTAGTTTAACTTATTAAATCCTCTGTTCGCATTTTTCTCCAGTACCTAATTCCTAGAGGCATAAATATTGGCGACATTTTTATTGCTGAAAATAATTATTTATAGTTGAGTTATTGAGAGTCGCTTTCATAAAAGCTGGTTTACTCTAAAGCCGGGTAATTTGACAACTAACCAAAAAAAATCCGTCCATTAAAGACCAGTAATCATTAATAGGAGATGGCAAAAACGGTACTTAGTAATGTTTGAAAGTCCACCATCAGACCCACCACTCCTTTCATATTCCGTCAATATTTCAATAAACAAAATTAAATTTCATGGGCATATACCAACAACATAGTTAGACTTATAATATATATAATGGTCACATAGAATGATGCCATATCGAACAAAATTGGCCATATGGATTGAAACGAATGAAAGTTCATTTTGAGATTCCGTTAACTTCTTAACATTTGCCGGTTTCCAAATTGTGTTGTTTTTTTGGTATACAGACAGTTTTCTCAATTTTTCTTTTAGTTGTATATTTTTTGAAGTCCGTATAGCGGGAGAATATTACAACTTAGACATATGATGGATTTCTGGTTTTCTTCGTCAAATTCAACTCGGAAATATTGAAAACACATAACCTAACTGGCCCAATTTAATATTGGGGTATATGTCGACTCTTTTACAAATAAAAATTTTTATGAAGAAAATAGTTGATGTCTTTAGGAAAATTAACGCAATTTCAAACTATTTCGTGAATATAAAATTGAAGAAGCTACAAACTGCCTTTTTACTTTTTGTATATTAAATATGATATATTTCTTTAAAAATATATATTGATAAATTGAAATAATTTTTTAGCTTTTTTTTTACAAAAACTTTGGTTTTTCCACTCGAGGATGGATGTCAGAAACAGAAAAATATTGAAATATTGGGTTATATGTCGACTCTTTTACAAATAAAAATTTTTAGGAAGAAAATAGTTGATGTCTTAAGGAAAATTAACGCGATTTCTAATTATTTCGTAAATATAAAATTCAAGAAGCTACAAACTGTGGTTTTACTTTTTCCATATTAAATATGATAGATTTCTTAAAAAATATAAATTTATAAATATTGATAAATTGGAATAATTTTTTAGATTTTATTCAAAAAATTTGAGTTTTTCACTCCAAGATAGATATCATAAACATAGTAAACAGAAAAATATTGGATTACAAATGTAATAAATTAAAAACAAAAAATATAATAAAAAGTTTTCGTATATTTTAAGGCAAATTCAATTTAGTAAAAAAAAAAAACTTAACCTGCCCTGAACACGTTCTTGAACATACGAACGCTCGCATCATAGCCGGCACGCTCACCACCTGCGCCACTGCTGTATGTACAACAAAAAAGTCAGATACTGTAGTTAACAGCTTTGGGTTTTGGTGAAAACTTTGATGAATTATTACAAATTAATGAAGCATTTTTTGTTAAATATAATATGCCTATGCAAAGCTCCTGGCCCATGAAAACATATCAAAATATATAATAATTGGAGTTATGCATTGTTTTATGAGATACACTCTGGCAATTGATTGTATGGAAAAAATGTTAGCCTATTAATATACATATAGATAATGGTCACATAGAATGATGCCATATCGAACAAAATTGGCCATATGGATTGAAACGAATGAAAGTTCATTTTGAGATTCCGTTAACTTCTTAACATTTGCCGGTTTCCAAATTGTGTTTTTTTTTTGGTATACAGACAGTTTTCTCAATTTTTCTTTTAGTTGTATATTTTTTGAAGTCCGTATAGCGGGAGAATATTACAACTTAGACATATGATGGATTTCTGGTTTTCTTCGTCAAATTCAACTCGGAAATATTGAAAATACATAACCTAACTGGCCCAATTTAATATTGGGGTATAGGTCGACTCTTTTACAAATAAAAATTTTTATGAAGAAAATAGTTGATGTCTTTAGGAAAATTAACGCAATTTCAAACTATTTCGTGAATATAAAATTGAAGAAGCTACAAACTGCCTTTTTACTTTTTGTATATTAAATATGATATATTTCTTTAAAAATATATATTGATAAATTGAAATAATTTTTTAGCTTTTTTTTTACAAAAAATTTGGTTTTTCCACTCGAAGATGGATGTCAGAAACAGAAAAATATTGAAATATTGGGTTATATGTCGACTCTTTTACAAATAAAAATTTTTAGGAAGAAAATAGTTGATGTCTTAAGGAAAATTAACGCGATTTCTAATTATTTCGTAAATATAAAATTCAAGAAGCTACAAACTGTGGTTTTACTTTTTCCATATTAAATATGATAGATTTCTTAAAAAATATAAATTTATAAATATTGATAAATTGGAATAATTTTTTAGATTTTATTCAAAAAATTTGAGTTTTTCACTCCAAGATAGATGTCATAAACATAGTAAACAGAAAAATATTGGATTACAAATATAATAAATTAAAAAAAAAAAATATAATAAAAAGTTTTCGTATATTTTAAGGCAAATTCAATTTAGTAAAAAAAAAAAAACTTAACCTGCCCTGAACACGTTCTTGAACATACGAACGCTCGCATCATAGCCGGCACGCTCACCACCTGCGCCACTGCTGTATGTACAACAAAAAAGTCAGATACTGTAGTTAACAGCTTTGGGTTTTGGTGAAAACTTTGATGAATTATTACAAATTAATGAAGCATTTTTTGTTAAATATAATATGCCTATGCAAAGCTCCTGGCCCATGAAAACATATCAAAATATATAATAATTGGAGTTATGCATTGTTTTATGAGATACACTCTGGCAATTGATTGTATGGAAAAAATGTTAGCCTATTAATATATAGATAATGGTCACATAGAATGATGCCATATCGAACAAAATTGGCCATATGGATTGAAACGATTGAAAGTTCATTTTGAGATTCCGTTAACTTCTTAACATTTGCCGGTTTCCAAATTGTGTTTTTTTTTTGGTATACAGACAGTTTTCTCAATTTTTCTTTTAGTTGTATATTTTTTGAAGTCCGTATAGCGGGAGAATATTACAACTTAGACATATGATGGATTTCTGGTTTTCTTCGTCAAATTCAACTCGGAAATATTGAAAACACATAACCTAACTGGCCCAATTTAATATTGGGGTATATGTCGACTCTTTTACAAATAAAAATTTTTATGAAGAAAATAGTTGATGTCTTTAGGAAAATTAACGCAATTTCAAACTATTTCGTGAATATTAAATTGAAGAAGCTACAAACTGCCTTTTTACTTTTTGTATATTAAATATGATATATTTCTTTAAAAATATATATTGATAAATTGAAATAATTTTTTAGCTTTTTTTTTACAAAAACTTTGGTTTTTCCACTCGAGGATGGATGTCAGAAACAGAAAAATATTGAAATATTGGGTTATATGTCGACTCTTTTACAAATAAAAATTTTTAGGAAGAAAATAGTTGATGTCTTAAGGAAAATTAACGCGATTTCTAATTATTTCGTAAATATAAAATTCAAGAAGCTACAAACTGTGGTTTTACTTTTTCCATATTAAAAATGATAGATTTCTTAAAAAATATAAATTTATAAATATTGATAAATTGGAATAATTTTTTAGATTTTATTCAAAAAATTTGAGTTTTTCACTCCAAGATAGATGTCATAAACATAGTAAACAGAAAAATATTGGATTACAAATATAATAAATTAAAAACAAAAAATATAATAAAAAGTTTTCGTATATTTTAAGGCAAATTCAATTTAGTAAAAAAAAAAAACTTAACCTGCCCTGAACACGTTCTTGAACATACGAACGCTCGCATAATAGCCGGCACGCTCACCACCTGCGCCACTGCTGTATGTACAACAAAAAAGTCAGATACTGTAGTTAACAGCTTTGGGTTTTGGTGAAAACTTTGATGAATTATTACAAATTAATGAAGCATTTTTTGTTAAATATAATATGCCTATGCAAAGCTCCTGGCCCATGAAAACATATCAAAATATATAATAATTGGAGTTATGCATTGTTTTATGAGATACACTCTGGCAATTGATTGTATGGAAAAAATGTTAGCCTATTAATATATAGATTTTTAAAATCGTTGGGGGACTCCATCGCTGGGGACTCCAAAGTCTTTTTTATAAAGGTTTGGTCTGAAGAGACCCCCAGTGAAATTTTCCGCTGAAGAACTTCCTAGAACATTTTAACCCTCTCACGTCCTCACAAATAATATTTTTATCGTTGTTCTACAAAAAAGGGTCGAAAAGACCCATTTATGAGAGAGCCATCGGGATAAAATATTCCACAAAATGATTCTTCGTTTAATTTTACTATATTCACCTGAACTACATATTTTAGTACAATATGAATTTTAACCCTTTTTTCCACTTTTTCTAAAATCACTTGTTTAGAAAAATTTCCACTTAAAGTGACCATAAAATAAAAATTTGACCTGAGAACGCAAAAAAAATTGGGGGTTTTACTATATGGCCTAAGGCCTTTCATTCGCAATTAGAATCATTCCGCCCCCAAACAAAAACTTTAAAATTGTCGCACAGTTTTACTAAAGAAAAGTGAGCTGTCTTTAGGTAGATAGACCATATGCAATTCTTCCAAATAAAAATTCACAAGTAGAATTTTTTTTTTTTGATAGTAAACAAATTTTGGCGGCCACCGTGGTGTGGAGGTAGTGTTGTCGGCCTACCACACCAAAGGTCCGGGTTCGAGCCCTGGTACAGGTTACATCAAAAAGTGGTTTGAAAAAGTTTTTTCAAAACGGGGTCGCCCCTCGGCAGTGGTTTGGCAAACTCTCCGAGTGTATTTCTGCCATGAAAGGCTTCTCAGCAAAAATTCATCTGCTTTGTAGATGCCGTTCGGAGTCGGCGAGAAACCGTAGGTCCCGCCAATTTGTAGGAAAAATTTCAAAGCGGCACACCACAAATTGGAAGAGAAGCTCGGCGCAAAAATCTCCTAGGAGGTTGATGATATAACTGTTGTATATCGCGCCATATATATATATATATATAAACAAATTTTGGATAGCTAAATAATAATATGACTCCAATAAGTGTTACTATATTAATTTTATTTAAACAATTTAATCAATTAATTATGCAAACTGTTGTATGCGCAAATCGCTCTTTGAAGCTTTTCAAAATATAAGGGGTGATTGCTTGCAACTTTGTGATGCTCCCAAGCTTTCTTAAAGTCATGATGTACTGACTCCATGGCTTGCTCACTGAAGAATCCTAGACCCATTTCTTTTAATTTGCAGAACTGTTCCACATGCAATGGGGATTTCTAGAAGCATGTGACTTGTTTTAAAAGATTTTAGGCGAAATGTGTAATTCGTGTCCCAATTGTTTCCAAAGCATGAGTTGACTACTTCTTTGAAGTCGTCGAATACTTTCACATATTTTAAGATGGCAATGTTACATATTTGAATGATTTAATTATTTAAATAAAATTCATATAATAACACTTACTTACTTTGTTTAATACAGGGTTTGAATTGCTGGCTGAAAAATAGCAAGAGTGTGAAATTTTTAGCTTAACTAGAAATCAACTTTTGTCAGATTCGAAAACTTGCTTGTGGCCAAGGCATATCCAATAGGTAGATGCAGGAGGAGAAATGCAACCCTGCTATACATTTTGTTGTTGCTTGAAGATACTTTATTGTCAAATAAGACTGATATTGACAACTCAATTGAATTAAATTTTTATGAAAAATCCATGGCATACCTTTAAAATCAAATTTTTTCTTCGACTAAGAATCAACAAATATTTGAAAATACAATTGTTCATAAAATGTAAATAAAGCCAATGTAAACAAACCCAATATAGTTAAGATTCTAGTGTAGAAAAAAAAATTATATCAGCTGTGCGGGTGATTTTATCTATGTTACTATGCCATGCTTGTAGCCTATATTTATAGTTCAAAAATGTTTCAGCAACTAAAAATAAGCAAAGTAAAAGAAAAATTTTTTTCATTTTACTTCAGCAGCAAGTTGAACGGAAACGAGCTTCAGCAATCAGCAGAAAAAAAAAACTTGAGAATTTTGCTGAGGCTTTAAGCTATTAGCTTTTTGTATTCAAGTTTTTTCAGTTTTTTCACAGCCGAATTTATGTTTTGAATTGCTGACTGAAAGATAGTAAAACTAATTTTTTTTTGCTATTTTTCAGCAGCTATTACCAAATTTCATAGGGAAATACAAATAATTATACGATGTTCTGATCGTACTGGTGCAAATCCTTCAATTGCTATATGCCTTTTTGCTATACTTACTTATTGTAATAGGTTAAACTCATACTCATACTGAACCCCGACATGCCGAATGTCTGTCCGGCATGCGGCCTGTCCCCACACGATACTAACCATCTATTTGTCTGCTCAACGGAGCCTACTCTTCTTACACCCATTTCCCTGTTCTCCACTCCTGTCGAAGCTGCTAGGTTTCTTCTTTCGCTAGAAGAGTTCGATGACACTAGTGGGTAAGGATACTGACTACATAGGCAGGGCGAAGTAGCGCAACAACAACAATAACAATTTATCAAAGCCCTTTATTATATTTCATTGCAAGGAGAAGGTTTTATGTGGCCCTTCCCTTTCTTACGTAAATTCTACCACATCTGCTGGTCTACTAGGAAATGGCTACCCAGAGCATAAAAAAACGTAAAAGTCCGAATGAGACAGTTGCTTGAACCTCCTGCAAAAAAAAACGCTCCAAGATTTCTTTGCATTGCAATAGAGATTCCTCCATTCAGGGCCACGCACTGTGTGTGAACGCTTCCGTGAAGAAAAAAATTTAATCAAAAGAATGAAAACGGCGACCTGATAAACGATGCCTATATGTTAAATTTCCGCATCGCCTCATTTTCCCTGCCTCATCCATCGCATCTCTAGACAGCGGTGAAGTCAGGTTTTGAGGATTTTCACTGAAATTTGGTTTTATTTAGTGGGTACCAACACCATATACACATTCGGATGTAAGTATAGCAAAAAGGCATATAACAATCTAAGGAATTGCACCAGTGCGATCAGAACATCGTATAATTATTTGTATTTCCCTATAAAATTTGGAAAAAGCTGCTGAAAAATAGCAAAAAAATTTTAGTTTTACTATCTTTCAGTCAGCAATTCGAAACATAAATTCTGCTGTGAAAAAACTGAAGAATATGAAAACTGAAAAAACTTGAATACAAAAAGCTAATAGCTTCAAGCCTCAGCAAAATTCTCAAGCTTTTTTTCTGCTGATTGCTGAAGCTGATTGCTGAATCTTACTTCGGAATTTTTATTTGGAAGAATTGCATATGGTCTATCTACCTAAAGACAACTCACTTCTCTTTAGTAACTGACACATAATTTTTTGACATTGGGTAGTAAAGAAAAATGTTATTGCTATCATATTCTCTTCTGTAAATACTCATAACACATTTCCCGGCCGACAATAGTGCCAAAAAATCAGATGATAATAATCAGCAGTGAAAAGGGGATGGCAAAACGTCCTGGGCTGATAGGGATAAATGTTGTGGCTTTCATGTTCTACTACTTGAACATAAAAATTTGTTCAAATTGCTTAGTTATAGAGGGCCAAAAAATAGGCCATCCGAGCTTTTAGTCGAGATTGTGGGAGAACTATTCCTAATCTAATAACTCAACGACAACTCCTATACTCAGAAATACAGTTGAGGTCACTTACACGTGTTTTAAAAGGGGGATGCGGACTCCCCCCTAACAAAAACACGGTCCAAGTTGCCTCCTGACAACTTTCCAAGTCATAATCTTCAAGCCTTTCTTAAATCAACCGCATTGAGAGAATACTGTCTTCCCCTATTTTTTGACCAACTAGCCCCCAAACATCAATTTATTTAGCGCATATTCTCATAAAGTAAAGCCAAATATACTGTACTTCGACATTGAGGTAAGGATCGTTTCTGGCACACCGTGTTAGCTTGTAAGAACTTTTGTAAATGAATCAATGTATAGACGTTAATAAATAAAGAAGTGATTTTTTTTTAAATCAAGTCGTTCGGCAAGACTTGCTTCGCCCGCCAGATGGTCAGTGTCTATTTTGTAGTTCATCCTTTTGCTATTAGGGGTGTTCGTAATATGTGGCATCTCTAAAGTCTAACGTGTGTTGTAATTTTTCTATTCGCCTACTTTATCGACGTCAGGTTTGTCGCCAGTATTCATACAATGGGATGATAAAGCTATTTTCTTGTCCGAAAAACTGTTTCTTAGTTTTACATTTAATCTATGTGCCGTAATCCTTGTCTTGAGTTTAAATTCGTTGTCCCCACATATACCGCATACATGGGACCCGTACCATTACACCGAATCTTGTAAACTACATCCGATTTCTCCAGTTTCGCAATTTTATCCTTTGTATTGCTGTGAAGCTTTCTTAGAGTGTTATTATACGTTGACGCAATCTGATATTTAATCCTTTGCGATAATCCTGGAACATGCACTACCCATTTATATATTTTGTCTCCTTTGGTTGTATTTTTCATTTTTATTTGTCAAGTACGCTGTTGTTGTTGTTGTAGCACTACGTTGCCCTGCCTAGGTAGTCAGTATCTACCTTACCCAATATTGTCATCGAACTCTTCTAACGGAAGTCCTAGAAACCTAGCGGCTTCAACAGGGGAGGACCAGAGGGATATGGGTGTTAGAAGAGTAGGCTCGGTTGAGCAGACAAAAAGATGGTTTGTGTTATGGGGGGATAAGCCGCATGCCGGACAAACATTAGGCAAGTCGGGGTTCAGTCTGGATAGGTTAGAGTTTAACCTATTACAATATCCAGACCGGAGTTGAGCCAGCATCACCCTAGTCTCCCTAGGCAGCTCGCGCTCCTCTTCGGCAACGGGTGGTGTTGTTGCCTGAAGAACGGCGTTCACCGGGAGAGAGCCAACAAAGAAATTTACCGAACTCGTGTGGATGAGGGTGAGGGCCTGCCGGTGCACCTTAGGATCAAACGGCGTGGAAATCAGGTGCCGGATCGCATCGTAGTGTTTGCGTAGATGGCTCCTTATGCTCCTGGGGGGCGGATTCTCGTTGACCAGGCGTCCGTTCGGATGCTACGGTTTGCAACAGTTGAACAGGAATTGCCTGGTCAACATCTCGCTATGCTCTTTAACGGCGAGCATTTTCGCTTCGTTATGAAGGAGACATAAGAAGACACCCAGTGGCGGTACGAAGGGCGGTGTTTTGGCAGACCTGTAGCCTCGTCCAGTGTGTGTCTGCTAGCCCCGGCGACCATATTGGCGTCGCGTAGCTCAGTACCGGCTGGCCAATTGCTTTATATGTAGCTAGTAACGTTTCTTTGTCTTTACCCCAAGTGCTGCCAGCTAGGGACTTGAGGATTTTGTTACGGCTTTGGACTATATTGGCAATTGCGGTTACATGAGCGCCGTATTTGAACATGTTATCAAACGTCACCCCTAAGATTTTGGGTTGTGAGACAGTTGGTAGCTTGACACTATCAACGTAGACGTCTAATTCCATGTTCACTTGCGTTGTCCACGTCGTGAATAGGGTGGCCGAGGACTTATTCGATGACAATGCCAGGTTTCTCCCGGCGAAGAATTCGGACACGGCTGGGAGGTAGGAGTTTATGCGAGAGCAGAGTTCTTCAACGGAGGGACCAGTAGCCAAAATCGTACAATCGTCGGCGTAAGAGACGATCGAGACACCCTCTGGTGGGGGGGGGGGGGGGAAAGTTTCGATATATAATAGTTAAACAAACGGGGATAGGACACCACCCTGTGGCACCCCTTGTTTAACTATTCTGGGTTTTGATATGGCGCCTGTGAACTCAACCGACGATTGACGACCACTCAGGTAGTTGGCAGTCCAACGTTTAAGACAGGGAGGAAGGGACGAGTCTTCAAGGTCTTTCATTAGTTGCGCATGGTTGACCGTGTCAAAGGCTTTGGCCAGGTCAAGCGCAACTAGCACTGTCCTGTGGTTTAGACGCTTTTGGTTTAATCCGTCCCCTATCTGAGTGGTTATGGCGTTCAGCGCGGTGATGGTGCTGTGATTTTTGCGAAATCCATGCTGATGTTCGGCGAGCCGCAGGTTTGCGGTGAAATACGGCAACAAGATAGATTCCAACACCTTCACTACTGGCGAGAGGAGAGATATCGGGCGATATGACTCCCCTACGGCAGCTGGCTTGCCAGGCTTTAGTAGTGGGACCACCTTTGCTTGTCTCCATCTTTCAGGAATAAGAAAGGTGGAAAGGGAAAGGTTGAAAATTTGTGTAAGGTATCTTATGCCTTCGTCGCCGAGGTGTTTCAGCATCAGCATGGAGATGCCATCGGGGCCTATATACTTGGTGTTTTTAGATCTCCGAATAGCCTCATGAACTTCTGTTGAGATGGCAATGGGCGCATCGCTGTTTTTGTGTTTGTGCGCTTCCCTGGTGGCTCGGCGAATCTCTTTGTTCAACGGAGGATGCATTACAAATTGTCGGCAGAAGGCGCTCGCGCATTTTTTTGGCTTCGACTGAGCCTTATCACCGAAGGCGATGGATATTTTGTCGTTAGGTTTAGTCGGGTTGGACGAAGATTTCACCGTAGACCATAATTTGCCAACTCCAGCCGAGAGGTTGCAAGACCTTAGGTGCTCCTCCCACTTAGCGCGTTTGTGTTGATCTACTAAGCGTCTGATTTCCGCATTAAGATCCCTTATTTGAGGATCCGTAGGGTCAAGGCGTCTAATATGGTCACGTTCATTTGCCAGGGCCGCTGCCTCTGCGGGGAAGAATGGACGCACTTCCTTTATTCTACCTGACGGAATGTGTTGATGGGAGGCTGAAATTAGGGCCATACGAAACGCCTTTTCCCCTTCTTGTACGTCAGACGGGGTGGGAAGAGCAGCGAAGGCGCTCTCTGTGGTGTTGAGAAAACCCTCCCAGTCGGCTTTATTGAAGTTAGTGAATGTGCGATTCTCAGCGGTGACAAAGTCGGTGGGGCTATCGATAGAGAGCACTATTGGTAGGTGGTCTGAAGCAAGCGTCAGCATCGGACGCCATTCAACGCAGTTTATTAGGCCAGCGCTGACTATGGTGATGTCTGGCGAGCTAGAGCAGTTTACCGCCACTCTAGTGGGGGCATCCCCATTTACCGTGCAGAACGTCGAATAATCTATTTGGTCAGCCAGCTCCTGTCCCCTACCATCGGCATGCAAGCTGGAGTGCCACAGGTCGTGGTGTGCGTTGAAGTCACCAAGGATGACGCGGTTCTCGCCCCTGAGTAACGCACGAATGTTAGGGTGGTAATCCCTGGGACAACAGGTGACAGGAGGTATGTAAATGTTTATGATTTCAAGGTCGACTTCACCTGACCGGACAACCATACCTTGACGTTCTAAGGTGGTGTCCCTCGGATCGATGTCAGGCTCAAATAGACGATACTGCATAGAGTGATGCGTGATGAATGCCAGACCACCCCCAAGCCCTCTCGCACGGTCACAACGGTGTACATTGTACCCGTTGCAGGTCTGAAGAGACGACCTTCCACCTTGCTTTGTCTCCTGAATCGCCGCGATCTTGATGTTCAGTCGCTTCATTAAATTTGTCACTTCAGCAATTTTACCAGTTAGGCCGTTGCAATTAAATTGCAGGATACCGAAATGCGAAGGGGGAGTAGAGTTGAAGGGCGAGAGTGCAAAAGGGCCTAACCCACACTTTTTTCGAAATTGAGTTTTTAATGGTTTTCAGTTGCCAAAACACGTCTTGTCACGTAGGCGTTGATCAAAAAATTCTAAAAATTTTTTTGAATTTTTTATGAATTTTCAAAGTTGGCCGAGGTCCTAACCCGCGGGGTAGCGAGAGTGCAAAAGGGCCTAAGCCCTCATTGCGCCTTATGGGGAAACTGTGTTTTGTTCATATCGCTCAAGTTTAAACAAAAACCATAAGTCTGCGACGACATCTAGGGTGTTTAGCGTTAATGAGAAGCTTCAAGTAATTATCCTACGACAGTGTTTTTTGATTGTGTTTTCCTAGGTTATGTTGTGACAGTTCAACCGACAGATCGGTATGTTGACGTTTATGTAAATCGTTTTGTATTGGCAATTTTTAATCAAAATTTCAAAAAACCGCAATCAAGGCGTTGTTGAGTAATCCCCACTAATCATTTTCCACTTTATTTCATTTCTCTAGATTGAAAACTAGCGGAGAAATTCCAAGACAACGAGACTCTCGTCGCGAATCGCGACGCCAGGGTCACGCGTATACGACAGCCAAGGGTCTAACAATCGTATTTTCAAACTCAAAGTAAATGTTTATTATTGGTTTCATAAATTTGATTCATAAAAAACAGGAAATGAACAATAGCTGACGCCGGCAAAGTGAAAGGCACCTTCGGGTTAGGCCCTTTTGCACTCTCGGCACCCCTTGGGTTAGGCCCATGAGAAATTCGAAGTCTAGTAATTCCGAAACAACTGCACCGAATCGCATGAAATTTGAACCCCTAAGAAATGCTATCAAGATCTAAAAGTGATTTCACTTTCAGATCAATACACTGAAAATTCGAAAAATGCGAACGTTTTTCTCGCGCCTTGAAAAATTTTGAAATTGTGGGTTAGGCCCTTTTGCACTCTCGCCCTTCAGTTGATGCTGGGGGTCAAGGACTGGTGCGGATGCGTATATAATCTTAACTGACAAACAGTGCACGTAGTATAAGGAACCAGGAGCTGATGGTTGTGGCTTATACTGGTGCTGATGCTGGAAGAAGAGGGACTGACCGAGGGGGTGGGGGAGAGCGGACGCTCAGCATTGCTCAAATCCACTTGGGAAGTGCTACGTAGGGAGTAGCTGTGAGCTGCTGTGTGAGATGTTGACGCCTGGTACGCTCGAAGTAGTTGTCATAGGGAAGTAATTTTTTGTCAAGGTTTCTTTTATAGTGTCAATGTTCTTTTCGTGAAAAATCGTGTCGCTTGTGGAGAGAACTCTTCTAATAAAGTTAGTTGCGGTGTTTATAAAAGTGGGTTTGTCATGCTTTGAGTGAAAACTGATTAGTGGGCTTTTTGTACCAAACAATCAAAAATTTATTATTTACCCTAATAATA
This sequence comes from Sphenella marginata, assembly GCA_951509765.1. Lineage (NCBI taxonomy): Eukaryota > Metazoa > Arthropoda > Insecta > Diptera > Tephritidae > Sphenella > Sphenella marginata. The sequence continues at coordinate 36,404,117 of OX608079.1, read as the reverse complement.
CATGGGCCCAAATATGGAAACTCTCCATCTTCTTCCATTTCTATTGTGAATTGTATTGTCTTATTATAATTGTTTAAATCAGGGACCGAAAATAATTGTAATTTTTTTCTTTCAGGAGAAAAGGTTACGCGAAAATTCCCTTTATATGTTTTAGGGAATTTTTAACCATTATCATAAGAGGTATTTTATTTTAGTCATAGTAACCAATATAAATGAGAGACAAATTTTTTTTTTTTTGGTTACGAATAACCATTAAGTCAACCAAAATTTTTTTTGGTTACCAATATCCCAATATCGCAAGCAATAAATTTTTTGGTTATCGGTGAACTATTTTTGCTGAAGAGTGGTAAATTTTTCCTCGAGGAACTTGCAGACATTGGTCATGCCACTACAGCAACTCAAGTTTTATATTGTTTGAATTTGTTTGCTACCGATAACCAAAAAAATCATATTACTTACAATAATGGTTATTGTTTCTTTCATTTATAATGGTTATTGTTAACCAAAAAATGTTTCTTTCATTTATAATGGTTATGTTGACCAATATAAAATATATCTTGCGGTAATAGTCAATTATAACCAATATTTGAATACATCAGTATTAATGGTTATCATATTTCTTATAACAGTTACGTCCCTGGTTTAAATCATTGAGCATCTTGTCTACATCTTTTGTCTTGACAATCGCGAATAAATCATCCACGTACTTAGTAAGTAAGCGAGGTTTGCTGGTGGCATCCGTCATAAATTTGGATAGAAGTTTGTAGCGACAAAAACACTCTCAGAATGTTTTTATAGCATAGCTTAGGCAAAGAATGCATAGCGGCTGTGACCGGTTGGGCCACTATTTTATCACATTACGACATGCGGCGGGGTGCAAATAAGCCATATGGCTTTATTTTTCAACATGATGAGAAATAACGCCACATTAATAAATATGTTCCATCAATTCTTCGGACCATCCATTTGATCGTGCGAGAGACTTAGGGGTGGACTTGCCTTCTTCACCGATCAGTTCGTGCAGTATCAGCTTCCGACATCGACCCCAGGAGAAACAACCTAGAACGTGAAAGTATCGTTGGTCTGTCAGGCATTGCCGATCTCGAGATCTTTAGTAGATACGGACATAACTTCTGCCCGAAAGATTATCGGCCTGACATTCGTGCGCTAGGCAGAGGCGACCTCTGGTACTCAAGCCTACAGGGCGATGGTAGGGGACAGGCCCTGATTTAGAAAATAGATTATTCGATCTGCACCGTTGTACCAGTTCGCCAGACCTCATCACCATCAACGCAGGTCTCATCAGCTGCGTTGACTGCCGACCGATGGTGACTTTTGTATTAGATTATTTACCGATCATCTTCTCAAGTCATTAACCCACTTTTTTCAAATCGGAAAATCAATTTTTTACGCATATTGTCACACTCACAGTTTATCCGAATTTAACGTTTCTATCTTTTTTCTTTCATTTACATGTTTTATGATATCGTCGCTGTTTTGGCAAAACGGCCAAATACAAAACCACTGCAATCTGAATGCAACGAAATTTTACAGGAGAACAAAAAACCGTAATTTATTCTGATCATTCATTTTCCATTTCCGTTAAGGCCGGTGAGGAAGTTTTGGAAAGGTGCTTTTAAATGGCACTTTATAACTTTTTTATACATCAGGAGAGTATTTTAGGACACGCAAATCGAAAACTTGAAATCGAAAATTGGACCTGATACTATATAGACGGTTTTGTATTATATCGTTTTCTGGAAAATTTATGGCTGGAATGCGAGATTTATTAATTTTTTTGATAAACCTCGATTCCTAGAGGCCAGGGTTACCAAATCTCAACTTTGCCGCTCCGGCGATTTGGGAGGTTTTTGCATTTGGCCGATTTGGCCGTGTTTTGCCAAAACAGCGACGATATATGATATACATATTTATTTGTGGAAAATTATTCTTCATCAACGAAACCAGCTATCCAAACTGGTGTGTTGTGCGTCTCATTCTATAAACTGAATTTTGTTTCAAAAATTAATCACTCACTGTTATTTGCTTTATGCATTTCTTTGAGAAAATTGTTGCACCAGAAAAATACTCAAATAAATACAAATAAGTTGTTTCTATTAATAACTCACTTTTATTTTTGGTTTTTGCGGTCTTTCTATTTACATATATTTGTAAGTTTTGTAAGCGCGAGACCAGTGAACAATAATAACACAGTGTAACAGCCATTTTACAATTTTTAAGCGACCTAGTGGAGATTGTTCATCTGGTCGAGTTATACACGAAACGCCCTTTAAAAAGTTTGTAACACCCCGAAAATCTGGTTTAAGGCCAAAAAACCAAAGCTTAGACTTGAGGGCTTGTTTGTTTGTACATTGTTATTGTACGTAACCCGTGCTTTGGTTTAGTATATTTTGTTTTTGGTTTTTAAGGCCTTTCTATTTACATATATAAGCTTTGCAAGCTCGAGACCAGTGAACAATAATAATTGGTTTAATTATTATATCCGATTATGTGGAAAAATTACAAAGTTAATCACAGCGATGAATAGGATTACATGTTTCAAAGTGTCCCCACTTATCATCAGATCCCTTTTCGGACACTGGGATATGAACCAGTGTCTGCACCAAACCGCTCGACTTAACTTAGTTAAGTCACGATTTTCACTTTTGCAGTTTCACCATCTAACTTAACTTAGTCAGCCTGCCAGCTGACTTATCCTCGACTAAGGGCCACTTTCATAAAAGCCGGTTAAGCCTAATCGGTGATTAATTTGACAGCTAACCGTACAAAATACGTCAATTAAACTCCGGTTAGCGGCTACCGGCTTTTATGAAAGTGGCCCTAAGTCAGTGTTGCTGGCATTCGAAACCCATACGTCAGAAATGTTACTAATTTGCTTTGTGCACCGTCCCAGTTGGAAACTTTGCCATGCATGACTTTAACGAGGTAAGCGTAGATGCACGTTAACGCTTGTTTGGAAGCATGCAACCATTACCAAACCACCGTTTTCAATTAAGCACTATTTTACCACCTTCCAATCAAAGGGATATGCGGCCTGCGATTTATATACTCCTTGGTGCATTTCTATACATTACCATTTCTTAATGGATACTGGTATGAAAAATACATAGTAGATGTATTAAACAGCTGACCGGGTTGTTGTGGTCAAAACTATTTAAGTTGATAAGTTGGTGAAACCCAAAAGTAAGTTAGTCGCAGATCTAGGCTAACTTAAGTCGCGACTTAGTTTTAGTCTTAGTCACGCTGGTGAAACCGGGCCTTAGACTTTCATTCTATATGTATCAATGCATTTGTTGGTATACCAACGAAAAACTTTGTTAACTTTTATAAATATGGTGATAAATCTATACTATAATAAATCTCTAGAAAAGTCGTGTCTGTACATTGAAAATTTCTTTGAAAAAATGACTGGGGAGGACTTGGGGTATGCTATAGAGTTCATCTGATCCATTTTTAAAGTTATTGTCTGCCTGTTTGTCTGTTTGAACTTAATTTAACTTTTAAATTCCAAAAAATTTTATGCAAAACTTATAACTTTTTTATTCAGTTTAAAATCTGTAGAATGTATTACTTTTAATTGCTGCTGACGAAATATATATGTATATATGCAATATAGCAGTTTGGTATATAAGTAGTTGATACAAGTATAAATGAATAAATGAATAAATGAGAATAAAATGAGAGAAGAGATCAAACTGCATCAATAACGGTATTTTTTCATTTCTATTTCGGCAACATTCGTATGTCACGTGCGTAATGCAAAAAAACTACATAGTGCCATTTCTAGCGCATTAGCAGTTAAAGTGTCTTGTTCTTTTGCTTGCTAATCAAGTTTATTTTTTACTAAAATAATATATTAATATAAATAACCATCGACAAAAATTAATTTTTTTTTTACTTTTGAACTTTGTCACGTGCGTAATGGTAAGTACGAAAAATGTAATACTCCTAATAACAGTTCATTTGATAAGTATTATTTTACTTTTACAATAAATATAAGATGTCAAATAATGCCAAAAACCAAAATCGGTGGAGGGAGAGGCTTAAGCAAGATGAAAATAAGCTTAAAGAACATAAAAAAAAACAAGCTGAAAGAATGCGTGAATATCGCAAGAGAAAGGCATGTGAGGCCAAAAATAATTCAAATATATTGAAATAAAAAAGGAATAGAGATTGCGTTCGAAAACAAAAGTGTAGAGCAACCAAAAAAATATCAAATACCCAATTCAAAAGTGGTTACAAGTGTAAACAAACACTAGGAAAATCTGTAAAGAAGGTAGAGAACTTGTTACCAATGAACGAAGTAAAGAGAGATGAAGTTCGTTCTACAAGCTTTGTATAAAAAGTATCCGAAACTCTCGAATAATGAAGCTGAGACACCAGTATTTATTTATTTATTTATTTATTTTATTTATTTGTTAGGAGCAAAGTGTTACATTTATAAGACTAAGTCTTTTTACAATGCATCAGAAGTTATATAAACACAATATCTAAAACTAGGTTTATCTTAAAACTATCAATGAGAGAAAAAGAAAACAGGAAGATTTATAGAGTCAGGAGGTAAGAAAGGTATAACATGAAGATGAACAGAAAAGTGAAGAATATAAAGGAAAGAAAAAGAACAGCGGAGAATAATAGTAATAATAAAGAGTAGTAAAGAGTAGAATCTTGGGCATATGCTATTTTAATTGCTACCAAAATACTTATATATTTCCGTTCTGTAGTTTCTTGCATTTAATTCATTTTTTATTGAGTTTGGAATCGAGTTCCAAAGTCTCACGGCGTTAATAAAAAACATTCTAGACGATGTCAAATAGGTGTGCATAGGAACAATTAAGTTACGATGTCTACTGGACCTGGTACATTGTAGCTTCTCGTATAGATAGTTCGGAGATTGAGTCAGCATCACTTTAAATAGGAAAATGCAATTCCTTGCATCAAGATAGTTCTCGATACTACACCCTAGAATTTTATCCCTCCACCAGGAGATGTGATCAAACTTCTTTAACCCATACACATAACGAGTGACGTTATTAAAGACAACATTTATTTTATGAGAAGATACCGAGTCAATATTACTATAGACAATTTCCGAGTACGTGATGAGTGGTAAAATAAGTTGCTTGGCTAATTTAAGTCTGGTATCTTGCGGTGTAAAAGACGCCGAAATCCTGAGACGACGCAACACTACATATACATTACCCACCACTTTGTTTATGTGATCACGACAGTTTAATTTAGAATTTATGACAAATCCAAGATTTTTTATTTTCTCTACTACCAACAGAGCACTATTGCCAATGACAAGTTCCGGGATATCTGTATGACTAATACAATTTTTACTAATAGGTAGGACAAACGACTTTGACGCATTAAGACATAAACAGTTATCACTAGCCCACATCAATATCGCAGATAAATCACTATTAATTTTAAAGCACAGATCCTCGATAAGTCCAATACGACTGGACAAGTACAACTGAATATCATCAGCATACGCATGTACATTCACATATTGACACACCGTGAAAACATCATTGACAAACATACTAAACAATAATGGTCCAAGCACAGACCCTTGAGGGACGCCTGAGGTGACGTGACTTTCAAGTGAGGTACGATCCCCAATCTTTACCTTCTGTGATCGTCCAACCAGGTAGCTAGACATCAGCCTGACTGCACTGTCCGAGAAACCAAACATATGCCTAAGCTTAACACATAAGAGATCATGGTTTACCAGATCGAATGCCTTCGAAAAGTCAAGAAGGCAAAGGAGGGTCAAATCACCACTATCATACGGAACCCTAATGTCATCCAATATCTTTACCATTGCAGTGGAACAACTATGATGGGCTCTAAATCCAGATTGCAGTGATGATAACAATCCACTTTCCTGTACGTAAAACCTAATTTGCGAGGCCATCAGTGACTCACATACTTTTGAGAGAGCCGGCAGTATACTCACTGGTCGGAAATCAGATGGGCTAGCAGCATTTGCTTTTTTTGCTATTGGACGTATAATGGCCTTTTTCCACTCAGAAGGGAAACACGAGCTGGTAAAGCAGTGATTTATTATATGGGTCAATGTGCGCAGGATATATGGCAATGCTATTTTTATAAACCTAAGGGAAATTCCGTCGTCACCTATTGCATTTGATTTTATTCCCATTAATGCCCTCAACACATCATTCTCACTCACTGCCGCAAACTGAAACTTCTCTACTAGAGTACTAACACCACTAATACGCTCGTAATTTGGAGGAGAAGTCATACCGCTACTTGCACTAGTAAAGGTTGTATTAAGCAAATCAGGGTCCAATTCACAACCTGGATCAGTCTTCCCATGAATATTAACTTTTCTTATAATCAACGTCGCTTCATTTCGTGCTGCCTTATATTGTGACCAACAGCTTTCATTCAACATTTTTCTCCACCTCGCATATAGTTTGTTTCGCTTTTGTATAGCCAGACAGACTTTTTTAGTATACCATGGGCAGGATCGGCTCATAGGGCAAACAAAACGAACAGGAACGTGGGCATCAAAGAGTTCTACCAGAATTTTATTTAAAAATTCAAGCTTTTTATCTACCGACTCGTTGTACCAGCATCCCTCCCAACAAACATTAGATAAATCGCGGAACAGATTATCAACATTCATGGACTTAAAATCACGAAACTTAAAACCCACATCAACAGCACGCCGATTAAGAACTACATTTAATGAACAAAAAATGAGATCGTGATCGGAGATAAAAAAAAGTTGGTCGAATTTCACATTTTTATGGTCAGATGTAATAAATATATCTAACAGGCTAGGATTGCAATTTTCAGCGTATCTTGTAGGTATGGATCTGTTAACAATTGCGAGGCCTGCTGTCGATACCTGGTCAAGTAGTTTTTTAGTATTAGAGTCATCAACTAGTATATTAACATTAAAGTCACCACAAACTACGTAATGCTCATAATCGAGTAAGAACAAAGACTTATGGGGGTTATACACACATGACACTAACACTTTACTAATACCATCCGAGACTTCAGATATTAGGAATTCAGTTTCGCAATTTTTCGACTCCACCAGCACCTTGATTTTCAGATTAGATCTGCAGTATATTGCTACCCCACCCCCCTTTTTTAAACTACGATCAAACCTTAGCAAATTGTTGGTTGGTTGGTTGGTTGGAGTGGCGAGTCCCAGTGACTCCAATTAGCGCTAGTGCGCCGTTTTGATACCACAGCTCGTGAACTAACCAATGAAGATTATTACAGAAAGTTAGCGTGGTGTGACTCTTACACACCTATAGATCCTATCTATATCCATGCCGTTGAGTCCAAGAATTTTAGAAGTTCCCCAATCTTCATCTCGCTTAGCTCGGAGAGACTCCCAAACAAGGGTTTTCCCAGAAATTTTGTTCTGCTCCTGCAGTGCGCCGGACAGCCGCACAGCAGGTGCTCCACAGTCTCTTCCGTTCCCGGAAGATTGCAACTGCGGCACGTGGTATTGTGCTCCATGCCCATCCGTGCGGCGTGCGCCCCGATAGTCCAATGCCCAGTGAGGGCCGAAACTAATCTGAAAATGTCCCTTCTGTTATTCCTGAGAAGGGTCGAAGATCGTGCTTCATTGTACGAAGGCCATAAACTCTTTGACACTCTGCAGGACTGCAGACGCTTCCATCTATCCGTAGCCTCCCGAAGCCAGTGCAGAGAGACCCGACCCTTGAGCAGTCCCAGCGGTGCAAGGACCTCCTTCGCTTCTGAGACGTCAAGGGCCGACCCACGCCGTGCCAACTCATCGGCAGTCTCGTTTCCCTGTATGTTGCGATGCCCCGGCACCCATATTAAAGAAACGGCATGTCGACTTGCCAGGGTAATGGTCCACTCCCTGCACTGACCCACGAGGCTCGAAGTGATCGTCGTTGATCCGAGAGCCCGAAGAGCCGCCTGGCTGTCCGAGAAGATTGCTATCCGATTACCTGTTATGTTTGTATCCAGTAATGCCCTGCATGCCTCCTGGATAGCGTAAATTTCTGACTGAAATACACTCGCAGAGTCTGGAAGACGCATTGACAAGGACACGTCTGGGATAATTGCGAAAACCCCCGCTCCCACTCCACACTCCATTTTAGATCCATCCGTGAAAATTGATATGTCGAAGTTTTGTGGTAGTTCCCCTGTTTTCCAGTCCTTTCTGGATGGGAAAATAACCTCAAAATTTGTGTCGAAAACTGTCCTGGGACAGATGTAGTCCGTTTTGTTCTTAATATAGGGGTCGGTTATATTTAACAGAATACGGCTGTGACCTTATCCACGCTCTTTCCAGAGTCCCAACTCCCGAAGCCTGAGTGCACTATTAGATGCTGTTTCCTTGATAAAGAGATCGATCGGTGGTATATTGCATATCACATTCAGAGCCTCTGTGGGGCATGATCTAATCGCCCCTGTGATTGCGCCATAGGCAGCCCGCTGAACTTTGCTTAGCATGTTCATAATGTAGCCCACCTCGGCTGCCCTCCACCACACTATTGCTCCGTAGGCTAAGATCGGTCGAATAACTGCTTTGTACATCCATGCTGTGATTTCCGGGCTCAGGCCCCACTGTCTGCCTAACATACGTTTACAGGCGTACATAGCTCCATATGCCCGTTTGACCCTGTTTTCTATGTTAAGTTTCCAGTTTAACTTAGGTGTCAAGAGGACGCCTAGGTATTTCGCCCTATCAGAAAGTTGCAACTCTTGACCACAAAGAGAAGGTAGATTGAAACTTGGTATTTTTTTCCTATTTGTGAATAACAATAGCTCGGTCTTTGAGGGATTGACATTAAGCCCCGCAGCCTCTGCCCATCCACTCAGCTTCCTTAGTGCTACCTGCATGATATCGCTAATCACGTTAGGGCACAGACCCGATACTAGTATTACTACGTCGTCCGCGTAGGCAACCACTTTTACTCCGTTCATGTTAAGTTGACGAAGTATGCCGTCTATAACACAAAGCCAAAGCAGTGGAGACAGCACTCCACCCTGAGGAGTTCCTCTCGACAAGTGTGCCGTTACTTCACTTGCTCCGACCTTGGCGCTTATGACTCTAGACCGCAGTGCCATCCCTATCCAGTTTACAATAGGGTCCTCGATACCAAGGCCCGATAGCGAAACCTCTATCGCTTCCAGCCTTACGTTGTTGAAGGCGCCTTCAATATCAAGGAATGCGGCCAGGGTGAACTGTTTACTCTCGAGGGACACTTCTACCTTGTGCACCACCTCGTGCAGGGCAGTCTCCGTTGAGCGCCCCTTGAGATACGCATGCTGAGCTGTAGACAGCCCTGAATTATCTAATGTCTTTCTAATATGGACGTCCAAAAGCCGTTCGAAGGTTTTCAAAACAAACGACGAAAGACTGATTGGTCTGAAATCCTTGGGGTTTTCATGGCCTCTCTTGCCCACCTTTGGGATGAAAACTACCCTCGTCCTTCTCCAGTTTACAGGCACATGATTTAGCCGAATGCATGCCCTGAAGATACACGCCAGCCAGGGTATTGCCAGTAAGCTGGTTTTTTGTAACATGGCTGGGAAAATACCATCCGGCCCCGCGGATTTATACGGTGAGAAACTGTTGATTGCCCATTCAATCTTTTTAGCTGTTATAAGCTCATTTATTAGCCGAACAGAGGGTAGTACACCAGTGTACTCTTTACCTTCCATTTGACTAGGCCCACAGCCTGGGAAATGTGTTCCTACAAGAAGGTCCACGGTTTCCGCCGAGCTGCATGTCCATGATCCGTCGTCCTTCCGTAAAAACGACGGGCAAGATTTTTCTTTTGAGAGAATTTTTCCAAGTCTCGAAGATTCCTTTGTTGATTCAATAGACGAGAAAAAGTCCTTCCAGGATCCTTCTTTTGCCTTCCGAATCGCTTTTTTATAGCATCTTAGACTATTCTTGTATGGCAGCCAGTTGCCAGTAGAACGGCTCATGTTAAAAAGTCTCCTAGACTCTCTCCTGAGTTCGAAAAGGTCTGAATTCCACCAGGGAGGATATGCCTTTTTGCTAAAACTAGTCGGACAAGCTACCCGTAGAGCTGACCCCATGGCCTTCTCTAGCTTACTACTTTTTGCATCAAGTTCCTCCACTGACAGTAATTCCTGCAAAGGTTGACTACCTAGCTTATTGCTCACCACCCTGACGAACCTTCGCCAGTTTGTCCTCCTTGGATTTAGGTGAGGGATAGGGTTTTCTAATTTTAAAATGATATCGAAAAGGATCATCCGGTGGTCAGAAAAGGACTGCCTGTCTGATACCCTCCAATTTTCTATACGAATATTGCTGTTACCGCTTAGTAGCGTAATGTCCAGCACCTCCTCCCACCCACTAAAAGTATCAGTGCTTGGGAAGATGAAGGTAGAGGTACTACCCCGGTTACAAACTACTAAGTTATTACTCAAAATAAAATCGAAAAGTGACTCACCCCTGGTATTGATCTCCGTACTCCCCCATAGGGAGTGCCTGGAGTTGGCGTCGCATCCAACAATTATGTTGCTTTCTTTGTTTTCCTGCATTAGCCTGCGGATCTCCTCCGGTGGAGCCTCCTCATCATGCGGCATATATGATGAGGCAATCACCATGCTGACTCCGTCAGCCGCCTCCAGCGAAATGCTGGTCAAATCTGCACAGCTGTGGGAAGAAACAAGAAAAACATTGTGTATAGATTTTACAAGAACGCATGTCCTAGGCTTACCATCCTCGCGCTTGTAGAAAATGTTATATCCCTTTATGGAGAGCCCCTTAATAATGGTGTTCCACACCCAGGGTTCCTGAATAAGGGCGATGTCCACGTTCTCCTCCACCAGGAAAACGGAAAGGTTGTCCGATGCCAGCCGCGAGTGCTGTAGGTTTATCTGGACAACCCTAAGACCCATTATTACTATTGGGGTCCTGGCTCTTGGTCGACGAGCTGCAGGTCCTCCAGGCGCCTGTTAGTGTCGTCGACAGCATCCGGTCCCTCATCATCCTGAGGATTCCGCAAGATTTTTACCTTGGCCCGACGTATGCCGAATCGCAAGGCGTAATCCGCATTTTCCAGCGGCCCGATACTCTCCTCATTAATGAGGAGGACAAATGACAGGCTGTTCCGCTGAGATGCCTCTGCCTTTATGACCACCCAGTCATCCATCGGCACCTCGCGGTTGTGAGCCTGTAGATACTTAATCAGCGTCCCGCTGTCTATCTTCATACGCGGGATCCATATCCTCGCTCTCGGTCTTTTTGGAATGTCGGCGGCTTGGATGAGCTTTACCTTCAAGCCTCCCCCAATGTCGCCTAGGTCCAGCAGGCACTTCTCCAAGAAGTCCTTTGACTGCTGGTCCTCGCATTTGACCACCCTGTGACCGCGGACAACTTCCGCCGAGTCGAAGGAAGGGAGACTACCATCTGGGTTGGCCATCACGAACTGGATAACCATTTCGGATAGCCTCGCCTCGGTTTCTCCCCACTTCTCCAAGACGGACCTGCCGCTGTTGGTGGTCGCATCGACAAGAGCAACCTCCAGGTTGCTCCTTACCGCATCGGCAAAAGATTTTGCCCCCACCCGCGCTCCGGCTGAGGTGGAGGTATCATCACCGGTAACCTTGCTCCTCTTAGAGGAACTCGAGGCCTCTTCCATAGACCTGTTCCTCTTCGAGGTGCTAGGGGCCTCTTCCAGAGGCCTATTCCTCTTACCGGTGGAAGCTGATGATGTGGTGTTCAAGTACGCCCGGTACTCATCCACCACAGCTTGGTAAACCTTCCGGTCCTCCGCATCCTTGGGATGAACGGTACCATTTACCATGTTCCGTTCTATCTTATCCAAGATAGACAGGGCAAGCTGGTATCGCCTTCTCCCTTGGAATGCATTGGACCGTGCATTCTTACTATCAGGCCGCTTCTTAGCGGCCTTCGAAAGTTGTTGATTTTTTGGCGGAGTCCTGCTACCCACCGTAGCTGTACCGCCAGTCTCCACCGTCTCTTGGCTAGAGAAAAGGAAATCCTCGTCCGAGGAATTTTCCTTGCCTGTAGCCTGTCCTGTTGTAACTGTTTCTGTCCTTGTTATTGTCCCTGTCCGTGTTGTTGTCCCTGTCGTCCTGTCCACGCTCCCTACAGTCCGGTTTCCGGAGTCCTCCTGACCTCCTTGTCCGTCTGTCTCTTCCTTCGTTTTGTTGGTTGTTTTTATTTCTTTTTTGTCATTCATTTTTTTGGTCCCACGAGTATGCACGGAAAGGGTTGGTCACTCGTCCGCAGAGCCGGCATGCGTAGAGAAGGCACTTATACCTCCGACCTTGCCCGGGTATCGGAGGGGACCGTTCGCGGCCAGCTATTCGATAACCGCCCGCTGACCATTCAGCCCTCGGCACGTATACCTTTACACCTTGGCTTAGGGTGGTGTTGGTACGGCGATCCTCACATCCCCTGCAGCCGAGAGTGGTTCGTACCCAGATGTACTCACCCTTCCCGAGACTGCAGCAAATATGAGGCTTTCCTCTTAGTTCGTCTCACATTGGGACCTCCCACTCCAGGAGAAGTTCCAATGCAATACTTAAGCCCCTTCGCCACGGCAAGGCGACCAACGTTGAAAGGGTAGCAAATTGTAGTTAGGAATGTTATACAAGAAGTTAGGTACGTCTACGCTGAAGTCTCAGTAACACAAACAACATCAATGGCAGAATCAGCAAAAATGTTTTTAACATAATCCAATTTTTCTGCATTTAGACTACGCGCAATGAATTGCACTACTTTGAAACCTTTACTTTGTTTGCACAGTATATCGACAAGCACCTTATGGTTATTATTACCGCCAGTTAATAAAGATGTTTCACTGGAACCCATCATTATTAGCTTTATGGGACATAACAATACAGAACAAACCAGCATATGTATTAAAACAAGTTGAAAACGTAAGGGTTAAATTGAAGGTAGAGAAAGAAAAGAAGATGTAAAGTGAACAGAGAACAGAGATACAACTTAACCTAATACAAAGCAGAGTTTAAAAAAATACATAGTATACAAATATATATAAAATAATGCAGTCATAATGTTACTGCAATACCCTCGATCTCTTCTTCGCTGGATACTCTCACTGCATTGCCTTGTTGTTGCCTACGGACATACAATCTCCCCCTTACAGAAAATACCGACATTAGTCTCTTCTGTTTTTTAAGCTGCAACGCAAAATGTTCACACGATAATATGTGGGAAAACATTAAAGCAGTCCACGAGTTTTATGTATATTCGAAATGACATAAGTGTTCAAGCTCCCGGGCGGAAAGATACTTTAATCTGCAATAAGCAAGTAGTTGCAAAGCGCTTTATGATTGTATCTGTATCAGAAGCTTATCAACTGTACAGAAGAGAGGTCACTTTAGAATATCTTTGTAAATCCCAATTTTTTCAACATAGACCCAAAAACCTTAAATTAATGAACAAACTTCCTCACAATATGTGTGTATGTAAATACCATGCGAACTTCGGATTTTTGGTGGGGGGATGTCATAAAGCTATGCCTCAGTTTCCATCTCATTTTGAAGATTTATTGAAAGTAACATGCTGCGATGTATTGGACGAAAAATGCATGATTAGCGACTGTGAGAAATGTTTACGTGATATAAAACATGATTTGGTGCCTATATATCTTTTAACCAAAATGGAAGAAAATGTTAATTGGAGCTATTGGAGAAAAGTTAATGATCGCTTAATATTAAGTTATACTATAGCGCCATCATCAGATTTGTTACATGAACTGGAAATTCAGCTGCCAGCTTTTAAACTTCATTATTGTATAAAGCTCTCCCACCAAAAATATTTCAAGGAAAAAAAGAACAATTTACGTGATGATGAATTAATTTTGCAAATCGATTTTGCAGAAAACTATCGGTTGATCAATCAGAATGAGGTCCAAGAAGCTCACTTCAGCTACCAACAAGTTACTATTTTCACTTGCGTTGCATGGCTGCGAGGTCAAACTGAATCTGTTGCTGCTATTAGTGACAAACTTACCCACAACAAATTTGACGTCTATTGTTTCCTTACAAAAAGTGTGCACAAAATTCAAAGTCAATTCGAAGGAATTTCCACGGTTTTCATATTCTCTGATGGCATCACCAGTCAATTCAAAAACAATATATTCTCACCAGCATTCCTTCCTTTATGAGCGAATTTGGTTTAAAGCATTTAGAGTGGAACTTCTTTGCCACTTCGCATGGCAAAGGCGCAGTCGATGGAATAGGCGCGGTGGTGAAGCGAAAAGTTTGGCAAGCGGTTAAGACAAATAATATTATTTTACCCGATGCCTTTGCATTTTATGAATGTGCTGGCAAAATCATCGAATGAGTTCGTCTGTTATACATATATCTCATCAAAAGAGATTGAAGAATTTTCTCCACCATTAAAAATGGAAATTGTCCGCTCCATTCCAGGAATACAAAGAATGCATTGCTTTTCCTACCAAGATAACGAAAATATAAATGTTGCTCGAACAGCATACTCACTTAAAGAAAAAATTAAGTTGGATTAATTTTGTAGTACCTTAATTTTTATTTTGTATTTTCCATTTTTGAATAAAAGTTTAATTTGTTTGTCAAAAACTTCTGAAAATACATGTAATATTATTAACATATGTATGAAGGTAAAAAGTGACACGTGCGTAATGTCACGTGAGTAATCAACAATTTATGTTTTTTTAGCCAACCCATGATCAGTTGTTTTCGAAGCAAACATTATTATGAAGCTCCATTATTAACCTTTATAAAAAAAATTTACCGGAAGAAAAATCTCCTACAATTCGCTTACTTTCCCATTTTTTTTCACGGTTCTAAAAGCAACTTCCATTTTTGCCACTTGCGTAAGTTAACTTTGATGGACTGGAACTTGGGTACCCAATGCTCAATTTTACAATATTTATACTTTTTGGAAAAAACTCATCACATGCAATGAAGCGATCCTAAAAGATGTGACTTCTTCCCATTATATTTCTGTTTTTACAACATTCAAACGCAAATAAACGTGTACAAATGTCGCGTGCATAGCCATGGAAACACCCATATATTTCGATAAATTTATCGATAACTGAGTTATCGGTCAAAATATGATTGCACAAAATCTTTAAAATTGTCCTACGAGTACAATATGGGTATCAAACGAAAAGGGCAGATTTCATTCTAACTTTTCGATATACATATTTATCGATAAATGATTTATCGGTAAAAATGGTGTTCCAATAAAGCATTAAAATTTTTGTCTACTTATTTTTCAATTTCAGTTAAATCAAAAATTAATTGTATAGGTACACTGCCGCCCTATGTGGGTATCAGCATATCCTACTAATATTATAAATGTGAATGTAGCGATGTTTGGATGTCCAGACGTTTGCTTTTGTTCCCTAAAAACGTGAGAATGGCAAGACGGATTTTGTTGAAATTTGGCACGCCTACAGGTTATATTCTGGAATGAGCTATAGGCTATTTTATTTTGGGGGCTCCGACCCTGCTAGGGACCGTTACTTTTCGAAATTTTTTTATTCCATATAACTCTAAGTATATTGAACCTATACTTATGGTATTTCGCATATAGGTATAGAAAGATCGTACAATATGGGTATCAAACGAAAGGGGAAGGTCCCAGGTTTCACTTTGGCTTCGATATATTTCGATAAATTGATCGATAACTAAGTTATCGGTCAAAATGCGATTGCCCGAAAACCTTAATCACCCCTATTCTGCATTTCGACTTGAATCGAAAATTTCTCCGCTTGGCAACTTTGGTATTCTGCGTTTCAATTCCGCTACGTTCAACTTCGAAACTTCCAATTCTGCTAATTCTGCACTTCGATCGTAGCTCCGTTTTTCTACGTTGGAATTTTGTTGGTGGATAACTGCTTGTTTTTTATTTTGCAAACAATTTACGATTAATTTCCGCGATTTTTTGTTGAAATTCTTAAAATTTAAGTAAAACGCGTATGTAAAAGTTGTAAAACGCTCGCTATATTTTGTTTTTGTGCTCTAATGATGTTTTTTGATATGTTTGCAGGGTAATTGTTTGCGACCGGTGTCGAGTGCTAATATTTGTCCAAAAATGTAGGAAGGGGTATCAAAAGACGCGTTTCGATGCCAGGAATGTGAATCCGCCTACGGAGATCTAATATTTTTGGACGCGCATTAGCATCGGCACCGGTTGTAAACAATTACAAATTGGACTAGCATTCAAAACACCAAACAATATTACTAACGAAATTAAAACTAAGGTAATGGCTTTGACTTTGCCATTATATCCAAACGTGCACCGGCGGCCACTCCACAGCACCCACTCATACTCTGTAAACTTCTTTGTCAGTTCCGGGGCGGCCAATGTCCTCCTACAGCGAAAAGTACCACCTGCGGTCAGACTTAACCCTGACATGTCTAATGTTTGCTCGGCGTATGGTGTGGCCCCACGATGCGACGCCAACCATCTGTGTACCTGGTCGACAAAGCGCACTCTTCTAGCACTAGCTCTATGGAAAATACCAGCTACCTACTGACGATGTGGTAACATCCACCAACAGTGTCCTCTTGCTTTTTGTTGGTCCTTCGTTGTCTGCTACAATCAGTCAATTGATCTATAAAATTTCACTCAATTTATTCAATAATGCTCAAACATATACAATTAAGTTTATAAATCATAATAAAGCTTTGCTTTTATTTCAAAAGTAATAATTTGTGTAATTTAAATTACTTTGTTATGTTTCAATTTCACGCATTCCAAAGCAAACAGCTGACTTCGAAAAACTTATAGCTCTTCCTCTTTTTCTTTCGATCCAAGCGTAACTCAGAATGCATATTTACGATCCAAGCGGAGCGTAGAGCGGGAACGTAATTGTAATGCAGAATAGAGGTGAATATTACCCTTCAATATGGATATCAAACGAAAGGGGATGGCCCCAGGTTTCATTTGGACTTCGACAGGTTTCGATAAATTTATCGATGACTGAGTTATCGGTGAAAATATGATTTCCCAAAAACCTTAAACTTGCCCTATAATATGGGTATCAAACGAAAGGGGAAGGCCCCAGGTTTCATTTGTACTTCGATATATTTCGATAAATTGATCGATAACTGAGTTATCGGTCAAAATGCGATTGCCTGATTGTCCAAAAACCTTAACATTACCCTTATAATATGGGTATAAAACGAAAGGAGAAGACCGCAGGTTTAATTGGACTTCGATAGGTTTCGATAAATTTATCGATGATGAGTTATCGGTGAAAATGTGATTGCCCAAAAACCTTAAACTCGCCCTACAATATGGGTATCAAACGAAAGGGGAAGGCCCCAGGTTTCATTTGTACTTCGATATATTTCGATAAATTTATCGATAACTGAGTTATCGGTGAAAATGTGATTGCCCAAAAACCTTAAACTTGCCCTACAATATGGGTATCAAACGAAAGGGGAAGGCCCCAGGTTTCATTTGTACTTCGATATATTTTGATAAATTTATCGATAACTCAGTTATCGGTGATTGCCCAAAAAACTTAACATTACCCTTATAATATGGGTATAAAACGAAAGGGGAAGGCCCCAGGTTTCATTTGTACTTCGATATATTCCGATAAATTGATCGATAACTGAGTTATCGGTCAAAATGCGATTGCCCGAAAATCTCTATATTACATTACAATATGGGTATCAAACGAAAGGGGAAGGCCCCAGGTTTCATTTGTACTTCGATATATTTCGATAAGTTTATCGACAACTGAGTTATTGGTCAAATGCGATTGCAGAAAAACCTTAATATTACCCTACAATATGGTATCAAATCAAAATTTGAATTTGCATTCATCCTGGCACAATTTGTCAAAATTGAATTCTTGTTTCCAAATTTTCAAAATATTCGAATTTGGTAAACTCTTCAGTAGGCAATAATATTATATAAATATGAAATCTTAAAGTATATTATTGATTTTGAAAGGCCCCGTAACTACCTACATCCCGAGCAACGCCGGGTACCCAGCTAGTCTTTAATAAAACTCTAGAAGAGTTGTGTCTGTATATTGGAAATTTCGTTGAAAAAATGACTGGGGATGACTTGGGGAATGTTAAGGCACAGCTAAATAGTCAAATGGAAGGGAGATGACAAAATGTCGAAGTTATTATTATTATTATTACCAGGGACCGAAAATAATTGTTATTTTTTTCAAACAGAAGAAAAGGTTACGCGAAAATTCCCTTTAAATGTTTTAGGGAATTTTTAACCATTATCATAAGAGGTATTTTATTTTAGTCATCGTAACCAATAAAAATGAGAGATTTATATTTTTGGTTACGAATAATTACGAAATATTATGGTTGTCAATATTGATAACAATTGTGTCGATGCCTCCGAATTGGTATTGTCGTCATCAATGTCGATAACTATTGACAGCTGATGATACTATTTAGGTATTTACGACAACAATAGTGATATTCTATTGACGGGTGTCAACATAAAACTTGTCAATACAGTTTTTGGTGACGACAAGCGCTCAATTAAATATTCTGCTGTAAAAATTTTATAACATAATTCTGAAATATACCTTTTTACACATGTTTAAGCGACATAAGCTTAAGCTACGGTTATTTCTTTCGTTTGTTTCATTTGCATTGCAAGCTATTGGAATTCGCAATCAGCTTATGAAATATTCCGTAGATATAGTTTATGTTTTGGAAAGCCAAAGGGTGGTTTTTCACAACGAAAATGCTCGCCACCAATAATACATACATACCCTCTCGTTCTCCAAAGAATATGAATAATGAAAATGAATAAATACAATTTGAGCAAAACGGTCACATAGCACCTGAGCCAAATAATAAAATAAAATAAAAAATAATAATAACTTAAAAAACAAAATAACAAACAACAACCAGCTTGCGCAACTTGTTTTAGAACTACAAAACTAACAGATGTATGTATATTAAGGCGCCTCACGCTCCATACAAAAAAAAAATTGACACCCTTTTTCCATCGGAATTATAAACTTCAATGTATTCTAAGACCTTGGCCAAAATATTTCGATAATATATCAAGATTTACTGGAGCTAAACGGCGTTTAAAAAAACGCTAAAAATAACCTTTTTCATGTACAAAAGGAGTATGAAAAAATATTTTTTAATAAAAAGCACCTAAGATGATGAACTAGCTGGAGTACAAAAGGTAAGCATAAAAAAGTTTGAAAATTTTATCAGCGCAATCCAAATATTGAGATGTATGATGCTGTTTTTGGTCGAGGGGCTTTGGTCAAGGAGTAGGTTTGTGGAAAACTTTAATAACTCTGCGAATTATTAATGGATTTGAACGATTATGGTATCATTGGCAAGGTATTTTCAAAATAAAGTCTTCATCTAAATTTGTCCTCAAGTCATAAAATAAATTTTAATGTGGCAAATACTCTTTCGACCGACACTTGTGTGGCAGGAGCTCCCAGAACAGTCTCAGAAATGTTTATTAAATTCTTGCTAAAGTTTGTTTTCCAGAATTTCAAAACGTCTGAATGTGGAGAAAGGCGTTTTATATAATCGAAACAATTAATGACTTCCACTAAAGTTTTTCTATCTGGCAAAGTTTCAGTTCTATTTAATTTTTCCAGAATGTATTCCAGCTCATCGTACTTTCCGCAAATTAAAAAATATACGTCTGTACTAGAATAATTACTCTATTCACTTTTTAAACCCCTGTTAAGAAATTAGTATTAAAAGCAATAATGAAAATACGAAAGAATAAAATTAAATATTATTTCACACTCAGAGAAGTTATTGGTAGCCGCTAATCAATTATCAGAGCAAGTCTGAGAGGTCACAACTAAATTCCTGTAACGGTTCACACATTTGGCGCTTTAAGAAATTCGCGCAAAACTATTAGACTTGCTCTGCATAAGATCAACTTAGCATCTCAACTACATAGCATGTTAAAATCAGCAAGAGTGATTCGAACTCAAGTATGTATGTCGAAATTCAAATAAATTGCTTTTCTAGTTATGAATACAGCGGGCAAAAATCGTAAAAATAAGTGTCTCTCGTTATTGTAGACACGGTTGCCATAAGCTAACCAAAAAAATTACCAAGAAGTTAAAAAAATGACCAAAAATTACCAAGTAGTACACAACGCAGTCATATTGAATCATCAGAGAGAGTAACAATTAGATTGTCCTTATACTTGGCAGGTGATATTAAAAAGTGACGCGAATTTGGCAAAAAAGGATTGAAAAAGTTTAAAAATAAAAGCCCGGTATGCTATGGAAAAGAAAATGCTAAATAAATATTTTCAATTAGTTCTTAACCATAAGCTTGTCATGAATAGCCAATATTTTTTTTGTTTTTCCGAAACATCAGTTTTCCTTCAAGAAATAAAGCGACAACTATTTATTTCTTGCCAAAGCCAGAGTTTCGCAGGTCGCTTTTTTGTAAAAATTTTCCAGAAATTTGCAGTAGAAAAGTAGAAGGAATTCTGACACAAGAAATTTTTCTTAAGCGTTTCATAAGTGTCATTAACCCTGCTTTCATAACGTACGTCTGCGAGGCGTATAAAATTCGTGTTGAATTAAGGGCTACGAAATAACGTTATGAAGGCAGGGTTAAGCCTGTTCATCTGGCAATTGTGCTTATTCCGGTCATCTGCAATTGAAGCATCATCGCGAATAACGTTCTAAGTAACACTTTTTTCACAACCGGTTTTTTTGCATATTCCCTTTTAAATAGCTCTCTCACATTGGCCAAGCACTAAATTTGCCTAAATTATACCTTCCTTAGCTCTTAAACTGAACCTAAAAATAATCAGTCAGTGGAAACCCGTTCTAAGTGTCACGGGAAATAATGAGTACGGAGGAATATTGATTTTGTGACTTAGAACGTTATTCGCGATGATGCTTCAATTGTTCTTATTCCATTATCAACGCGCATACATATAAACATACATTTCCTCTGTTGACATTCCGGCACAGTATAATACAGCAGTAAAACTGTGGTAAGATCCGCGGTTATATTCACCTTTTTCGTGCACTTGGGGTTTCAGTCAACTCTTTTTGAACATTTTAGGGTGTTGTGTTGCAAATTGAATGATTATTTTTAGAAAGGAGAAATTGCTAAAAATACATTACGATATTTTTTATTTAAAGGTTAAAAATCATAACGCTATACTTTTATGTCAAAATGTTGCACAAATATATTTTTGTTGGTAGTTTCGTTGAATGATGTGTCTCATTTGCACACAGATTTACTTGAAATAAACTTTTAAACATATTTGAAACAAAATATGGCAAAGGTTGTTCAAAAAACATTTAAACTATTATTTTCTAAATCTCTGATCGTAATGCCACGATTTTTGAAAAGATTTCACGTTTTAACATCACATTTTCCGAAGGTGTTAGAACATTTTACCTCGAAGTATGTATGCCGATTTCTATGCAATTTTTGCTAAAAAAAGTTAAAGAACATTTAAATTTATGATGTATGGGTCTAGGTATCTGTTTCAGCAAATATGTTTATCTTAGTGAATAATGTACCTGTGCGAATGCAAATCTAAATTAAACCCCCCCCCCAAGGCTAATTCCTGCGCACGGCCCTGCTAGCAGTTATGTGAAAAATAAACGAGCCGCAAAAATCGTATGTAACGTTAGCAGTGCAAAACTAAAAAAGTTTTTTAAAACATGTTAAAATACGTTTTAATTTAATGAGTTTATATATTTTCTTAATACTATACTTATATCTCACGATCCAATTAAAAAAAGTTAAGTTTCCAAAGATTTGAAGACGTTGTTAGCTTAAATAATATGTAACGTTAGCAGTGATTTCTTTATAAAACAAGCGGCATTAATGAAAAAAGGTGCAGTGAAATAAAGCCCAAGGAAAAAACGCCCATGCGCTTTATTTCCTTTTTGAAAAAGGTGTTATCACCTTTTGCTGATGGGTGTTATTTCCCTTTTCGAAGAGAAATAACGCCCACGGACGTTAAAAACTAATTAAAACAAGCTGGCTGATTCAACAATTAAGTGTGCGTACCGTTTTTTTTTAAGCGCGGCCCAAGGCCGCCAATGGGGAAAGGTGTTCTGCAAATAAATACCATGGATCACGCCCCGAATTGGGGATCCGACCTGGGTAAATTTTCGGTTTTTCACTAATAACTTTTTCCTAATCAACAGTTCATGTTGCTCGCGTAAAATCCTATGGGCGTTATTTCTCTTTTAAAAAAGAAAAAAAGAGACATGGGCACGAAAATGTAGCTGTTAGCGACGATGACAGGAGTGAACGCCACACGGCCTACAAATCTGTGCAGTCGTTAGGAAAGGCTGTCTCTAAAGCAGTTAAAGCCCTTCCATGTTCGCCAAAGAAAAAAACAGAAGTTATTTCGAGAATAATTTTAAGTTTAGAAAACCCGGAAAAAAATAAATTGTCGGGTCAACTGATTCCTCCAAAAAAGACCTATTCTCCAAGGTGTTGCTACTTATGCTATCAGGTAGGCCTATACCTTCATTTTAAGAGTAAAATTAGTTTGATGGCTACCATACCGTGTAAGTTATAAGCGCTTGAAACGCACTGCTAACGTTACATCATTTGGAAGTGAGATCAAGATACAGATATGTTCGGTTTAATTTCTGCGAACTTGTTGAGACAATCATCCCAATTTTTCTTCATGTTATATAGCAAGGATGCCACAAGGTCATGGCATACCGCTTTACCAAAATCTTTAGGATTTTTTAGCGTAATTTAACATGAAATAAGGCACTGTCTACGTTACACAAAGCACTGCTAACGTTACACATGCGAAAACTGAGTATCTGTACATATAATAGAAATGTAACCGTTGATTTCTCAACCAGTTTTGGAGTTATCGACCAATATGTGGCCCAAGGGCGATCCAAAATGTGTTAGTACAATATGGTACTAAGTAATTCTATTTATCTGTGGTCACAAGCAATAATCGCTTATATTGCTGAATATATATATATTAATTGGTTACAAATAAAAGTACAGTAGTCGCTCACAAATTAGAACTCTCAGTAATTAGAATTTCCAGAAATTAGAATCAACTTTTTGAATACATTACACGCTCTGAAATTAGAATCGAAAATTCTAATTTGCGAGCGTATTTTGTTTTTTGTTGCAAAAGGAGATATAGAAAGGGGAATCCCCAATTTATTCATGTTACTTTCGGTAGTCGTTGGATTTTCGTCGCTATCTGTACAGTTTTTGTCAGTTTTTGTTTGAATTCGATACGCGTGCACGTGTTTCGGCATTGTTTGCTTGATATTTGACGATGATGTGCCACTAGCACAGCTACTGCAAAATGATCAATATATTTACTGTAATTGGAGTTTTTGTTTTTTGGACCTTTTTTTGACTTAGCGCGTAAATACATATATGTATATTGGATTTTTACCTTATGCTTTCTCGTTTTTATGAATAAAATTGAATAAGACAAAATTTCATTGTAGTTTTTCAATGCAAATTGACTTAAATTTTAAGGTTTTATTGAAATAAAAAAACGTCCAGGAATTAGAATTTTTCAGAAATTAGAATCACCCTAAAAACAAAGTGATTCTAATTTGTGAGCGTCTACTGTATATGAAATAGTTATAATTATTTTTATATGTACCCTTGTTTGGATGTAGGAAAAAAAGAAAAAGACCACAGTGCTTGCAATATTTGCCAAAAAAAAAACTACTTGGTTTACTTTCCCAGAAAATCGGTCATATGCTTGTAGTCTAACTAACTACTTGGTAAATGAGTGAAAAGTATTCCTGGCAACCGCATTTGATCTTTTACTTGTGTATTTATCTCTGTCTAAATCCCTAAAAAGTAAGAAAGCAATTTGTAATTTCAGAAAAATCACATATTTTGTTGGTGCCCACGAGTTAAATAACGCCTAAAGCCAAACTTTTGAAAGTTTTAATAAAAAAGACGGCCGCATAATCAAATAAATTATTTCATATATGCCATAAAATATATGAGCTAAATGCACTTATGTGATTACATTTTTAAATTTTTTTTTTGGTATGATCACGTACTACGAGGTATATCAACCCTAAAAATTTCACCAATATGACGTACTTTCACCACAGTTTTATAACTCTATGACTATGCATTCCGGATATTATTAAGGGATGATAAACAGATTGCTGGAGGTTTGTAAGGCAGTTTGCAAAATGAATAGAAATCTTTTAGCAGTACTGATTTTATCAGCCACTATTTCTTAGTTGCAGATAAAGTTGTGCGCTTAGCTGTCCATACAAATATTAAGCGCAAACGCAGACGTAGGAAAAAAAACACGGCTATTGTATGTATATACAGTTTTTGGATTTCTTTTGAACAGCGTAACGCCCTCAAAAAGGAAACATTTTTTCCAATCCCAAAGGAGGAGTGACCAAGCACGTTCATTGATGATTAAATAATTGTTCCGTGTCTTTTTCCCTATGGTACATCGATATATAAAAATTTCTGCAACGCTTCCCTTCGAAGGTTAAAAACTTATCTAAGAAGTACAATTGGGCAGGAGAGGCTGGCGCTACTCAACATCCACTCTACTTTTGAAGTAACTCCTAAAGAAATCCTAAACAAAATTTCAAAACAAACAAGAAAAATAAATATTGTTTTGTACACGGCTAATAGTTTTAGCCTAGATTTAAAGCTTTTTCGGGCTACATATATGTACATACATAAATGGAAATATCGCCCATCTGCAAAAAGAAATAAAAGAGAAATAACGCCCATAGGATTTTACGCAAGCAACACGAACTGTTGATTAGCATTTTTTTCACAAATTACCCTGTGAGAAAAGAGTGGGAAACGTGGCACGCGGAAGGACATCACCGTGGCGGTAGCCACGGCTATGGCACACACCCGGAGTTGGAATGGCGTAGCCCAGGGTTATTTTTTAAAGCGCGGCCGAAGGCCGCCTACGCAGAAAGGTGTCCTGCACATAAAAAACGTGGATGGGGCCCCGAATTGGAGATCTGACCCGGGTCAATTTTCGGTTTTTCACTAATAACTTTTCACAGAAACAAAATATTGCTTTTCCGCCTTCGGATTATAGTTACGGAGGCCCGATCCACGATTTTTAATTGCAGAACACCTTTCTGCGTATTAATTCGTTAATTCGTATAATATTTTGACTTAAGTTCGCTTTGGACATGCGAATTAATGTCATTGAGGCATTTGGGTTTGAGATTCGACGAAGTAGCGGCGCAGGCGAAAATTTGCCTTAGGTCAGATCCCCAATTCGGGGCGTGATCCATGGTATTTAAGTGCAGAGCTCCTTTCCGCATTGGCGGCCTTCGGCCGCGCTTCAAAAAATAACCCTGGGCTACGCCATTCCAACTCCGGGTGTGTGCCATAGCCGTGGCTACCGCCACGGTGATGTCCTTCCGCGTGCCACGTTTCCCACTTTGGTTAACGTGAAATTTGTGTGTAACTATTCAATAAAATACAAAAAGAATTAGAATATTATTGTTTCACTAGCAAACCCGGTAGACGTTGTCCTGCCCAAACACTAACTTGTTTGCATTTAAAATATGTATGTGATTCGCCCTCCCAATTTAAGCTCCACATCCTTCTCTCCGTCCATCCTCTTCATATGCTTTTGTCTTTTCATATTGCTTTTTAACTGTCATTCATATACCTATCCCTTTCTCAATCCCAATCCCAAAAGGATTTAAAATGACTCCATTTTAAAAATCGCATCAAGACCTTTTATTTTAGACCCATTTTTTCACAAAAACCTTCTAGCTCCAATTTTGGTCTACGTTTTGGTTAATATCTAAAAACCTTCGTTTTATGTTGGAAAATAGCTAAAACATGTTAAATCATTTGTCAGCACCTTTCATTTGATATCCTTATCATACCAATACCATCGAGGGCCCCTCCTGGTTGACATTTTGACCAATATCTCGAAAACGGGCTCAAATTGAAAGAACACTTTATAAGGTTATCCTGGCCAACATTTTGAGGGAAATCTCCAAAACCTTTCCAAATGCCTTTACTTTTTTAGCGTATAACCATCTCGAGCGGATACAAAATTTACCTTACAAATTTAGTTATGTGTATGTGGTCCAGCCGTTCTCAAAGTAGATGTTTCCATAAATGAAGCAAAGTCCAAATGAAACCTGTGGCCTTCCCCTTTCTTTTTATACCAATGTTGTGCGAATATTCCAAAGTTTACCCGAAAGCACATTTTGACCGGTAACTCTGTTATCGATAAATATATCGAATTCAACCAAAGTCCAAATGAAAGCTGTGGTCTTCCCCTTTCGTTTGATACAATTTTTGTGCGAATATCCCAAAGTTTACCCGAAACCACATTTTGACCGATAACTCTGTTATCGATAAATATATCGAATTGAACCAAAGTCCAAATGAAAGCTGTGGTCTTCCCATTTCGTTTGATATAAATTTTGTGCGAATATTCCTAAGTTTACCCGAAACCACATTTTGATCGATAACTTTGTTATCGATAAATATATCCAATTGAACCAAAGTCCAAATGAAAGCTGTGGTCTTCGCCTTTCGTTTGATACCAATTTTGTGCGAATATTCCAAAGTTTACCCGAAACCACATTTTGACCGATAACTCTGTTATCGATAAATATATCGAAATGAACCAAAGTCCAAATGAAAGCTGTGGTCTTCCCCTTTCGTTTGATACCAATTTTGTGCGAATATTCCAAAGTTTACCCGAAACCACATTTTGACCGATAACTTAGTTATCGATAAATATATCGAATTGAGCCAAAGTCCAAATGAAAACTGTGGTCTTCCCCTTTCGATTGATACCAATTTTGTGCGAATACTTCAAATTTTACGGAAAACAACATTTTGGCGGATAACTCTATTATCGATAAATTTATCGAAATTTCATGATGCCTGTTACCTATTCTACACTCCCAAGAAGCTGCCTGCCAAATTTCGTAATGATCGCGCCATTTGTTCAGACGATAAAGAACCACAAACATCCGCAGTCACTCACAAACTTACGTTTTTATATATTAGTAAGATTAAAAAAAATGAAAGAGCAACAAGGCCTTTAAGACTTTATTTCTCTTTCGAGAAATAAAGCCTTTTTTGAAATAAAGGCCTTATTTCACTTTCAATAGTGTAATAAGGCCTTAAAGGGCTTATTTCACAAGGCGCTATTGCACCCCGCCTTATAAAAACATAACAAATATGTTAAAATTTATTGAAATAAAGAAACCCATATACTTAATTCTTGAATCAGCTTGTTTTAATTCGTTTTTAACGTCCGTGGGCTTGATTTCTCTTCGAAAAAGGAAATAACACCCATCAGCAAAAGGTGATAACACCCATGGGCGTTATTTCCTTGGGCGTTATTTCACTGCACCGTGCCCGAAGGCCGCACAGAAATACTGAGGATCGTTTAGCCGGCGCTGGAAAATAAGATTAATCAATTGTTTTAAACTGCTTTTCACATTAGTGTCCTTTTTTATCACATATACATATATTTATTGAAATATATATATTTTGAATTTGGGAGTTGGAGCTATTTTGCATCTAAGGCGATTTTTCATACATTACTTTGCACGCATTTTATGGATAAAACATTATCTTTTTTTCCCACTAGGTAGTCAAACCTTGAATAATTAAAGTTTCCGCTTGCTTTCAGTTTTGGTGGCGCGAGCTAACGTCAGTGGAATTAACGTCAGTGACGTTAATTCGCACCCAAAAAGCGAATTAATGTCAGTGACATTAAGACGCATGACCCAAAACGAATTAAAGTCAGTGCTGTTAATTCGTATAATATTTTGACTTTAGTTCGCTTTGGACATGCGAATTAATGTCATTGAGGCATTTGGGTTTGAGATTCGACGAAGTAGCGGCGCAGGCGAAAATTTGACTTAGGTCAG
The DNA here is from genome assembly GCA_951509765.1 of Sphenella marginata. Classification (NCBI taxonomy): domain Eukaryota; kingdom Metazoa; phylum Arthropoda; class Insecta; order Diptera; family Tephritidae; genus Sphenella; species Sphenella marginata. The sequence continues at coordinate 36,376,215 of OX608079.1, read as the reverse complement.
ATCCCCAATTCGGGGCGTGATCCATGGTATTTATGTGCAGAACTCCTTTCCGCATTGGCGGCCTGGGCTACGCCATTCCAACTCCGGGTGTGTGCCATAGCCGTGGCTACCGCCACGGTGATGTCCTTCCGCGTGCCACGTTTCCCACTTTTTCACTTTTTTGGCTCAGCCTAATGTGCCATTACAACAACCACATGAAAATGACAGAAAATTTTTAACTTTAACTGCAAATAACTTTTGAACGGTTGAAAGAAATCTCATTTCAGATTCTAAATCTAGACGTGGGTTGTCGTTTACGTGGGGTACCGAGCGCTAATACACAACCAAAAATGTTGAGATATGTATAAGGAGACGCGCTTTGGTCCCAGGAGCATGAATATAACTCCGCTGAACCAATATTTTTAGTAGTTTCCGAGATATTTGCAGTTAAAGTTCAGAATTTTCTGTAATTTTCATGTGGTTGTTGTAATCACATTACCCTGTGAGAAAAGAGTGTCACGCGGAAGGACATCACCGTGGCGGTAGCCACGGCTATGGCACACACCCGGAGTTGGAATGGCGTAGCCCTGGGTTATTTTTTGAAGCGCGGCCGAAGGCCGCCAATGCGGAAAGGAGTTCTGCACACAAATACCAGATTCATGATATAATGATCATAAGTCGAAGGTGATAATGAAAAATGAAAATTTGGAATATAAGAAAAATGTACTGACTTTAGTTCGTTTTCTTAATGCGAATTAATGTCAATGACGTTAGTTCGCTAAAAATATTGACCTTAGTTCGCTTTTGGCATGCGTCTTTATGTCATTGACATTAATTCGCTTTTGGGGTGCGAATTAACGTCACTGACGTTAATTCCACTGACTTTAGTTCGCGCCTCCTCAGTTTTGCATGTTTTGTTTTGTTTATGACAAAACAGTAATTGCAATTTTTAGGAAAATTTATGTTTTAGGAATGCAATTTTGAACGGAACCATATTTTGAACCGAACCGAAACATAATTTTTAGCGGTTTTTGGTTCGGTTCAAACATCTAAATAAAAAATAGTTCGCTCCGTGGTTCGGTTCAAAACCGGTTTGCATCCCTGGTTGAAATTGAGGGGAAACTAATGTTATAGCAAAGGTCGGCAAAAGTGTATATGTCACTGTATTGGTGAGCGCGCTTTGATGATCGAAGTTTGATCGCGCGCGTTTATTCACTTGTTAGACTGCAACGAGTAAACATGCTAACAAATACATATGCGCACGATGACATAGAAAAATATTTTATGCTGCTTTGATCAAACTCAATGCGTTTTGTGTTACAAAATATTTGCACCAATGTTTATGCAAAACAAAACCGCTTGAAAAAATTAAATTATAGTTTACACACTTTGTGTCATATTGTTAAGTATATTTTCATAAAAAACTTGCGAAATTATTAAGAAAGATGCATTTTTTGGTGAAAATTGCACTTTTTTGTTTTGAAACTTTTTCTTGACAAACTGTACCTATCTTGAAATAAATGCTCCAAATTTGTATTTCTCTTACTAGAATCAGACCAAGTTAATGTAGTTTTCGAAGAACTTGAATAATTTGTCCGTCCTAAAAAGATTTCGGATTTTATAGGCATCTTGAAAACTTATCCCTTTGCTTATCAAAAAGATTACAAATTTATTTATAACTAGCAGACCCGGCAGACGTTGTTCTGCCTGACCCGTGACTTATTATAGCCTAAATCGTACACAACAATTTTCTGAACCAATCTGGAAAGTTTAAAAGAGATCCACCAAAAACTTTGGACATTATTGAAGTGCAAACAAAATACAAAAAATGTGGGCGTGGTACCGCCCACATATCCAATTATCTTTAATTTACACAAAATATGTTTATAGCTATGTAGATTTAAATTTTATATAGTCTGGGGGCGTGGCACCGCCCACTTTTCCAAAAATTAATATAGCCTAAATCGTACACAACAGTCTTCTGAACATCTGGTAAGCCTAAAAGAGATCGACCATAAACTTCGGCCATTATTGAAGTACAAACAAAACACAATATAAGTGGGCGTGGTCCCGCCCACTTTTCCAAATATGTTCAGAGTTATGAAGAATTTAAATTTTATATAGACTGGGGGCGTGGCACCGCCCATTTTTCCAAAAATGAATATAGCCTATGCTTTAACCCATTGTCTCAAGAATATACTGTGAAGTTTTCGTAAAAATCGGTTGAGTACTTTGGACGCCTATAAAGGACACACAGCCACACAGACGCACAGACACACAGACACACATTCATTTTTATTTATACCCAATAAACAATGAAGTAAGCTAGTTTATTAAACAATGTTTTCCAAGCGTAAAAAGTAAATGTTTTCCAAACGAGTTTGTAACAAAAAAATTTCACAAACGTTTATATATGGTTTTCCAATGGTGTGGTAGCCTTGGAGAAATAACTTGAGGTGAACTCTCAGCGAGGTGAAAAATTTCTCAGTTTTCAAAAATAATGTTTGAAATTTTATATGCTTCATATATATTGATTTTGTTATATGGGCATGGTGGTGTGACGGTAGTGCAGCTGGCCTACCACACAAAAGGACCTAGGTTCGAACCCCTGTACAGGCAACATGACAAATTATTTGAAAAGATTTTTTAAAACGGGTGTCATGAAAGGCTTCTCAGAAAAATGCACAAATTTGCCTTGCAGATGTAGACTGCATAAAAAATTGCACGCAGCACACCAAAAATTTGCCCTTTATATCCCCTTGCACCAAATAAGAATTTATTAAAAAAACAAAAAATTTAAGGAAATGGTCGGGATTCGAACTCGCAACCTTCTGAGCAAAATCCCACAACATATTCGTTAGGCTATTGGCCCGTTTTCACTGTTGTCAAATTGGAGTTTTATCAATCAGTGTTCAACAAACCCTTACTATACATTGAATAAAATGTTTATTAAACATTGTTTTCCAAGCATCAATTCCAATTGATTAAAAAGGGACCACTTTCGTTGAGTGTACAATGTTTTCCAAACGTTTTCCAATGATTATAGTAAACGTTTTCCAAGCTAAAAGATTACAAAAGTAAGTTTATTGTAAGCTTATAGTAAGCGTATTTTGCTTATTGGGTAAGATTTCCTCTGCTGTTTTCGTGGGCGACCTGTTAGAAACTTCGAGGTAAGCCGAAATATCCTACTAATATTATCCCTTCAAAACGCAACAGCTTATTTTTTCCTAAAAGTTGGTTCTTCTGGTAGAAAACCTCATAACTAAAAACAATTGTTTAGGCATTATCTGATATTCTTAAGAAATCCGGTTATTTCGACGAAACATTTTATGTTCCTTATTACAAAAAATTTGTGAAGCAATTATTGGTTTTTCGTAACATAGTTATACTCCACATTTTTTGCAAAGTGTTTGTGTATAACCGGTGCACTTTGAAAATTTGCACCTCATAGGATTATTAGCCCAAGTCGGCCAATGACCGAGTTTAGTCCGAAATTTTGCTATTTAATTTTAACTTACAGTTACTTTGCTAAAAACGCTTAAGTAATTGAAGAGAAATAATGTTGCAAATGCGCAACAGATTTATGCCACTGCTGTTGTGATTCTATATAAGAAGATATCGTAAATTCAAAATTATGTTGCAGGACTGCAACACGGCGCCGTGAAGGGTTATAAATGTGAATCTAGCGATGTTTGGATGTCCACACGTTTGCTTTTGTTCCCTAAAAACGTGAGAATGGCTAGACGGATTTGGTTGAAATTTGGAACGCCTACAGGTTATAGTCTGGAAGGAGCTATAGGCTAGTTTTTTTTTTAATTTTGGTTGTTCCGACCCTGCTAGAGACCGTTACTTTTCGAAATTTTTTTATTCTATATAACTCTAAGTATATTGAACCTATACTTATGATATTTCGCATATAGGTATAGAAAGATCGTACAATATGGGTATCAAACGAAAGGGGAAGGCCCCCGGTTTCATTTTGGCTTTGATATACTTCGATAAATTGATCGATAACTAAGTTATCGGTCAATATTCGATTGCCCGAAATCCTTAATATTACCCTACAATATGGGTATCAAACGAAAGGGGATGGCTCCAGGTTTCATTTGGACTTCGATAAATTTATCGATAACTGAGTTATCGGTGATTGCCCAAAAAACTTAACATTACCCTATAATATGGGTATCAAACGAAAGGAGAAGGCCGCAGGTTTCATTTGGACTTCGATAGGTTTCGATAAATTTATCGATGATGAGTTATCGGTGAAAATGTGATTGCCCAAAAACCTTAAACTTGCCCTACAATATGGGTATCAAACGAAAGGGGAAAGCTCCAGCTTTCATTTGGCCTTCGATATATTTCGATAAATTTATCGATAACTAAGTTATTGGTGATTGCCCAAAAGTTAACATTACCCTATAATATGGGTATAAAACGAAAGGAGAAGGCCGCAGGTTTCATTTGGACTTCGATAGGTTTCGATAAATTTATGCCAACGAATACCGCAAAAGAAAATGTTTAAAAACCGTTTTTCAATACTCTTTTTTCAAAATTTTAGCAATATTCGAATTAGGTAAGTTCTTCAGTAGGCAATAATATTAAATAAATGTGAAAGTTTTAAGTATATTATTTAAATTAAATTTAACTAAATAAATGAAATAGAAGAAAATAAAATAAACTAATAAAATAACATAAAATAAAATGCTTTTTTTAAAGCTTTTTTGAATAATTTGCTTAGAAACTTACACCCTTTCAACCAGGGCTGCACAACGATAAAAACAAAAAAAATTCGTTTTGTTAAATATAAAAAAAAGTATCAAAAATATATTTCGTTTTGATAATTATCAAAAAAAAAAGTTTTTTGTTGAATATCAAATCAAAAAATAACAAACAAATTTTTTTCGTTAACGTTTATTCATTTTGCAAAGTAGGCTGGGTCGGAAATTCACGTTATTTGAATTTATTTGTCAAGTACAAAAATTAATAAATCAAGGAACACAACAAAAAAACATAGTTACTAAGTACCAAATGGGCGCATCTACATTAGGATCGATCGAAAAGTCATGTTTTTAATTTTTTTTTTCAACCACCTCACTATGGTGACATGTCATAGCCCCCAGTGGCAAAATCCCAAGTAAAAAAATTGGGATTATGACACTCTCTTGCAGTGTCATAATCCCAATTTTTTTACTTGGGACTTTGACACTGTAGACTGGGTGTCATAATCCCAAATTAAAATGAGACAAAATCCCAATTTTCGGTTTTTCACTAATAACTTTTCACAGAAACAAAATATTGATTTTCCCCCTTCGGATTATTGTTACGGAGGCCCGATCCACGTTTTTTATGTGCAGAACACTTTACCGCGTAGGCGGCCTTCGGCCGCGCTTCAAAAAATAACCCTGGGCTACGCCATTCCAACTCCGGGTGTGTGCCATAGCCGTGGCTACCGCCACGGTGATGTCCTTCTAATTTTTCAGCTCAAAGGTGTCAAAAACCCAATTGGGAGTATGACACTCCACTGCAGCGTCATATTCCCAAGTAAAAAAATTGGGATTATGACACTGCAGGGGGTGTGTCATAATCCCAATTTTTTTACTTGGGATTTTGTCATGGCACCCTCACTATGGTTCAAAATCGAATCATTGAGGAATTAAACCCAATTATCGACTTTTGATTTTTCCTAAAAAAATAGCTACCTTTTATTACACATTACTGTAGTAAATAAAAAATAAAAAAAATAATGTCAGCTGGCTCACACTTGTTTGTCAGAAAGCTTTCAAAGTCTTGGTTTTGATTTTTGTATTCGTAAAAAAGATTTGACTCTAATTATATAAAAATCTCAAGTAGTGATAAAAAGCTAACGAATTTGAATAAAGTGTGTTTATGAAATGGAAAATAATAATGAAGGTATGTAAAATCGAGAACAATAAACTTTTTTCTAAAACAATAATAATCGTTAGTATATTTTTGAGTTTAAAAAAGCCATGTTGTGTTTTGATTTTTGTGAGTTTTTTCTATGTTAAATAGAATATAAATAAGTTGGATCAAATAGGATCAATACAAATTATATATGTATGTAGTTAACGCTAATAGTGTCCTCTTTAATGCAAATGTTGTTTTATCTGCGCGAGTTTGTACGCGAGGCTACAAAAATGGCGAATTTTCAAAGTTTGGATTGATAATCAAAAAGATTGGGTTGTTGGAAGAATGAAAAATAGCTATGTGGTAGAAGAAATTGAATCAATAAAAAACAAGGTTAAACATTTTTGTAGAAACGCCAATAGAAGGTGGCAGAAACACGGTCGAATGTTTATAAAACTAACTAGTAAGGAAGTCAAAGTTCGGGTGTAACCGAACATTAAATACCAAGTAGTGATCTGTTTTGGTATCCCAATTTACTCAGGTCTATTTTAATAACGGAAAAGTTGTTATAAAGGCAACTGATTGTTTTCGATTAAAAACACTTCTTTTGTGAGTGGTAAATTAAATTATCACTAAATAACAAAATATAAATAGCTTTCTTCATGTTCATGAAAGGTATGAAAATAAAAAAAATTAATAAAAAAAAAAAGGCAGTAGGGTGTTAACTACTTGTCCGTATATTTTGCGTGTTTGCTATCCGATTTGCGTAATTTTTGGCAGGAGTATACTACATACTATTTGGAAGCACTTAACTAACTTTCATGAAAATACCTTCTTGAAATTTCAAGTAATCGATTTTGAAAATAGCTGACCTTTTTTGCTGAAAAGTGGGCGGCGCCACGCCTACTTCACCAAAATCCACAACATTTTTTTACAGTTAAGTTTTGCTTAAAAAGCTTATTATGGGTGTTAAATCTTTTTTATATAACTTATACCATTATGAAACTATCGCGATTTTAATTTTACAAAGAAATTTTTCAGCACTGTTGTTAAAAAGTGGGCGTGTCCGTTAACTAATTTTGTTAATTTTCACAGCAAAGAGTAAGCTTTATATGTTGAAAAATTTCTCCAAATATCGTTTCAATAAATTAATTGTTACAGGAGTTATGGCATGGAAAGTGTTGTGGAATAATCCATCATAAAGGGGCGGGGCCACGCCCATTTTCCTAAAAGTTTGTGCATTCGACTTTCTTTGCCCACGAACACTTTAGAGGTAAAATAGAAATGATATACAGCTAGTTAAAGAAAAGTTATTGCATATTCAATATATCTATGATCCTTTTCAAAATCTTTCGTATAAAATTGGGCGTGGACCTTACCCTATTTCGCCATTTTTTTTGTCGGAATATGGCCGGTATTAAAATAAATATGTGTGCCGAATTTCATTTTGCTATCTTGAGCGGTTTTTGATTTATGATTAATAATATTTCCAAATTTGACTTAATGAAAAGTGGGCGGTACCACGCCCCTTTTTAAAAATTTCTTCAGAAATGTATTTGTTGCCTTAGCGCTAAAGTGCACACCAAATATTATCCTTATAGGTGTATTATGTACTGAATAATCACTCTTTTTGTATTTTCGAAAATATTATATATATAGAAAGTGGGCGTGGCTTTGAACCGATTTTGCCTATTTTCAATAGCGCTTCGAGATGAGTGAAAAGAAACCTACATACCAAATTTCACTGAGATATCTCAAGATTTACTCAAGTTATCGTGTTCACAGACGGACGGACGGACAGACGGACGGACATGGCTCAATCAATTTTTCTTTACCTCCTGAACATTTTGATATATATAAGTCAATATCAGAAAAGAAAAATAGCGTCTACAGTGTCATTAGAACAAGGAAACAACTCAAACTTATTGCTTCATGCTGCTTCAGTTTCTGCGAAACACTAAAAGAAACAGATCTTCATTATGTTCTCAATGCAGTGAACAAATCTCCTTGTAGGCCAAGTAAGATAAAAAAAATTAATTGATTCAAAGGTTGTGCATCCAATAACTTTGTCTCCTGAGGATGCTATGGCTTTTCTCTTGGAGAACAATTTTACAAAACAACAATATAACAACATTCGGCAACTTAGCATGTCTCGTAATTGCGATATTTATCCTCACTATAATAAGTTGTTGGAATATAAGTCACAATGCCGACCGAATGGAATATAAATAACAGAAAGTACAGCAGTTTTTCCATTACAAAATTTTCTTGAACACTCCGTCAAACGAATTTTGTTACTCCAAGAAGACGTTCTGCTCCAGTTTAAAGGAGATAATAAACTAACTTTAATTTTAAGCTATGGTTTTGATGGCTCAAGTGGACATAGCCAATTTAAGCAAAAGTTTTATGAAAATACTCCAGAGTCATTTGACCAATCGTTGTTTGTGACGTCAATAATTACCTTAAAATTAGTAACGCAGTCTGGAAAGATTATTTGGTGGAATTCTACTCCACAATCTATAAAATTTTGCAGACCACTTAAAATTCAATTTGTCAAAGAAACAAAAGAGCATATTTTAAATGAAAAAAAGAGATTAGATCTCGAAATATCTAACCTCAAATCTTTAAAATACAATACGTCAAGTCATACAAGATTTGATATAAACTATAGTCTTAGCTTGACTCTTATCGATGGAAAAGTTTTAAACGTTTTAACTGATACGAAATCTACCCAAGTTTGTGCAATATGCGGTGCTGGACCAAAAATTTTTAAATCAGTTAAGGACTTGAAATCTCCATGTTTTGAACCTAGATCGGATAGTTTGCAGTACCGCATAAGTCCTTTGCATGCATGGACTCGCTGCTTTGAATTTATCCTTCATCTTTCTTACAAACTTGATCTAAAAATATGGCAAGTAAGAAGCACAGAACATAAATAGCAAAGAGAAAAAAAGAAGCGAGAAATTCAAAAACATTTCTGGGACGAAATGGGTCTACATGTCGACAAACCCAAGACAAACGGATGTTGTAATTCCAACGACGGTAACACAGGGAGAAGGGCATTCTCAAAAGCAGAATTGTTTGCTTCAATTACAAAAATAGATTTACGATTTTTAAAACGCTTACACATAATACCTACTCGTAGCAATATCGTGTGAATACGAAGTAAATACCCAGCTATTTCAGAACTACTGTGAGGAAACAGCAAGATTGTATTTTCAGCTTTACGATTGGAATCCGATGACACCAACACTTCATAAACTGTTAGTGCACTCTTCGCAAATATTGGAGTTTGCGATACTGCCACTTGGTGTTTTAGGCGAAAACGCGTCGGAAGCGCGCAACAAAATGTATAAAAGTGATCGTATCGGACCTGCCGGGAAAGATTCAAGGGTGCACAATATAGAGGATATTTTCGGCAAAGCTATGGACTCTTCTGATCCACTATTATCCTCTTTACGGAAAAACAATAAAACCAAACAGAAATTGTCTCTGCCACCTGCTGTAGACTCCCTTTTAAAAATGCCTGACATCTCTAATGAATGTGAATTACCTTCCACCTCAAAAGCGGAACTAAGCGAGACTCACTACGAATTTGAGGAGGACCTAAATTATTCATTCGAACTTGAAACTGATCATTCTTTTGATAATTGTAACGGTAAGATTTTAAAAACCCATTTGAAATAAACAAACTTTAAAGTGATTTCATTTCAGATGGAGATGTTCCTGATGGAGAGTCGCACTTTTAGGTTTTGATTTTGTGTTTTTTCGAGTTCAATAAATGCTGTTTATAACGAAATATATAAAAAACTACCCTGTTTGAAATTCAATTTAAATTTATAGTTTCCACTTTGTATGGCAGCAGTAGTGAAAAATGGGCGTAGCCCGCCCATTTTTGCCACAAGACTTTATTTTCATCTATAAATACCCCATGCAAAATTTTAGACCGATATCTTAACCCCAAATATTTTATTCCTCAAAAAATCAATTTTGAACTATAGTGCACCTCTTCGGCTTTTGGTGGATTCTGTTCTGAGAGCGCAAGAAATTGGTTTTCGTGCTTTTGCAACAAATGGCTTTTTTTTGCTTCCTAAGTGGTCTTTTGCAATTACAAAATTAAAGCACGACCGCACTGATTTCCCCTTTCTTTTGCGAACCATCTTAACCAATATTATTTTGAAATATTCAAATATTTGTTGTGAATTGTTTTGATAAAAACCGAAACGAAATTTATTTTGATAATTATTTTTTGATTTTCAACGCAACGATATATTTTTTTGTTGAGCTTTTAACGTTAATATTATTGAAAAACAAAACGAAATCAAAAGTTTTTTTCAAACGAATGGGGATGGTCCCGGGTTTCATTTTTATTTCGAAATATTTCGATAAATTTATCGTTAATTTAGTTATCGGTGAGAATGTGATTGCCCTAAAACCTTAGAATTTACCTACAATATAATATCAAATCAACTTTTGAATTTCCATTCACACAATAAGTCAAAAAGACACAATTAGTCAAAAAGAATTTAGTGTCAAAATTAAATAAAAATGTCAAAAAATTTGGTGTCATTTCCAAGAAAAAAGTTTAAAAATTCAGATATTCAATTTCAATTAAATTTTTGAGTGAATATATTTCCAATAAATAAACTACAAATTGTGCCAATTTCCAATAAATAAATTCTCAGTAAAAATAAAGTGAAGTAGCACAGGTTTAATTTCGCCTTTGCTATACTCCAAGCTTGCGTAAAATACCTGCTAAATCCCGTTCTTAGCAAAATCCATTTGTACTTCGACATATTTCAATAAATTTATCTATAACTGAGTTATCGGTAAAAATGCGATTGCGGAAAAACCTTAATATTACCCTACAATATGGTATCAAATCAACATTTGAATTTGCATTCATCCTGGCACAATTTGTCAAAATAGAATTCTTGAAAGGCCCCCTAACGTTACCAACGAATACCTCAAAAGAACATTTTTGAAAACCAGTTTTCAATATTCTTTTTCAAAATTTTCAAAATATTCGAATTTGGTAAATTCTTCAGTAGGCAATAATCATAATAATATTATAAATGTGAATGTAGGGATGTTTGGATGTCCAGACGTTTGCTTCTGTTACTAAATCACGTAAGAATGGCAAGACGGATTTTGATGAAGTTTGGAACGCCTACAGGTTATAGTCTGGAAGGAGTTATAGGCTATTTTTTTTACTAATTTTGGGGGTTCGGACGCTTCTAGGGACCATTACTTTTTGATATTTTTTTCCCCATACAATTCTGAGTATACTTGACCTATACTTATGATATTTCGCATATAGGTATAGGATGGATAGGAAGTTTCATTTGGACTTCGATAAATTTATGGACAACTGAGTCATTGGTCAAAATGTGATTGCCCAAAAACCTTAAACTTGCCCTACAATATGGGTATCAAACGAAAGGGGAAGGCCCTAGGTTTCATTTGTACTTCGACATATTTCGATAAATTTATCTATGGTTGAGTTATCGGTAAAAATGCGATTGCAGAAAAACCTTAATATTACCCTACAATATGGTATCAAATCAACATTTGAATTTGCATTCATCCTGGCACAATTTGTCAAAATTGAATTCTTGAAAGGCCCCCTAACGTTACCAACGAATACCGTAATATAAAATTTTTGAAAACCGGTTTTCAATACTCTTTTTTCTAAATTTTCAAAATATTCGAATTTGGTGAATTCTTCAGTAGGCAATAATATTATATATGTACATAAATATGTAATCTTAAAGTATATTATTGATTTTGAATAGGTCCCCTAACTACTTACATCCCGAGCAACGCCGGGTACCCTGCTAGTAAATAATAAATTTAATTAAATTTCATGAATACAATATCAGTGAATTAAACAAAAATTGTATAAAAAAAAAATTGTGAATTTAGCAGTCATAAATATTTTGAATAACAATAAATATTTTTGTTATGAAATTTACCTTTTTATGTAAAGCCAAGTACTAAGTTCACAGCCGTGAAATTCCGCCAGCAACATGCATTTTCCTTGCCGTGAAATGTTGCTAGCAACAATGAGAAGAAACGTCAAAATGTTAGCAACTTTGAGTGTCAAAAGAATAGAAATTCATAGAAATTTCAAGAAATGTCACTTTTCCCTCAATTTTAAATGACATTGTCAATTTGAAAAGTCGTGAAAAAATGTTGCTAATGTCATGTTGCGCTACATTTACATGCCGTGAACTGAGTACTACTTTGCCGTGAAATACAAGCGAAATTTCACGGCTACATCACGACAAGAAATTTTGTATGGATTTTGACAGCTGTTTCACGTGAAACTCGATGTTAGTACCTAGCTTAACTTAAAAACTTTTCTGCTTAAAAAAATTTCATAGAAAAAAAATTGTTTAATAAGTACTCTTAAAGTAAATACGATATAAATTACAACCAGGCACCGCAAATAACACTAATTTTTATGTTATAAATAGGTCAAAGTGGTTATTTTAAAATTTTTATTTCGATTGGAAAATAAAAGTTATTGTTAAATTTTTTCATTTCGGTTAAATTATAAGAAAAACATAAAATGCATAAACAAAAATTAATCGAGCCCTACAATTTTCTGGAGTATAAATAATAAATCCATAGTTATTAATTTTATACAATGTTCGCCGCGCAAACAAGCGACAGTAAGATGCTATGTTGTCAAGCCAGTAGCTCTGCCAGTACTGAAGCATTGAGTAATGAAAGAGAGTAGGCCCGTCCACAATGAACACGACGGCGGCGAACGACAATGACGAAAAACTGAAGCTTGACGATATTTGCCGTCAAGCATTGGCGACATGATTATAATGAGACAGGTGCGAATCATCTTGAAAAGTAGCAAAAAATGTTGTAAAAGGTACAAATTGTGTGAAAGAGACAATATTCTGTAATAATTGGAACTTATTTTTACATAATATTTACCCTTCTTTTCGTTTTTATTGTTCAAAAAAACCAAACGCCACTATCTGACGCTTGTCAAAATAGAATTAGATTTAATCTGGCGACGGCGGCACTCGTAATTAATTGCCGCTTTGTCGCGTAGTGTTCAAAAAATTGCTCCCCATAAGAACACGTGTAAAAATAATTTGACAGATGCCGCTTGTCGTTTGCTGTTTTCATTCTGGTTACCACTAGTATCCGTGTGAATTGCGCTGCATCTTAAGATGTATGAAACTGCCGACCGTTGAACTGCAACATTTGACAGCGCCGCCGTCCATGTCGCAGTAGCGCAGGTGATAAAACATCGATTTTAGGTTTTCGGATAACTTCTTTTCTATAATACTAAACACCACTAAATTAATTCGCGTTAACTAACCACAGTAAAAGTGTTAGCTAACACTTTTCGTGTGGTTAAAAGTAAGCGAATAGGGAAAAGCGTTACAAAAGTTACAGAATCGACCTACTGAACGCAGACTTATTCTGACTAGTGTATTTTAAAATAGTGTTATCGAATTCGTTTATTGAATAAAAATAATTCAACAAATATTAAATTAATGCCGACCAAGCCACCGACACAAAACAGTGTTAAACTCTGATAAGAATTCACATTGCGGTAAAAAAATATATTAATATATCGACTGCTAAGTGGAATATCACCCTATTTCAAAATATTTAAAAAAAAACGCCATATTCAAAAAATAATAATAATATTTTGAATTAGGATGATCTCCCAATCATCAGTCGATATTTGAAGCATCATCGCGAATAACGTTCTAAGTCAAAAAATCAAAATTGTTCAGGAAGGCAAAAAAACCTTTACTGTTGGGAAAACTTAACTTTTCTTATAATTTTTTTTTTTCTTATAAAAAACTATAGCAGAAAATAGTTGTATACAAAAATTTATACAGTTTCTCTTTGAAATTCCATCTTAATTTACTCTTTTAACATCCTTTTTAGTGGAAAAACGTTCTAAGTTCAATGCTTGTTGTCACTTGCAACGTTTTTCCACTACGCGAAGCATCACGCATGATGGCACTTAGAACGTTTTTCCATTTTCAAAAGACAAAGATAACACATTACAGAATTTTTTGGTTTGTTTTATAGCTCTTTTATTTTAGTTTGTGGTTATTCAAAAATACGAAAAATTGTAAATTAAATATACTTCATTGGGAAAAGAAAGTGTTTTAACGTTTTAGAAAAAGGATCAAAACTTTCACCGAAATTTAGTTGCAGATGGTTGTGTAGAATTCAGCATATTTGTCGGGCAAATATTCGGCCATTTTCAGAAGATCTTTTTTCTTTTCATCGCTTAACTTAATATATTCTCTACGAACAGGTTGCATAGCAAGTGTACAGCTTCGGGTTCTTTTAGGGTTTAAATTGTAGCATGACCACGCCTCTGTAATTGAATGATTTTTTCGTACTCTTAGTATAATTGGTTCATCAGAAGAAATCTGTAGCCATCGGGCTTCGGTTATTTTGAGCGATCGGTCTTTGTTTAAATTTTCCCTGATCACATCAAAATTTTTAAAATCACTTATTGCCATCTGGTGGACTTTAAATGGGTTTTATGGTCTCGCTGACTCAATTAGACGGGCAACGTCTTCCGGAACATAAAGTTGTGATGCCTTCTTTTTTTTCTCAATAAGTGCAAAATCTCGATCGCATGGAAGAAAGCTATGGCCAGAAGTCAAAAATTTTTGATTAATCTCAAAGAAATATTTCGTTAGAAGGCTGTAACACAACGAGATTATTGTCCAGTTGTTGTTTTGCCCAACGCATCTATCAGACCATATTATTAGTTTTCTGATTTCCCCTTCTTTTAGTGTATCGTAATTGCTTGATATGTGTTTAAAAATACATGAAGCGATTTCAGCAGCTCCTCGTTTTGCAATAATTTCGTGCCATGTATACATATCAACTTTGTTATGTGGAAGAGTGTGAACTGCAAAATTATAGTTTGAGTATTGACGCTGATAAAAGACATCAGAGTGAGTAAGATTTGGAGTGAAAATCACTTGCTGCATATCGACACAAATAACAACAATACTTTCAGAATTAATAGCAGCGTTATGGTCTTGTCTTAATTGGGCATAAGCTCTCTCTGCTTTCTCGTGATGCTTTTTAGCGGATTCTTCTATATTTTCCAGCTGCCTATCGTTAGCAGATGCAATCATTTTAATGAAAAACTTATCGCAAACCTTACAAGTATCGCTTCTGGGAGAACCAAATCGGAAGTTATGCTCCTTGTTATTGGTTATTTTACTTAGAAAGCTCATACATTCTTGAAATATTCAAATCTGGACTTAAGCAATCCTTTTTAGAATTGGAACGATTATAATGGCTTTCTTGGCTAGGAAAGCTTAATATGTGTTCAGTAATGAGCTTTTTTTCCTCGATTATAATCTTATGAGGACGATTGGCAAGGCCTACTCCATTTTTCATTTTTTCAACCAGCATCTGTACCCTCCGTGCCGTAATCTGAAAGATTTAATTAAACAATATAGAAAGAAAACTACTGTAGCGGTCCGTTCAAAAGATAAAATTGTTTTCGTTCGACCCTAGTGTAGATATACATATATGTATGTATGTATGAATGGTCATATTTACCTGAAAAGTATGACAAATCATTTTTCTGCACACTCTCTCTCTTGGACCATTCTGGCGGAGCAAAAAATAATTTGGAGTAACGTTTCGTTTAGAAGTACCTTCTTTAACCTTTCTTCTCTTAGGCGTACTCAATTCGATTGAAGAGGCCAAAAACTCTGATTGTTCATTGTAATTTTTTTTATAGAATTTTTCAAAATGCTCTTTTATTTCAGTTACGCTAACTGTTTTACATCTGAAGTAGCATATGCAATCAGAAACCTGTATTATAAAATAAATCATATACAAATACACTTAGAACGTTTTTCCATACTACCTGTTCAGGAGCGTTTTTTGACGGTACTCTTTTATTTTTTCTCCTTACATACTCATTTCCACTATTTCTTAACCTTTTCCTTTTTGTATCCTTCCAATCATCATTATTAATTTTTCTTTTCGACCCTCAATTAAACTTCTTAAGAACTTGCAACACCTCCATACTCATTATTTCCCGTGACACTTAGAACGTTTTTCCGCTGACTGATTATTTTTAGGTTCAATTTAAGAGCTAAAGAGTGTATAATTTAGTGCTTGGCCAATGTGAGAGAGCTATTTAAAAGGGAATATGCAAAAAAAACGGTTTTGAAAAATGTGTTACTTAGAACGTTATTCGCGATAATGCTTCATTTAAAGACAGACTTGTTTTCGGTAAACTTCGCCCAGGACCTAACCTAACATACACAAATCTTCTTTATTAGTTAGCTAATGTTATTATATTGTATTAGTTGTTAGTTGTATTATTTACATATTTTCTTATAGTGAGCGCCGCTATGACGAACTCTGCCAAAATATTATAAATGATATGAATCAGTATGGGCTGTCTGTGGTAGATGATTTTCTGGGAGTGGAAAAAGGGCTGCAAATTCTCAATGAAGTGCATCGCATGTATGCAGCAGGTGTTTTTAAAGTATGCAACTTGTTCAATGAAACTTTTTAATAAATGTCTATAAACTTAAAACTTTCTCTTAAGGATGGCCAATTAGTAAACAATTTACGAGAGGAACAGGTACACACAATACGTGGTGACAAGATAACATGGGTTAAGGGCGTAGAACCAGGATGTGCAAATGTTGGATATTTGATAAATCAGGTTAGTAAAACAAGCAGCATACTCAACTACATATATATTTTCTTGTACATTTTTCATGAACATACATAAGTACCTACATACATATATCAAATTAAGTCCGAAGCTTGTCGGCTTAAAAAGAATAAGAGAGAGAGGTCCATCAATCCCATCTACGCGCAGTGGGGCCATTATTAAACAACCTATATTTCAATAAATAAATTATCTTATAAAACCTTGCTCGAAAGGTGCTAATTAAGCGCTAATCGCCAAAAAAAATGCTCCTCTATTTAAAAAAAAATGATTTTCTGCCAGATTTAATCCAAGCCCAGCAGAGCAATATTCGTAAACAGTCAAACAAGATGATAAGATGAAAAGTTATTATGCAGATGCCCACGCGGCTGTTTCATCGGGCGTTAAACATTTTGTAAATTCTTTATCAGCCATTAGTTTTCTAACATCAGGTCCCACAAATATTCCTTCTTTGATTTTTGCATATGACAATTTAGGAAACAACTTGACTAAGTACTGAAAAGCCGGTCCTTCACGGTTTAATGCTTTGACGAAGTTCTTTATAAGGCAAGTTTCATGTGAAGAGGTGGCAGGAAAATGTCTTGTGGATTTACAAGTGGTTCAGCGGAGACGTTTTGCTGTCCAGGCTCATATTGAGTACAACTTTGCCATTCTTTCCTCACATAATGATGTTGCACGGCTATCCCACCAGCATAAGAAACAACAAAATTTGGTGAATCCAGTATTATCTTAAATTCTGGTGGACTGTATAAATTTACTTATTTTAGAGCGGCGTAGTTATGTGTTCATACTTTTATGAACATCCTGCCATTTTTACTTACTTATCAAGTAGTGCCACGATTTAAAAGCTGCTATAACAGCACAATGGTGCTATCATGCGAGATCTCGGAAACTAGAATCAATATTGAAAAACTGAATGCAGATTCGAATTGAGCATGTCAAATATAGTTAAGAATCGCTCTTATCTGCTCAGATCCAAAAGTTGATCTGAATTTGTAAAATTGTGTTATTAAAGTCATGAATAACAATTAACCACTGACTTTTTTTTTATAAGTCATAATAATTTTTCGAACAGTGTGTAACAGTTAATTTTGATTTCAAAAGTCCAATGTAACATTTATTATACCTAGCGTACTAGTACTAGTACAAGGGTATATTAATTTTGTCCACATAACGGTACTATGTAACGGAGCAAAATAATCGAGTTAGATATGGGGTTCCATATATGAAAGTTCTTAGGTTGAAAAGAGGAATTGATTAAGCCATGTCCGTCCGTCCGTCTGTCCGTCTGTCCGTCCGTGTACACGATAACTTGAGTAAAAATTGAGATATTTGCATGAAATTTTGCATACAGGTTACTTTCTGGCCAAGGTAGGTTGCTATTGAAAATGGGCGTAATCGGATGATAACCACGCCCCCTTTTTCGATATCGAAAATTTCGAAAAACGTATAAAACGGTTTAATTCCTATCAGAAGCAGCTACAATGATAAAATTTGCAATATGTATTGATTTATATGTTCTAAGGCGGATTTTATTAAATTTTTTTAAAAGGGGCGTGGCACCGCCCACATATATTTGAAGAAATTTTAAAATTTTGACTCTTAATAACTTGAGAACAGTTTATGCTAGTACAGTAGTCGCTCACAAATTAGAACTCTCAGTAATTAGAATTTCCAGAAATTAGAATCAACTTTTTGAATACATTACACGCTCTGAAATTAGAATCGAAAATTCTAATTTGCGAGCGTATTTTGTTTTTTGTTGCAAAATGAGATATAAAAAGGGGAATCCCCAATTTATTCATGTTACCCTCGGTAGTCGTTGGATTTTCGTCGCTTTCTGTACAGTTTTTGTCAGCTTTTGTTTGAATTCGATACGCGTGCACGTGTTTCGGCATTGTTTGCTTGATATTTGACGATGATGTGCCACTAGCACAGCTTTAATATATTTACTGTAATTGGAGTTTTTGTTTTTTGGACCTTTTTTTGACTTAGCGCATAAATACATATATGTATATTGGACATTTACCTTATGTTTTCTCGTTTTTATGAATAAAATTGAATAAGACAAAATTTCATTGTAGTTTTTCAATGCAAATTGACTTAAATTTTAAGGTTTTATTGAAATAAAAAAACGTCCAGGAATTAGAATTTTTCAGAAATTAGAATCGCCCTAAAAACAAAGTGATTCTAATTTGTGAGCGTCTACTGTATAACGAAATTTTGTAGGGGGCATACTATTGTTGTGTTAAATTCAGATATAGAAAATAAACGAAATCGCTTGGCGACCACGCCTACTTTTTTATAAAAGTTATATTGAAAGGAGGTGGAAATATTGAAAAGTCCATATCTAATTAACTGATGCCGCTATAATAATATAATTTGGTACATACATCAATTTTCACATTCTTTACATTATTTTTGCAAAATTTTGGAAAGTGGGCGTGGCACCGCCCACTTATGAGTCAGGCAATTTTCAAATTCGACTGCTAATAACTTCAGAACGGTGTGAGATAGGTTTACGAAACTAGGTACCAGGCATGTTATGTTTATGTAGAGTACTACCACAGAAAATAAGAAAAATCGGTGAACGACCACGCCCCTTTTTGGACTAAAGTTCTCTAAACGAGAGTTAGGAAACCGCAATATGCAATATCTGTTTAACTGATAAAGATATAATGCTAAAATTTAGTACACTCATTCACCTGATGATGCTATTAGTGATGTTTAAAGGTTTTTTGGTAATATTTTGGAAAATGGGCGTGGCACCGCCCACAAGTGAAAAAACAAAATATCAACATTTCACTATTAACAAGCCACTGTGAAAGTATCATAACTATCTGCAATGAAAACTGATCTTCAAATAGGGACAAACAACATAATAAAATCCGTGGGCGTGCCACCACCCACTTTTTTAAAATTAGGTAAATATTGATTAATGGACACATATATCCGTATATCAAAAAATTTCACAAAATACGTTAAAAGTTATGGGCATGGCACGCCTTCTTTTCCAAAGTTATATATAGGACATGGTATAACCCTTGTAAAGATCGATTCAGTACTTTTGGCTCATGTAAGCGGTTAAAGCTTTATAAGCAAGGAGCGTGGCCGCGCCCACCAAATTCGCTATTGTTTAGGCTCGGAATAGATTGGTTCTTAAAATGGGCTAAATCGGATGAAAACTACGCCCCCTTTTTCTGAAAACTAACGCTGGGTATTTAATGTTCGGTTCACCCGAACTTAGACTTCCTTACTTGTTTTTATTTTATTTTGTTGTTGGTTTTGCGGTCTATTTTGTTTACAAATTTGTAAGTTTTTGCAAGCTCGAGACCAGTTAACAATAATTCTAAGTGAATTAATATTGTCAGTTTTTGGGAAAAATTACAAAGTTAACATGTAATCCTATCCATCGCTGTTGATTTAACTTTGTAATTCTAACGACGTATAATATGTAGGGAAAGTTCAAACCATCGCTGAGCAATAGCTGGCCAAAGTCGAAATATAATCGAATTTTTACGATTTTTGAAAAAATTTTGATTTTAAAAATGGTTTTTTTGTACGAAGTTGTGAAAATCAGGATAATTTTTTTTTCCTAAAATTAGTGTGTTTAATAGCAAACACTTTTAGCAAAATATTAGGCAAAATTCAAATTAATTTTTTAAGATTTTTGTCAAATAATATCACTGGTTTACAGCCAAAATGCACCAGAGACGCCATAGTGAAATTCCTATGTAAAATCACCTCCTAATTCCGAAAATCAAGGTTATTTTTACTTGAATGGTACCGTTTTTGAGATATTTACGATTTACCGTTATTTCAAAAAACAAAAAAGATGGCTCCACTTAATCGTGTATATCTCAAGAACAAATTGAGCTATTCGAAAACGGTTTGAAAAATTTGAAAGCTTATAAAATTTACTATAATTAGTACATACAACACTTTTTGCTAGGTCCTGCAGATTCAAACATAGTGAACAATCATTACGGATTTTTAAAATTTTTTTTGGAAAAATATAAAAAAATGTGTACTTTGCGAGGAAGCATCTCGAAAACTTTTTGTTTTTTTGCAGATATTTTTCCCCCCTCTAAGCTCTGTTTTATTACAAAAAAAACAAGCTATCAGTGAACAAAATCGATGAACTAATACAAAAGTTATAAGCATTCAAGTAAATAACCAGTATTTGAAATTTATTTATATTAAAGTGCGGTAAGACTTAGAGTCTTTTCTTTGCACATATTTAAAAGAGTGTTTACAAAGATTCATCTTAAATTTAAACTTATGCTAACAGTAGTATAAAACATTACGACTAAGGTTTTTCGGGAGGGGAGAGGAGGGTTGGAAACTAGGAGAAGGTTATTGCTTGAAATGATCTGTTACTGCCGTTTTGAAGCATCCATTGAATACTTAAGTACCCTACAAATAATAGCATATGTACATATGGTTCTGTCTTAACTCTATGATCTTATTTTATAATTGAAAAAGTTATGTGTCTTGTTTTGACGCTTATTTAGATTAGGATCGGTTTCTCTTATGAGAAATTAACAGTAGTCGCCCATCATAGCGACATCCCAGAATCCTTGATACCGACTTTCAATCACTTTCATTTGCTGGTGAAACCTTTCGCCATGCTCGTCACTTTCGTCGCCAAGATTTTGCGGGAAAAAATTTAAGTGGGAGTGTAAGAAATGAATTTTTAAAGACATATTTACTCCTGAAAGAAAATAAAAAAGTAAATTAGATAAATACATAAGTGACACATTAGTATATAATTTTGGATTTATCTTTCACTTCAGAACAAATTTTTTGTTTATATTTTTCCCGTTCTTGTTTGTTCGGAACTGGACGATGAATTCAGATTTATGGCTATATATTCTCATGTAAATTTATGTAATATATAATTTATTATAATATGTTTTTTTATTTACCCATTTCCGCATAGTTTTTGATTAAGTCGTTCACTATCATCTCGTAGTTAGGACTTTTGTGTTTGCCTAAAAAAGAAGTAACAACCTTTTCAAAAGAATCCCACGCTGCTGCCTCCACTGGTGACAACAGTTCTTTGAAATGGTTATTGGTCATCATTTTCCTTATTTGCGGTCCCACAAAAATGCCTTCCTTTATTTTTGCTTCTGAAATCTCTGGGAAGATTGTCTTCAAATGATGAAAAGCTTCGCCTTCTTTGTCCAAAGCCTTCACAAAGTTTTTGATAAGGCCGAGCTTGATGTGGAGCGGAGGTAGAATTATTTTTTCCTTCTTTATAAGTGGAGAGTATTTTATGTTATCTACCCCAACTTGAAACTCGATTCGTTCTGGCCAATCCTTTATGATGTAGTGGTCTTGACGAGCTCGGCTATCCCATTTGCATAGAAAGCAACAGCGAGAGGCGTGTAGTTCGGCCTTTTCCTTTTACAATTCCAAATCCCTTATCCAATCATTGAGTTGTGCTTGTGACAAAGAATTTCTTTCGTTTTCGTTTGAAATTCAGTACAACATGATGCCACGTAATCACTGCCCAATTTATTTAATACAGTCTACAGGAGTACTTACAGACTAATTACTAGTTCAAAGCAATGAATAAGTTTAATTTAAAGATATAAATACTAACATTGAAATCTATTAAATGTGCATACTTGTTACAAAGACGTATACATCGCGAAATCGGTTCATTATAACCATAATTAGTCCTATGTGACGTTTCAATAAGTAATCGATTATTCCTTAATTCACGTGGCATGGTATTGAAATTAATTAAACTGAGAAGTTCATCACAATCAATCCTTCGGTTCACTAAGTTATAAGCAAACATTAGCGAAAAATAAGTTCTGCGATCTTCCAAGGATTGTAAGCCAAGAAGTTTTCGCCTGCTGTCGTACGACGGCATATCGCAAGGCCAATTTAATTTAAATAATGCAATCCTGGTAAAGCTTCTTTGAACTCGTTCAACTTTGGTAATGTGAGATGGATAGTATGGACTCCACACAACACAACAATAGTCCAGGTGACTCCTTACTAAAGAGATGTATAGAGACTTCAATGTACAAGGATCCTTAAACTCTATCGAATTCCTTCTAATGAAACCCATCATGGAACGTGCTTTTGAAAGAACAACATCAACATGTCTACTGAACGTCAGTTTCATATCGAAAATCACTCCGAGATCTTTAATCTCCTCCAAACGGTTTAAGTTTAAGTTATTTATTGAATAAACCGATGTAAGAGGACTAAATGTTTTACAGTAAGAAACCACATTGCATTTGCTCGTATTAAGAAACAGATTATTGGCAGAACACCACCGCTGAAAAATCTCAAGGTCAGATTGTAAATTTTGACAATCACTTAGACTACAAATC
The DNA here is from genome assembly GCA_951509765.1 of Sphenella marginata. Taxonomy (NCBI): domain Eukaryota; kingdom Metazoa; phylum Arthropoda; class Insecta; order Diptera; family Tephritidae; genus Sphenella; species Sphenella marginata. Next base: position 36,353,301 of record OX608079.1, on the reverse strand, counting down.
TTCATATAAAGTTTAACGTCATCAGCAAACATAAGGCACTTTGCAAACTTGAAATGTTGTGGTAAGTCGTTAATAAAAAGTATGAAAAGCAAAGGTCCACAATGAGTACCTTGAGGGATTCCAGACCAAGCATTAACAACTCTGCCAGATTTAGTTGGGCCAATCGCAACTAAAAGCTTTCTGTTCACCAAAAAACTTTCGAAGAACTTCAGAAGCGAACCTGATATTCCATATAAGGAGAGTTTGTGAAGTAAAACAGCATGATTGACTTTATCGAAAGCTTTAGAAAAGTCCGTGTATATTACGTCCAATTGATATTTTTGCTCCAGCGCTTTAACAATTTGGTTAGTAATAATTAGAAGATTGGTGCAGGTGGATCTACCTGGGGGAAACCCATGCTGAAATCGGCTAAAGATATCTTTAGAGTACTGGTAGAGTTTATTATTCAAAATATTATCGAATATTTTGGCAAATGTACATTGTTTTACAATGGGTCTATAATTTTTAATGTTGTTACGATTACCAGACTTATATGTTGGCGAGATTGTACAAATTTTCCAAGAATCGAGAAAAGTACCTTTTTTTAGGCAATCATTAAAAAGCAAAGACAGTGGAAGACTAATAGCATCGCTAAACATTTTTATAAATACCGGAGCAAATCCTTCAAGGTCTAGACTAGTACTAGATGTCAGGTTTGATATTGCTTGTGAGACGTCATCTGAAGAAATATCAAAGACTGAAATAGAATTTAAGCTGAAAATTGGATCGAAAAATTCAGAGCCAGTATCAGGAGTCCAATCACTGTTCTCATATACCTCTTGAAAAAACTCTGCAAAGAGATTGCACGCTTCCAAGGGATTTTCCGATACCGCACCATCATACTCGAGACTAGTGGGAAAACCATTAGTTCTCCGTTTACTATTTATAAAAACCCAAAACTTCCTTGGGTTGCTTTGAAGGTCCAACTCCACATTAGATATGTAACGATTGTATAAAAATTTGTGAAGACAGTCGTACTCTTTTTTTAAATTTGTTAGGCGAAGGTAATCTGCCGCAGAATTGGACAGCTTAAATTTTTTATGAGCTTTATTCTTTAAATTTTTCAGGTGGCATAATCTAGTATTGAACCACGGCGGCTTACTGCGTGAAGCAGACTTTCTTGCAGGAACAAAGTTCGAAATGCAATAAAGTAACTTATTACGAAATAGTTCATGTGAATCGCATGGATTATCAAAAGAGTTAAGAATGGACCAATCGACAGAATTAAGAACATTATTGATAGCGTAAATGTTCACTTTAGCAAAGACATAAATTACTTGCGAGGCAGCGCTGTTCGATGCAAAGTTGTAGAACTTAAAACTAATAACAATAGCTTTATGGTGAATACTATTACCAGACAAGGGCGACAGGCATTCCCAACAGGTTATACTTAGTTCATTGAATGCATAAACAAGATCTAAGATACGGCCATTATCATTTAAATTACTATTGTATTGATAAAATCCCATTGAAAATAAAGCATTGCATAATAAAATCTCAGTATCCGATTTAACATTACTTGGCACTAAATTATTGTCATAATGTGACCATGAAATATTACCTAGGTTAAAATCGCCAAGAATTATAATTTGGTCGTCCGCATTTTTTAAATTTTCATATAAAAACGTAATATTGTCAAGATGCATTTGATAGATTTCAATGCCACTAGATGGTGGAATATAAGATACAAGAACAAATATTGACTTATGATAAGAGAATTTAATTTGAACACAGATTTGCTCTACGAAACTATTACAAGAGTTCAAAGCGATTTGAGTACTACTAATAAATATCAGCTCTGACTGCAAGTGGAACTCCACCTCCCCTTACTTGACCAGTAGACGCTGCACAGCGATCTTGCCGATACACAACATAATGATCATCAAAAAACTCAGATGTTAAAAGCGTATCATTAAGCCATGTTTCAGTGAATGCAATTATATCATACTCGTGAGTTGCTGTTTCACGGCTTATTTGTAGTGCTTTCGTGCGCAGTCCGCTAGCATTATGATAATAAACCAAGAAATCATTGCGAGCATTGGTGGAAGAATTTCGGAACGGTCTAATGGGCTTGCCTATCGACATTCGATTTAAGAAAAAATTGAAAAGGCCGAACTCTCACATCAGTTGGCCACATTTCAGAGCTTAGTAGTCTCTCAATATGATGGTGAGGCCCTCCAAGTTTAAAATTAATCCTCGTCAAAGATTCCACAGGAGCACCTTTCTTAACCAATTTCACCCATGAAAGAGTTTCGGCATTAATATTAGCGTGTTTTGCAGCATAATTTATTATACTCTGCTCTGAAACCGATGGCTTGAACGATGACAAGTGTAGCCACTTCAACGGCACAGCTACGTCGAGTTCATTGTTGATATTTGACCCAACCACCGTATTTAAATAATTGTTGTGGCTTACATGGTTATCATGACTTTCATTATTATTCTCCTCTGAGCTTTGAGTTTGCATTCGGTTGTTTCTATGCTTCCTCTTCTTACGCCTATCAACAGTGTTCCATCCAGAATTACGTTGTGAAATAGGAGCATCAGCGGAGTAGTTAACAGCATCAGTGTCATTAGCAGGCTCAACGAAATTTATATTGCCTTGAACGTTTTGACGCGCGGTGTAGCTTTCACCGGTAGCCGCACAAGCGAGATCATCCGTAACATCCGTAGCAGCACTAATATTATTATTATTAGCTGCAGCGACAATGTTGTTGGTAGTTGCGGTAGCAATAGTAGCGGCGAATAGACAATTAAAAGAATGCACAATGTTAGCATCTTTCCCACTGTTTTTACTTACGCTCAGCTTCAGCAAACGAACTTCGTCAACAAGCGAATGTAATAGCAACAATATGCGCGCATTATCCGATTTGAGTTCCTCTATTTCTTTTAGCAGAGAAAAGCGCGGCATTTGAGGCGTATTATTGTTGTTGAGATGATTTAAGTTATCAGGCCCAATGCTGAATCTACGGCCTGCAGCCAAAGTAGCCAAACCAGTATTTGGACTACTGCACGCTTTACATATATATTGTTTATCAGCATCAGCTGGCACAAGACCAATGCACTCTAGGTGAAAGAGCTCTTTACACTTGTTGCATTGAGCTTTGGGGCGGGCACGGTCAACTCTAAGCGCACACACACACGGCACATTATCAAAATATATTTATGTATGCAGGTATATAGAAAAATTGTTTCTGCAAGAATGTTTCACACCAAACTTTTACAAATAAGTCAGCGATATTTTTATTTAAAGTTTACAGCTTTATAGGCCTTTAATTAGTATTTTAGCCACAGAGCAATTTATCAAAAAGAACACAGTCTCAAACAATTATAAGACGACAAATATGCAAATAACAATTGAAAATAATAAGAACACGGAGCACCGCAAACAAGACAACCGCACCGCACCGCAATTAAATCTTTTATTTTTGAATCAAATACTACTGTTGACAATGAAACTGGAGCCAGAACTAAAGTTAAATTTGATTCTGGCAATGTCGGAACAAATTCCTAATTTTTACAACGTACCTTTTTGTTCCGATTTCCGAAGAAATCAATTTTTTGTTTATATTTTTCCCGTTCTTGTTTGTTCGGAACTGGACGATGAATTCAGATTTATGGCTATATATTCTCATGTAAATTTATGTAATATATAATTTATTATAATATGTTTTTTTATTTACCCATTTCCGCATAGTTTTTGATTAAGTCGTTCACTATCATCTCGTAGTTAGGACTTTTGTGTTTGCCTAAAAAAGAAGTAACAACCTTTTCAAAAGAATCCCACGCTGCTGCCTCCACTGGTGACAATAGTTCTTTGAAATGGTTATTGGTCATCATTTTCCTTATTTGCGGAAGATTGTCTTCAAATGATGAAAAGCTTCGCCTTCTTTGTCCAAAGCCTTCACAAAGTTTTTGATAAGGCCGAGCTTGATGTGGAGCGGAGGTAGAATTATTTTTTCCTTCTTTATAAGTGGAGAGTATTTTATGTTATCTACCCCAACTTGAAACTCGATTCGTTCTGGCCAATCCTTTATGATGTAGTGGTCTTGACGAGCTCGGCTATCCCATTTGCATAGAAAGCAACAGCGAGAGGCGTGTAGTTCGGCCTTTTCCTTTTACAATTCCAAATCCCTTATCCAATCATTGAGTTGTGCTTGTGACAAATATTTCTTTCGTTTTCGTTTGAAATTCAGTACAACATGATGCCGCGTAATCAGATACTACTGTTGACAATGAAACTGGAGCCAGAACTAAAGTTAAATTTGATTCTGGCAATGTCGCTTCTGTTGAAATTAGTTCTGGTAATGACACTGTAGATACGCTCGCATAGGTTACTTTTCTGGACTTTCCAACCCCAAGTACTTTTGTAGTACAAATATAGCAGTCCGTTGAATGGAAAGTTGGTTCCCTCCACTTCATTGGTGTAATAAATTTCACACGTCGCCTAAATAGATAGTTTCAGAAATTAGTCAGCTATGCCTTAAAAGGGAACAAATTCCTAATTTTTACAACGTACCTTTTTGTTCCGGTTTCCGAAGAAATCAATTCGCCTCGGCATGTGGTGCACACAGTGTTCGGTGTCCATGGTTTTTAGGCTCAATTCCAAAACACTTATAGTATGTAACTTTCAAAGGATTTGAAAACACACGTCTCATACTTTTAACAATAAATTGACCGCAGATGAAACAGAACATATCTGGATCATTTGTACACTCAAACTCTCGCGCCCTTTTATTCATTTTTTATTTTTAAGTAAATGACGGGTTATAAACTGCAATTATAAACTGAACAGTATCCGGCGAGCCTTGCAGATATTATGAAGGAACAAGGCGCATGTACTCTTATTTATACTTAGATCCAGTAAAAATTCAAGCCTACCTAAACAAAAAGGTTCCCTAGTTCTACAAAGAAAACACTACCTGCCTCAAAAATATGCTCTTGTTTCAAATGTACCTAGGTTTGAGAAAACGACACTAACAGCTTTTTGTATCTAATAACTTTTCGAAAATCTACCTGCTAACTAACTGATATACGAATACTAACACATATGTACCATTAGGGTACTTAAGCATTAAATGGATATATTTACTTGAATGTTTATAACTTTTGTATTAGTTCATCGATTTTGTTCACTGATAGCTTGTTTTTTTTGTAATAAAACAGGGCTTAGAGGGGGGAAAAAATATCTGCAAAAAAACAAAAATGTTTCGAGATGCTTCCTCGCAAAGTACAATTTTTTTTATATTTTTCCAAAAAAAAATTTAAAAATCCGTAATGATTGTTCACTATGTTTGAATCTGCAGGACCTAGCAAAAAGTGTTGTATGTACTGATCATAGTAAATTTGATAAGCTTTCAAATTTTTCAAACCGTTTTCGAATAGCTCAATTTGTTCTTGAGATATACACTTTTAAGTGGGGCCATCTTTTGTTTTTTGAAATAACGGTAAATCGTAAATATCTCAAAAACGGTACCATTCAAGTAAAAATAACTTTGATTTTTGGAATAAGGAGGTGATTTTACATAGGAATTTCACTATGGCGTGTCTGGTGCAGAAAAAAAGTTGGAATTTGTGATCCAGTGTATTCATTTTATTAATTTAAAGGTAACAAATCAGAAATGAAGATTGGTGGAACTTTGCCTTTTGTATACTTTAGTATCTGTTTCGCGTATTAGAGTCCAACAATAGTCGCTCATCATGCCTTCATCCCAAAAACCTTGGTATCGTCTTTCAATTTTGGCTAAATCTTGATGTAACCGCTCTCCCTGCTCGTCGCTCGTATCACCCAAGTTTTCGGGAAAGAAATCGAGATGGGAATGCAGATGCCCACGCGGCTGTTTCATCGGGCGTTAAACATTTTGTAAATTCTTTATCAGCCATTAGTTTTCTAACATCAGGTCCCACAAATATTCCTTCTTTGATTTTTGCATATGACAATTTAGGAAACAACTTGACTAAGTACTGAAAAGCCGGTCCTTCACGGTTTAATGCTTTGACGAAGTTCTTTATAAGGCAAGTTTAATGTGAAGAGGTGGCAGGAAAATGTCTTGTGGATTTACAAGTGGTTCAGCGGAGACGTTTTGCTGTCCAGGCTCATATTGAGTACAACTTTGCCATTCTTTCCTCACATAATGATGTTGCGCGGCTATCCCACCAGCATAAGAAACAACAAAATTTGGTGAATCCAGTATTATCTTAAATTCTGGTGGACTGTATAAATTTACTTATTTTAGAGCGGCGTAGTTATGTGTTCATACTTTTATGAACATCCTGCCATTTTTACTTACTTATCAAGCAGTGCCACGATTTAAAGCTGCTATAACAGCACAATGGTGCTATCATGCGAGATCTCGGAAACTTGAATCAATCTTGAAAAACTGAATGCAGATTCGAATTGAGCATGTCAAATATAGTTAAGATTCGCTCTTATCTGCTCAGATCCAAAAGTTGATCTGAATTTGTAAACTTGTGTTATTAAAGTCATGAATAACAATTAACCACTGACTTTTTTTTTATAAGTCATAAAATTTTTCGAACAGTGTGTAACAGTTAATTTTGATTTCAAAAGTCCAATGTAACATTTATTTTTATTTTATTTTGTTGTTGGTTTTGCGGTCTATTTTGTTTACAAATTTGTAAGTTTTTGCAAGCTCGAGACCAGTTAACAATAATTCTAAGTGAATTAATATTGTCAGTTTTTGGGAAAAATTGATAATTGGAGAAAAATTACAAAGTTAACATGTAATCCTATCCATCGCTGTTGATTTAACTTTGTAATTTTTTTCCAACTATCAATTTTTCCCAAAAACTGACAATATTAATTCACTTGGAATTATTGTTAACTGGTCTCGAGCTTGCAAAAACTTACAAATTTGTAAACAAAATAGACCGCAAAATCAACAACAAAATACATTGAAACCATAGCACGGGTTTACGTGTGTACATATGTAAATATGTACAAACAACAAGACCAACATAATAACATATAGACTGCATGTCTTAAGAAATTTGTGTATACTGTTGGCAAGAAAAAACAAACAAAAAGAGAAGTAATTGAAGTGGAGACGATTGCATCGTGACGTCACAGGGCATCAGAGTTTAGTGTTAGAATTTTTTAACAGCGGCTTTGGTGCAGACACTGGTTCATATCCCAGTTGCCGAAAAGGGATCTGATGATGAGCCTGGAAACTCTGATACATGTAATCCTATCCATCGCTGTTGATTTAACTTTGTAATTTTTCTCCAATTATCAATTTTTCCCAAAAACTGACAATAGTAATTCACTTAGAATTATTGTTAACTGGTCTCGAGCTTGCAAAAACTTACAAATTTATTTTTATTTTTAAAAATTTGCATTTTTATTTTAAAAAATCTAAAAAGAAATTATTTTTGATTTATAATCACAAAAGTCATGATTAACAATTAAGGACTGACTTTTTTTAAATCCTGCATTTTGAGAACAAGGTTATTGTTTTATTGGAAGAAATTACAAATATGTACATATACAAATCTGTGGTCATAAGCGATAACAACCTAACTCGACTTAAGAAATTAGACCAATTGAAATTTGTTCCGTCGATTTTTTGTAACAAAACTGCTTTATAACATATTGGATATAATTGTTTATAAACAAAGTAATATAAGACCAATGAAAGTCTTGAAAAATGTCTCGATGTTGCTATTCAAAATCGCCGGCAAAAATTTCAACTGGTCTATTTTCTTAAGTCGACTTAGGCTGTTATTGCTTATGACCACAGAAATGATCTAAACTTTGGGGTGATAAAAAAAGTTCCAAAAGTATGATCTTATATATGTACATACGTATGTACATCAACAATACATTCATCTGGTTTTGAAGTCCAGGTCAGCATTTACTGTGATGGACGCAATTCATTTTTCCGGGACCTGTTCTAACCTGGCTCTATTGACGAACCAAATAGTGACCGCATTCTCATCACATGCACAAATGGACGTAATTTACACAGATTTGTCAAAAGCTTTCGATAAGGTTGTCACTATATACTTTTGCAAAAGTTTAAGAGTTACAGGGTAGGCGGCCATCTTACTGACTTCTCCGCTGGTTTTCTATCTGACAGGAAATTGTTTGTTAAGATAGGGAACACATATTAAAGGGTATCTTTCGACGCATGGTCGGGTATTCTGTTTATTAACGGTTTACCCAATATGTATCTTAAATATGTTTGCGGATACGATTGTCTTAATCTGCAAATTTACCCTAATTCACTAATTCAGTGCACACTTAACTCTCTCCAACTTAACATTAATAAACTCTGTGTGGTCACCTTCTCTAGGAAGAATAAGGGACCGTAATTGTTAATCAATATTTTGTGATAATAGTTATCTTCAAGCTTTATTTTTGTAATTTTTGAATTTTATTTTTTTTGATCGAAAATAAAACTTATGGCTTAGTTTGATTTTTTTAGTCGCAAATAAATTTTATTCCTTTAGCGGTCTTTTATTCCTCAAAAATAAAATGTAAATGTTGAGTTTTAATTTTTTTCAGTGTTATGAATGCAACTGCTCGAAAATTGTTAGACATACCAGATAGCGTGAAATGTGGCGTTCACCTTTTGCAATTTGACGTTAAAGATGCAATGTGGTCAGCCTCTTTTTATGCAGATATATGCATATAAATTTCACAAGAAAACTTACTTATGATTTTAGGAACACACTCCACATAAGAACTTTCTTTTTCCGTACCCAAAGAAGCACAAATTCAATACGCAACTATGGTGTTAGAATATTTAATAAGTTGTCCGAAAATATCAAAACATGCTCTGTTCTTATGGATTGCAAAACGCAGGTCAAAAGTTTATTGTTAGTAAATTATAATTTCAATCTGTAAAAAGCAGTACTTACTATCCAAATTGTAAACAATATGCATTAATTAATTTAAATAGAAGTTAATAATTATAATAATTATAATATTAATACTTTTATCTAAAACCCAAAATTTATGAATTTGAGTAAATTATACGCTAGCATATGTAAAGCTAGTAACTTAGCGAATGAAACTTACACACTTAACGCAATTGACAGCGTTGGAAGTAAATTAGAACTCAGGTTAAGCTACCTTCCCACGCAAAATGTACTTTTTCGACAAAAGTTATATTATTTCAAATACGCCATCAATAAAGAGGAAAAAAAGGGAAAATAATTGGCATCACATTTCCATCGTTCGAATGTAGCCAAAGCTGCACTTTCAAGACAAGTGCAGCTTGGAATTAAAGAAAATTGGTTGGTCCAGTCTTTCGAATTCAAAACTGAAGATGTGTGAGAGTTTACTTTTGTGCCGAAATGCTATTCCTTTGGTATTATCAGGTAAAACCGTGATAAAAACATGTGACGCGCTGTAACTAGAACTCACCGGAATTAGTGAGCCGTGAGTAGTGCATAATCAGTTACTTATCTCTACTGCGCCCGTTAATCAATCGCCTGCTTTAAAGTCATATGTGCGCTTCAACTACTGAGGATACATCAGAAAATCTATATATTTAACTTTGTAATTTTTCTCCAATTATAAATCTTTCCCAAAAACTGGTAGTTAAAATTCACTATGAATTATTGGTAAACAAAAAAGACCGTAAAAACCAACAACAAAATACATTGAAACCACAGCACGGGTTTACGTACATAAATATATATGCATATAGAGTCTAAACTTAATAAAAAATAGAATGTCTAAAATTGTGTACATTGTCGGCAAGACTAAAAAAACAACAAACAACAAAGGGAATAAGTTGAAGTGGAGATGAATGCATCGTGACGTCACAGGGCATCATAGCTTAGTTGTTAGATTATTCTAACAGCGGCTTTGGTGCAGACACTGGTTCACATCCCAGTGTCCGAAAAGGGATCTGATGATGAGCCTGGAAACTCTGAAACATGTAATCCTATCCATCGCTGTGATTAACCTTTGTAATTTTTCTCCAATTACACTGGACCACGAATTTCAACTTTTTCTCTTTACCAGAAACGCCGTTATGAACTTCGTATGTAAAAGCACCTCCTGATTTCGAAAATCGAGTTCATTTTTAATTCTATGGTACCGTTTTCGAGATATTTTCAATTTACCGTTATTCGAAAAAACCAAAAAGACGGTTCCCTTTAATTACGTATATCTCACGAACGGATCAAGCAATTCCATTTGGTGTAAATGCATCATAGTTAAATGGTTTTTTTGCTCAACCAGATAGTTTTCGAGATATTAGCTTATCATTTCAGATTTTTGTTTTTTTTTATGAAAAAATATGAAAAAAATTAATCTTTGCGAGAGCAGCATTCCAAAACCACAACTTTTTTCCAGATACTTTTTCTTTACGTAAAGCTCTGTTTAATTAGAAAGCAGATAAGCTATCATCGAAGAAAACCGATGCAAAACTACGTATGTTATAAACGATCAGATAAAAATACCCAGGTTGCGCAACTTCAATGTTTGTATGTATACATACATATACATATGTATTAAAGGTATAAAGTGCAAATGGGAAATTATCCGGATAAACAAATAACACCATAACAATGAAATCAAATAGTACTTTTAGTACTCGAATTGTTTTATAGTAGGTAGAGTTGTTGCATCGAAAGGAAGAGTGGTTGGGTTCGAAACATGCTGTAGGCATGTAGTTATAAACATGTATTTCCGTCACTTATGGGTAAGTATGCAGGTAGATTTTCAAAATTATAAGACACAGAAAATTTTTAAAGCCTACATCTAAAGCAGGTAGGATTTTCTTTTCCCGGCTTCGTATAAAAAGGGACCTTTCCGTCTAGGTAAGATTTGATTTTTTCAATTTTATTCTTGTTCTGAGTATAAATATGAGTTAATACGCCTTAACACTTCGTAACATCTGCAAGGCTCGCCGGAGAAAGTTCAGTTCATAAGTTAAATTTCAAAACCGTGATTTATTAAAAAAAATAAAATGAGTAAAAGGACGCGAGAATTTGAGTGTATTAACGATCCAGATATGTTCTGTTTCATGTGCGCCCAATATACTATCGTAAGGCGACGATGAGTGTTCTCAGATCATTTCAAAACTTTATACTCCAAGTATTTTGGCATTGAGCCTAAAAATGCTGAAAAACCATGGACACCGAACACTTTGTGTACATCATGTCGAGTAGAATTGATTCAGTCGGAATCAGGACAACAAATAAAATTTGATACACCAATCACATGGAGAGAACCTACTTGCCATTCAATAGAGTATTATATTTGTCCGAGATCCACACTTCTCGTATGCAGCAATTTAAATTTGTGTCATCCGATGTTAAGGTGATATATTGTAGAACTCTTCACGAAACATTTTCCAAACACTATACCAAGAAAGACAGTATATGCTACTGCAACGACATTCCTGGTTTATTCAAAGAGTTTGGTCAAACATATGATTCAAAAGAGTGGCCATTGTTCATAGACAGCAATAAACTGAGTTTACCTAACTAATATTTTCTTTCCACGCGTAAATATGTTCACTTTCTGCACTCACATTTGAGCTTTTTTCCGGCAAATCTTGGCGACGAAAGTGACGAGCATGGCCAAATTTTTCACCAGCAAATGAAATTAATTGAGAATCGATATCAAGGGTTCTGGGACGTCGCAATGAAGGGCGATTACTGCTGGTTTTTCACAAGAGAAACCGATCCTAAAAAGAACAAGCGTCAAAGTAGAACACATAATTATTTCACATAGTAAAGTAAAATTAAGATAAAGATTGTTAGAATATAGTATAAACATAGATAAATTTAAAAAAAAGTTAAAAATATGGGTAATTTCATTCATAAATTGAACTTTTGACTTAATAGAAACAGAGCATAGCTAGATATTCCCCTCTCCTTTATACCATACATACGTTTTGAGGTATACGTTGAAATTGCGCAACCTGGGCATTTTTATTCGATCGTTTATAACTTACGTAGTTTTGCATCGATTTTCTTCGATGATAGCTTATCTGTTTTCTAATTAAACAGAGCTTTACGTAAAGAAAAAATATCTGGGAAAAAGCAGGGCTGCACAACGATATAAACAAAAAAATTTCGTTTTGTTAAATATCAAAAAAAAGTATCATAAATATATTTCGTTTTGATAAATATCAAAAAAAAAGTTTTTCGTTGAATATCAAATCAAAAAATAACAAAAAAAATTTTTTCGTTATCGTTTATTCATTTTGCAAATTAGGCTGGGTCGGAAATCCACGTTATTTGAATTTATTTGTCAAGTACAAAAATTAATAAATCAAGGAACACAACAAAAAAACATAGTTACTAAGTACCAAATGGGCTCATCTACATTAGGCTCCATCAAAAAGTCATGTTTTTAATTTTTTTTTTTTTCAACCATCTCTTCGGCATTTGGTGGATTCTGTTCTGAGAGCGCAAGAAATTGGTTTTCGTGCTTTAGCAACAAACGGCTTTTTTTTGTGGTCTTTTGCAATTACAAAATTAAAGCACGACCGCACTTATTTCCCCTTTCTTTTGCGACCCATCTTAACCAATATTCTTTTGAAATATTCAAAAATTTTTTGTGAATTGTTTTGATAAAAACCGAAACGAAATTTATTTTGATAATTGTTTTTCAACGCAACGATATATTTTTTTGTTGAGCTTGTAACGTTATTATTATTGAAAAACAAAACGAAATAAAAAGTTTTTTTCGTTTATTAATAAAAATAACGTTATTTTTCAGCCCTGGGAAAAAGTTGCGGTCTTGGAATGCTGCCCTCGCAAAGAGTAATTTTTTTCATATTTTTTCATAAAAAAAAAAAACATCTGAAATGATAAGCTAATATCTCTAAAACTATCTGGTTGAGTAAACAACCATGTATGATGCATTTTATTGTGATTTCGTTCTGTAAACCTTTTTGCAATTGCTTGATCCGTTCGTGAGATATACGTAACTAGCAGGGTACCCGGCGTTGCTCGGGATGTAAGTAGTTAGGGGGCCTTTCAAAATCAATAATATACTTTAAGATTTCATATTTATATACATACATAAAATATAGCTGACCCGGCAAACTTCGTTCTTCCCAAAATAGATTTTTTTATTAATTTTTCACTACTTCATTGTGCATACAACTTCAAAAATATAAAATTTTAGTATTCCGTTTAAGGCTACACGATACACAACATTTTTAGTTTTCTGTCCCGGAGCATAAGTAAATAGCGAAAAAAATTTCCTACACGGGAACTATTGATATCATTAATCTCCTGATCAATTTTCAGGTCCTAACTTTAAACACTTTTACGATAACCCCACTTTTATGCGCGAAAATTGTTTTGATATCATTTAGCTCTATACCAATTTCCAGGTTCCTGCCTTAAATACTTTTGGAGATATTTAGCTTGAAAAATTAGTATGGGAGATGCCACGCCCCCATTTTCGTTAACCCCAATTTTTTTGGAGGTGGTAGGGATCGATCTCGTATAACCCCTCACCAAATTCCAGTGGTGTAACCCGAATACTTCCACAGATACGGACAATGGAAAATTCCATTTGTATGGGAGGTGCCACGCCCCCTATATATATCAAACTATTTTTTAGCCTGTGACCATCCCTGGAAGATGTACAGTGGGTGTGTAAAATTTGGTTACGATCGGTTTATAAGTTTAGGACGCAAGTCGATCTATACCTACATACATATATATTTACATAATTTGAATTTTATATATATAGATTAAAGGGAGCCGTCTTTTTGGTTTTTTCGAATAACGGTAAATTGAAATGAACTCGATTTTCGAAATCAGGAGGTGGTTTTACATACGAATTTCATAAAGGCGTCTTTGGTAAGTTTTGGCCGTCGACCAGTGTTATCAATTTATCCCAAAAAACTGACAATAAAAATTCACTATGAATTATTGTTAGCTGGTCTCGAGCTTACAAAACTAACAAAAAAAAGGTTCTATTTAAATTATGGAGATTTATAGATTTAATCTAAACTTCCTTTAAGTGGAGTATATTAATACGAACATATGTACATTAAGGCACCTCACTCTCCATACAAAAAAAAATGGATACCCTGTTTCCATCGGAATTATAAACTTCAATGTATTCTAAGACCTCGGTCAAAATATTTCGAAAAAATATTAAGGTTTACTAGAGCTAAACCGCGTTAAAAAAACGCTATAAATATCCTTTTTTATGTATAAAAGGAGTATGAAAAAATATTTTTTAATAAAAAGCGCTTGAGATGATGAATTAGCTGGAGTACAAAAGGTAACCATAAAAAGGTTTGAAAATTTTAGCAACGCAATCCAAATATTGAGATGTATGATGCTGTTTTTGGCCATATTTCGAGGGGTAGGCTTGTGGAAAACTTTAATAACGAATTGACGATTAGGGTATCATTTGAAAGGTATTTCCGAGACGTTGTCATTTCTGAAAAATTTAACTCTTTTTGGTCCAATTTTTCACATTGCGAATATTAGCACACAGTTATACACAATAATAATATTGATAAAATTTTCGAACTTTTTTATGCTTACCTTTTGCATTCCATTATCTCAGATGAAACAGTGCAGCATTTTTTGGCGAGGCACCTTAATGTACATACATACGTATATAGAGCCCACGAATGCGGTGGTATAGCTCCGAGTTATAGTTATATATATCGGTTGAATCCCACAGAACAAATTATCATTAAACACTTATACAAAATCTTCAAGTAAATTTTTTCATTAAAAGCTATTCAGCCAAAGTTTTAGAAACAACTCAAATATCGCAGAGTTAGTTCAGCAAAATTAGATATGCTTTAAATCTCATCTTTATATTAAATATTGCAATGTGTCTGTAATTTAACCCAGATATGCCCAATGTCCTATATATAGTCCACCTACTCAGTTATTTACATAAATAGTAACGGACTGTCGAGAACTGCTAATTTGACTCATTTGGTTAGCTTTTGTTTCTACCTTACTGATGACAGTTCGTTTTGGTTAGTTTTCTCTACCATTTCTGTGAAATTAATTTAAAAAGTTATGCTTTTTTCAAAATGTCGTAATTTCTCACTACCTTTGCAGGGTAAGTAAAAATGAGCTAACTTAAATATAAAAAATTAATGTTTTTTGTCGAAGCTCGTATATTTGAAATATTCGTCCACTGTTATATGCATAGAAAAGTTTTGTTGGTGTGATAGTGAAGTTGTTGTATTAGCGTAAAATGTGGTGTCCTACATGTAGGACATTGGGCACATATTATACTACATAAAAATTATTTAGGGGATTTTCTCTATATGAAGCTTTGGCCATTTTCGAGGATGATATTTAGTACAGATTTTGATACCATTGCACTATTCCCACCAACAAATGCAAATGCAGACGTGACCAACGAGGGTTTGACCGTTCAGACCATAATACTAGTCTTTACCGCACTGCCATAAGATATAAGAAATGATATTTTTTCCCTCATAACTCATTGTGTGGATATGGCTGTTCAAAATACCTGGCAGATATATAAACATAATGGTGGAACAATTGATCAATTATCTTTCAGAAGAAGCATTGCGACAACTTTGCTCACCCAAAATAAAAGGGGTAGTGCCTATCAAAAAGGACGTCCTTCACAACGTTCCATCGACGATTTATCGATGTTCGAATGGATCATTTGGTAATTCCACAAGGTAAACAAACCAGGTGTGGCCCTTGCCATCAAAAGGCAACAACAAGGTGCGAAAAATGTAATATATTATTACATATAAAATGTTTTGTTACATATCACAGGAAATAATTTTCATGATGTCATAGTATACCATGTACTCAATGTCCTATATATAGGACGGCTCTAAAATCCCACTTTCAAAATACATTTTTTTAAAATCATTACCAATTCGTCTTTTTATTGTCATTTAAATGGGGAATAATACAAAATCACCATGGAAAAGTTCCTGTACAACGAATGGGCATATCTGGGGTAACCGTCTACAGCAGCGATGGACAAAACGGCTCGTACGAGTATTTTGCACATACGGGCGAGCTTAGCACATTTAGGTGCAGGGTGAGGGACGTTCAAGTGCAGGTATGTGGGGTGAAGAACGCAGGAAGAGAATAATATATGTACAAACACACATACGGTTGATAAAGAGAGTATTATCCCTACAAACCACATACCGGTTACCAATGTAGCTAAATAGTGGGTTTCATTAATTTTTCATATGTTCTATAAAGAGGATATTTTTGTTCAGGCGGCGTGAAGATTTTAACCATATGTGTGACTTCGCATCTCCCTTGCTGTTTAAGTGACTCTCGTCGCTTAAATGGAACGCACTCCTGCGATCCTCAAGTCGTAATGCATCCCTGCACTGCGTTCGCAAAAGTTCGTCATGTCTCCCGACATGACTGTCAAAGGAAGCATCCCTGCGTTCCTTCGAACTTCCAGTGTTGAGAACACTATAAAAGCGCTGAGCGCATATCAATTCCTTCTTCTTTACATTTTCTTCAATCAACCGAGGTAACTACAATCAACGCGGGACGTTCAAAATCCAGCTTTATCTACGATTGCAGTGCGCGGTGCTAAATATTCCTTTTTTTCATTTCATCTTTTCATAACGTAATATAACGTGAATAATATCTATTCATTAATTAATTTGCAATTAAGAAATTGAATTTCATTGGAATTTTCTTATAAACTTTGTCGCGGTATTTAATACCGGCCTTTATGTAACTAAACATATTCTATTTGCTATCCATTAATATATTTAATATTAAGTTCATAAGAACATTAAATGTACATTGAAGTACTCATTGAAATAAACCAAATCATTGTTAGTGTAAGTTGCCAATTAAACTCGGTGTTTCAATCATTGTAATCTTCTATTCATTTGTATTTACCACCAAATACAAACCAAGTGGAATTCCCTTCACTTCCATTCAGATTTCCCTCAATATTGAACATGGTCCTTATAAGCCGAATTTGACGGCAAGGGAACACCCCCCATTAATCCGAAATTTAGTTGGCAACGCGCGTCACTAACTTGGAAGGAAAACAACCGCAACGCAACTCTGCGTTTTCTAGACTTTGACATTGAATGTCATTGCATTTTCAACCACTAAAACGAACGGCAGCAGATAGGCATAGGCAGCAGCAACAAGTGAATGTAAATTTATTTAAAATCGTATTAAAGTATTAAAGTAAATAAAATTCGCGAGTGTAAAAAACAAAAACGGAACATTTTCTGCAAAGCTGCTGCTGCCCAACGTGGGACATAGAAAAACACCAACAAAACCGGTGGAGTCACCTATAGCCGGCACGCCGACACTACTAGCAAAAAACCGGTGGAGTCACCTGTAGCCGGTATTCAGAAATTACCGGTGGAGTCACCTATAGCCGGAACATCAAGCGAGTACCAACTTCTGCCAGGAGTTCGAGCCAACGTGGGACTGTACCCCAACCCCCAAAAAGATGAGTACAAAAAACCCAAAAAGTTCCATGTAAGTGCCGTTATATTTTCATATAATTTTTCATAACCGTTCCTCTAACGGGATTCATATACCTATATATGTATGTACATATATGCATACAGAATTCTTGTTGTGCCAAAAAATTCCGCTTGGTTGAGTTAGCAGTTGGTTGTTTCTAACCCACAGCGTATGCATGTACATACATATGTATGTATATACATAAAATACATAACCCACGCCTGACTTTTTCGTGTAAGTTTATCTCACTCGTACTGACCATTTGCCGGTTGCCCCGGTAAGCAATTTTCGCTATCTTTCCTCTTCTTGGTCGAAAGTGCCAAAATTTTAGTTCATTGCTATCGGCACCTGGGCATGGCATTTTCTAGCCATCTCCCTTTTACCGTCATACAAGTACATACATAGATCACTTACAAAAGTGAAACTAGTGGAAAACAAAGAACAAGAGCAGAAAAACAAAGTGTGTGGCTGCATTTTCTAGTACAGTGTACTTTTTCTAAAAATTTTAAAAGTGTTCTCATCTCATTTTAATTGTCCTATACAAATGCGGTGCAAAGTTGTGATTTCTTCATATTTACGCGCATACATTAATTTGACATAACCACAATTTCTGCTTTGCTTGTTTTTCCACCCTTACTTGCTTACATCTGTTTGTTCAAAAGTGTACATATCGACATATGTACATTAAGCTGTTCGTTAAGAAAAAAATTTTTTTTCGCCAGGCGGAATATGATGCGTTATGCTGTAAAAATAAGATGTGCAAAATTTCACTCGAATTGGATAACTCTTAGAACTGGCGCGTTGCATTTGAAAATTTTAAAAACCATATGCACTCAGGTTGCAGCAGATCATATAAAAAACTTGATAGCCTTAAACTTGGTTCACATTTATCACGTGAAAAAACATGCAGATTACGATTCTAAAGACAAAAATTTTAAAAAAGCCATAGGTTTTGAGATTTCGCGAAGTTATCGTTTCTTACAAAGTGAGAAAACGCCATTTTCGTATTGTTCAAAAAATCTCCAGTTCTACATATCCGATGAAAAAACTTTTTTCATCTTATTAAAGATCTTTCATTGCCCTAACAACCTACCATATAAATCTTTCCAATTAGATTATGAGTTTAAGAGTTATTTGCAAATGCATTTCAGAAATCAGACACATTTTCCATCAGCTTCGTCATTAACATTAAATAACACTTAGAAGCACTAACCTTTTTGCATTTTTTTTGATGTAGTATTGGAGATGGATCTATTGCAAATAATATATGTTCAAACCATTTGCAAATCGGTTAACAAATATAAAAATTATAGCAAGTTTATCAAGTGTTATTTTTTCATTCGGTATATCGATACTGTATTTTCAGATCCAATCGGAAAATTTATTTGAAAGTTTAGTTAAAATTCAGTTGAAGAATTCAAACAAGTTTTTCGGTTATTTTTTCAGTTGGTTTTCCTGTTACTATCCCCGGTAGCGTAACTATTTAAAAATCCCAAATATCAACAATATTTATTCGCTATATATACAAGTTTAATATTTTGTGTGACTTTTCGAGTACTATCCCCAGTAGCATAATTTAAGCAATCGAGTGCATATAGACAGGGTGCCTAAGTTGTTATTCCTGTTAACAAAGCAACCAAATTTTAATTTGTATTTGAATTACTACTATGCCCAGTAGTGTAAATAAATAGTAACTTAAAATCGGTAGATATACAAACGGAAATTATTTAATCCCTGCATAAAATTCATCTGCCTTTAATGCTAGTATACCCAATAGCACAAATCAATCGTAAGCCTAATAGTATCCAAATACATCCGAGTGCACGGATACATACAGCGTGCTACCTATAAATACAGTAACTATTTTCTAGTTTGTACTTCTACAAATATTATACCCAGTAGCAGAATCAAGTCGTTTACAAGTATCTCCCAAGAATTTTGCCACTAAATTATTTTAATTTCCAACGTTGGTTTTCATGTTACTATACCCAGAGCAAGTCTGAGTCTGTCCAGCCCCCTCACAGCCCATTTATTGATTATATTTCTAAAAATTTCTACTGAGTGAAAATTCCATTGTGGTTATACTAGTGTGAAGCGTCATCTGAAGTTATAAATTTTATCTGCTTGTTGCTATACCCGATAGCACACATCCGTACGGAACTCTCCTAATCGTTTTATCAATTTGAATTCATAATCCTTATTACTCTCGATAATACTTTCAAATATTAAATCATGGCTACTAGTTCAGCTGCGATGGCAGAATTTATCTTCTGCTCAAATGATTTAGTGACCTTTTGTTTTCATTTTGAAAAAGAAGATCCTGAAGAAAATACTGACACCTTATTGGATGTCAAACTTCAAGATCTAAACAAACGTTGGGAGAATTTACAAATCTCTTATAAAAGCGTCTGCCTCGAAGACGAAAAACATGTTTCAGTCGAGTTCAAAGACGAAGCAACAAACAAGTTCCAACTGTGTACTGATAGCTTCTACATATGTAAATCCCAAATTATCGATCAGGTTAAATCCTTTCATGGTACCACTCCTGATAAAAACGTAACTGGTAGACATTCGTCGTCTTTTATCGACAATTCGATACCATGTATCAAAGTGCCTCCATGCGATACACAGATTTTTTATGGCAGTTACGAGGAGTGGCCGAGCTTTCGTGACATGTTCACGGCGGTGTATCTCAATCACCCAAAACTTACTCCAGCTCAGAAATTATTTCATCTGCGAAATAAAATTCGGGGAAAGGCAGGCCTTATAGTAAAACATTACAAACTCTGTGATGAAAACTTTTCACTGGCCTGGGAAGCTCTTCGAGCCCGTTTTGAAAATAAGCGGATTCTGATCGATAACCAGTTGAAGACCCTCTTCAACATTCCTCCTGTTACATCAGAAAGTAGTGAGGGAATCCAAAAGGTTCAGAGTACGATTAATGATTGTCTCTCTAGTCTAACTTCTCAAGGGGTTTCTGTGGTCGAATGGGATCCTATCTTAATTTACCTCTGCTCCACCAAACTCCCCGAAGAAACGCTCTCTCTTTGGGAGCAGTCCTTAAAATCAAGGAAAGACTTGCCCGACTGGTCCCAAATGGACTCCTTCTTAACTAGTCGCTATGAAGGAGTAGAACGATTGCACAACTACAAAGCGGCGAAATCTCGCAACTCTACCAGCCAAAAAACTCCCACTAAAGTGCAATCTTACCTCTCTCAAGACCAAGTGACATTCACTTGCAAGCTTTGCAACAAGAATCATGCGCTGAAGTCTTGTCCTAAATTCCGTACCTTGGCAGTTTCTGAACGCACTAAATTCGCAGAGAAAAATGGTTATTGTACCAACTGCCTGGCATATAACCATACCCTTACCAATTGTCAAAGCGTTTTTAGATGCCTTCATTGTAGGCAGTCGCATCACACGATGCTTCATCCTAAACCCACCAACAAATCAGCACCTAAGTCAGCAAGTGTGACTTCATCAGCAAAGCCAACAACAAAAGCAACCCCCCTGTTGCACACCCACTCTTCGGAGATGCCGAATACCCCCAGGCATCCAATCTTCAACCTAACCCAAGGCAACTGCGATGAATTACCGACCACCTCTGCTGACAGTGCGTCCAATATCCAAGCTAACTTCTCAGCGAACCATGAGAAGACGCTGCTTCCCACCGCCCAAGTGCAAATTGAGCATATGGGCACACTATTCACCATAAGAGCCTTGATCGACCAAGGCTCGCAAAAAACCTTTATTTCCGAAAAGGTACAAAAACGCTTAAATCTCCCTACCTACCGGGAAGATTATGCCGTAACTGGAATGGGCGGAATCGTGGTAGAAAACGCGAACAAAGTTTGTCAACTAACGTTAATCTCCAAACGTTATGACACGAAAGTCGTTACGCAAGCGATTGTGCTGCATAAGCTCACAAGCTTTCTACCCACCTTTTCTCTGCCTAAGCCTAATCCATCGGACCTAAAAGACCTAGATCTGGCTGATCCTTATTTCTTTACTCCGGGTCCAATTGATATGGTGATCGGAAGTGATCTCATACCGCAGATCCTTCTTCAAGGAATTTGACACCAGATCCTAGGCAGTCTCCTCGCTCAAAACACCATTTTTGGGTGGTATCTGAGCGGGCCCATGCAACCCACCTCTTGTTCCACCTTTCATACGTACGCCGTAGAAGATACTAATGAGAACCTCAATATTCAATTGAAAAAGTTCTGGGAACTCGAGGAACTGCCTGAATCTCGCCTTTCTTCTGACGATGATTCATACTGCGAACAGTTCTATCAAAATACCACTGTCAGGCGAAGTGATGGCCGTTATATAGTTCGATTACCCTTCAAATCGAACTTTCCCTCCAGCCTAACCTTGGGACCATCTCGTTCCCAAGCTTTGCGACAAGCCATCCGAATGGAGCACACGCTGAATAAGAACCCTGCCCTCAAGGAAGAATACAATCGTGTTCTAGAAGAGTACCTTACTCTCGACCATATGAGGCAAATCGATTCCGATGAAGTGCATGAAAATGGACAGTATCGGTCATACTATCTACCACATCATTCAGTGGTCAAGCCAGATAGCAAATCTACAAAAGTCCGTGTGGTATTTAATGCTTCCAAACCCACGGCATCTGGTATTTCGCTTAACGATATTCTTCACATCGGTCCTACTTTGCAAACAGATCTTCTATTTGTCATTTTAAATTGGCGTTTGTATAAGTATGTCTTTAACGGTGATATACAAAAAATGTATCGACAGATTCTTCTTCACGAAGATGATCAACCGTTTCAACGAATTCTCTTTCGTAAAGACAATGAGGATAAACTATCTGATTTTGCACTTAAAACAGTGACATTTGGAGTCAACTGCGCGCCTTATCTGGCGATTCGCACTTTGCATCAACTAGCTACTGATACAAAAGATTCACATCCATTAGCTAAACAAATTTTAACCAAAGAAACATATGTCGATGATGTATTATCTGGTGGTCACGATATCCCATCGTGTTTAAAAGCTCAAACTGAGCTAATCCAATGTCTGCTTTCAGCTGGGTTTCCGCTTCGGAAAATAACAGCAAACCATCCTCAACCTTTGAGTCAAATTCCGTCAGATCACCTTCTCGACTCTGACTTCCTAAAATTTGATTATTCCAGTTCTACCAAAACACTTGGTATACGATGGAACGCATTAAGCGATTCCTTTTCATATTCAATTGAATATTTGACACCACCCTCCAGTGCAACAAAACGCCAAATTTTATCCTCAGTTTCAAAACTTTTTGACCCCGCAGGATGGCTATCGCCCATTCTCATTCAAGCGAAAATACTCTTTCACTTCAAAAGTGGCAGCAATTCATTACCGATTTGCCCACAATCGAACAAATTAAATTCCTAGATGGACCCAATTCTCGCCTAGCAGATCAATCCAAAGCCATGGATTCTGTGACGCTTCAGAGAAAGCGTACTGTGCGTCCGTTTACATTCGGTCGCAATCTGACAATACGGTATCCTCTCACCTTCTGTTTTCAAAAACAAAAGTAGCACCACTACAGACAGTTAGTCTCCCACGCTTAGATTTGTGTGGAGCAGTCTTATTATCTAAATGCATAAAAAGGGTCATTACCCAATTATCTATCGATTATGCAGACGTCTTTCTTTGGTCCGATTCTTCTATTGTACTTGCATGGCTCGAAAAACCACCATGCACATGGAAGGTATACGTAGCCAATCGTACTTCAGAAATCATCAAAAATGTTGGAAATGTAAAGTGGCGGCACGTAGCTACCCATCATAACCCTGCTGACCTCGGAACAAGAGGTTGTAGACCACATGATCTACTTCTTAAATCCCTCTGGTGGCACGGACCAGATTGGTTACTTAAACCCCCCGACCATTGGCCAACATCATTTCGACAAAATGTCTTACCGCAAAGAACAACGAAAAGTTGAAGCTCTTCATGTTTTGGACGACGAACCCGATATATTAGATCGCTTCTCTTCATGGTCTAAAGCTTTACGCGTAATAGCAAAAGGAAATTCATTGGGTCAAAAATCGCCTTATCAAGCTTTCGCAAGAAAGACATTATCCAAAGGAATATTCTCAATTAGCCAATCGAGAATCAATTTCCAAAAAGAGCTCGCTTTTAACGTTGAACCCCTTCTTAGACCAACATGGACTTCTCCGTGTGAATGGTCGCTTGGCCAACGCTGGCCTTACTTACAATGAAAGACATCCAGCCATTATTCCGAAATCTTCAAGATTATGTCATCTTTTTCTTAACTTCCTGCATGAGGTTTTAATGCATGCCGATCAGCCACTCATGGTTCGAATGGCTAGGCAGGAGTACTACATTCCCAGGCTAAAATCTAAAGTAAAAAACTGTATTCGGAATTGCAAAGTCTGTACAATTTTCAAACAAAACAGTCGTTCTCAAATTATGGCAGCTCTACCATTAGAGCGTGCAACTTTCTCGTTGCCATTCACCTACACCGGTTTAGACTTTGGACCATTCGAAATAAAGTCATCAACCCTTCGTAGATCCCCAATACTGAAGGCATACGTTTGCGTCTACATTTGCTTTTCCACAAAGCCAATTCACCTTGAACCATGTTCGGATTTATCAACCAAAGCATTTCAAGCAGCATTTGCCCGCTTTGTGGGTAGGCGCGGACTCCCGCAACAAGTCTTTTCAGACAATGGCAAAAACTTTGTTGGCGCTAATCGCGCCTTCCAACAGGATTTCAAAAAATTCCTCAAAGAAACTTCTGATGACTTACGCTCCAAATATACAGTACTTGGCTTCGAATGGCACTTCCTGCCACCGAATGCTCCTCATATGGGCGGCCTCTGGGAAGCGGCCGTAAAGAGTTTCAAATATCATTTCAAACGCACTGTTGGAAACCACATCTTCACTTTTGAAGAAATCGCCACTCTACTTGCTCGTATCGAAGAAGTACTGAATTCTCGACCCCTTTCCCCGATGTCTGATAATGTTGATGACTTGCTGGCATTAACTCCAGGACATTTTCTCCGAGGCGGGCCACTACTAGGCTTTCCCGAACCTCAAATTGACAATCTCTCCCTACAGAATCGGTGGGAAAAACTAAAAGTCTTGTATCAACAATTCAGCCAACGCTGGAAAGATGAGTATCTAAAAGAACTACATCAGAGGTACAAATGGAAGCTGCAATAAAAAAACCTCTCCATTGGTGATTTCGTGGTTATTAAAAATAACCAAACCAAACGGCCTAGGCGACCGTATTGCTCAAAAGGTATTTATTAAATCATTTGGCTCAGGTTCTGAGCACTGCCTAATGGGAATATTCGCACAAAATTGGTATCAAACGAAAGGGGAAGACCACAGCTTTCATTTGGACTTTGGCTCATTTCGATATATTTATCGATAATAGAACGGGAGGTGCGGGACACCTGTGACACCCTGTATGTATTTATTGGTGGCGAGCACTGTTGGCTCTGAGGCGTGGCGCGATTGGCTTCCTCATTTTCGGTATGAAAAACCACCTTTTGGCTCAGGCCTAGACGACCGTCTTGCTCAAATGTTCAAAATTGTTTGTTCTTTAGAGAACGGGAGGTGCGGGACACCTGTGACACCCTATATGCATTTGTTGGTGGCGAGCACTGTTGGCTCTGAGGCATGGCGCGATTGGCTTCCTCATTTTCGCTTGGAAAAACCACACTCTGGCTTTCCAAAATATAAACTATATCTTCGAAATATTTTATAAGCTGATTGCGAATTACAATAGCATGCAATGCAAATAAAATAAACGAATGAAATAACCGTAGCTTATGTATGTATGTCGCTTAAACACAGTAAATGAAACTTATTTTAGAGCTTAATAAAGTAATTCAGAATATATTAAAAATAATATCAACTAAAATAAATACAGTTTATTAATCCTAATTACAAGGTATCACATATAATAAAGAAGCGATATTTCTTCAGTAGGTAGAAGTATTCGCTAACTTTTAACCACACGAAAAGTGTTAGCTAACCCTTTTACTGTGGTTAGTTAACGCGAATTAATTTCGTGGTGTTTAAAATTATAGAAAATAAGTTCTCCGAAAACCGCACGTTGTAGTCCGAACGCTTATTAAGTGTGCTATTACGACATGAACTGATACCCCACAAATAGCAGGTAGCTGTATTTTAGGTTAGGTTAGGTTAGGTTAGGGTGGCTGCCCCTCTGCCTCACAGAGGGGCGCACTTAGGCCGGAAGGCCCATTGTGATACCACTGAGGGGGGTTTAGTCCCTGCTTCCTTTATACACTCATGAGATTGAGCCACCCTGTCCGCTTGATAAAGCGCAGAATGTCTCCGGTTTCGACGGAGCTTAGGTCAGCTAAGCTGGTAAATTGAAAAGCCCCTAGGCACTCCAGCCGGGTCCTGGCTAGAGCGGGGCAGCTGCAGATGAAGTGCTCGACATTTTCTATCTCTTCCTCGTCTCTGCAGCTGCGACAGAAGTCGTTTGAGGGGACCCCCATGCGTTTGGCATGTGTTCCCATTAGGCAGTGCCCTGTGAGCACCCCAATCAGAGGGCCTAGGGATGGTCGTCTAAGATTGAGTATGGACTCGGTCCGTTTCTTACAGATGTAGGGCCAGGTTTGCCTGGACACCTCGCAAGTCGTCTCCCGTGTCCATCTAGAGTTCGCTTTTCCTTCGAATTCGCGTAGGAGCCAGAGCTTAGTCGTGGCTAGAGGGGGGGAGGTGTTCCTAGTTCGGTTCACCTCAGATTGCTCCGTGGCCTTCCTAGCTAGCTCGTCAGCAGCGCAGTTTCCAGGAATGTCGCTGTGGCCTGGAACCCATATCACTGCTGTGGAGCATTTCGAGGCCAGTTCATTTAGTGAGTGCCTACAGTCGAGTGCTGCCTTCGAAGAGGTGTTGCTGCTCTGAAGGGCTTTGATCTCTGCTTGGCTGTCGCAGTATATGGATACTGACGTGCAGTTCTTCGAGAGCAGCCAGCGTGCAGCTTCCTCTATGGCTGTAAGTTCAGCCTGGAATACGCTGCAGTGGCTAGGTAGCCCTATGCATAGGGAAAGTGAAAGATCTTCCGAGTAGACTCCGCTGCCGACCTTGCCGTCGAGCTTTGAGCCGTCTGTGAAGATTGAGGTTGAATGTGGGTTTAGAATATTCACGTTATCCCATTCGTGCCTCTCAGGGATTCTGATGGAGAACAACGTGTTTGGGTCATAGCCGATAGGTGTGGTGTAATCTACTACCTTCAGTTTATTTGGTATGGTCTCCAGGATGCTAGCGTGTCCAAATCTGGTGTCGCTCCAGCGCTGAGCTGCGTTCATTCGTACAGCGCTATGGCTCGCCTGGAGTTTTCCATACAGGTCAACCGGCAAGAGGTTGAGCATGACCTCCAAGGCTTTTGTGGGCGTCGATGGAAGCGCCCCCGTGATAAGCATCGCCGCTGACCGCTATACTCTGCCCATCCTGCTTATGTTGTTGTTGCGCTCGAGTGCTGGCCACCACACAGCAACGCCATAGAAAAGGAACTTTACGCAATCTATTGGCCTCCGAGTTTGATTCGATGTTGGTACAGAAGTCCCGCCACGAATCTCTCTGGGCTTGGTTGACTGCTTTCTTGAAAGTTTTTAAGGCTTGTTTATATTCTTGCCAAGAACCGGCCCGCTTAGCTTGATTAAAAAGCCTCCTGCTGTCTTTCCTTAGCTGAGAAATCTCAGAGCTCCACCATGGTGGTCTCTTCTTATTACTTGGTCTGGTAAGAGGACAGGAGGCGTTGAAAGCAGCATTACAGGACTCTGTGATCAAGTCTACTGCTTCATCAATTTTAGACGATGAGTCGAGCTCACCGATCGAAGCTAACTCGTCATCAGAGAATAAGTGCGCTTCATCAGATCTTAGCGGTAGGCTGAACTTACCGTGAGAAACTTTATTGTGGAGCGAATGCGATAGAGCGATCTTAAAGACCTCCCAGTTTGTTTGCTTCCTATTTCTGTAAGCTGCAGTAGTGGGCGGTCTCACGAGGAGACAGAAACATATGTACCTATGGTCAGAGAGGGAATTGTCTCTTGACACGTGCCAGTTCTCAATTTGGCCCACTAGCGGGTCGGAAACCAGCGTAATGTCAAGTACTTCTTCCCTATTTGCGGTAACGAAAGTTGGTTCGTTTCCAGAGTTACTTATATTTAAATTATTGGATAGAATAAAGTGTAAAAGGCACTCACCTCTAGGGTTAGTGTCCGTAGAAGCCCATACTTCATGATGTGAATTGGCGTCAGCTCGTATT
The DNA here is from genome assembly GCA_951509765.1 of Sphenella marginata. Taxonomy (NCBI): domain Eukaryota; kingdom Metazoa; phylum Arthropoda; class Insecta; order Diptera; family Tephritidae; genus Sphenella; species Sphenella marginata. The sequence continues at coordinate 36,325,550 of OX608079.1, read as the reverse complement.
ATAATCGGCAGCCTCCGTTGGTTTGCCTCCTTCACTACGTTGCTTAAGCAGCTAGTTGGAAATTGTTGGGCCTCATGCGCCATGTAGGCAGCAATTAGCCAGATTCGCTTGCCTTCCAGTTCTAGGCTGATGCTCACAGTATCTGCGTCACTGAAATTTGATAACAAAAAGTAAGAGAGAGTCTTCTTTATAAGAATACATGCTCTGGTCCTACCTGTAACTGGGGCCTTGACCACCTGGTAGGCATCAGAGTGTAGTCCACAGACCTTGTTCTGAACGATCCAAGGTTCCTGGATAAGTACGAGTTCCTCTGCTTTTTCGCTGAGGCGCAGAAGAAGGGCAGCCGAAGCTGCCTTGGAGTGATGCAGGTTAATTTGCAAAACCCTCATCATCAAAAATTTAAAGTTCTGTGTCTGAGCCCTCGTCCATTGCTACTGCCTCTTCGCGTTTGGGAGCGGCTATGACCGTAACGTCAAGTGCAGCGTCCTCCTCATCAGAGTCCAGTAGCTGGCTCTCGGACTGGTGCACCCATTGGCCGAAGGTCGACCCGACGAGGCCCGACACCGAAGCACTATCGCTCTCGGTGTCGTTCGCTGTATCGTATCCGACCAGTGAGTGCGCCCTCCCAGCAGGTTCACTCGAGGTGCTGCGTGTGAGACCATCACCGCCTGCAGCGGTTTGCGATGCTATCGAGGTTTCCTCCGCTCCGCTCAAGGCGTTGTCGGACGATATATCCTCCTCGCTAGATTTTATGGGGGTCCCTGGTCCACTCAAGGTGTTGCCCGGTTCCTCCATTTCAGGTTCGTCCGCGGTGGCGTCATCCTTCTTTTGGATCCGCAGGGTGATGGAGTAGAAGCAGTAGCTAATGACTCCACCACAGGCTTCGAGTGCAGGGAGAGAATCCTCGCTTATGATCAAGGTCACGTAGCGTTGTTTCTCCCTGACCTCACTCACCCTTACTACCCTCCATTCACTGGTGGGTAGTCCTGCGTTTCCTGCCTGAATGATTTTCAGGATGGCCTCTGGCGTCGACGGCTCGGCTGCTGGTATCCAGGCCCAGGCTCGTACCCTGCGAGGAATCTCGTTCCTGTGCACGGCTACCAAGTCTGCCCCAGACCACAGCTCGCCCAACGCGGAAATTGCTTCCTTATAGAGTATAACCAAGCGCTCGTCGGCGCAAGATACCAACTTTATCCGCCTTTGATGCCAACCGGCATCTCTTATGACAGGTGCAGGGCCCGGATGTTTCTCAAGGACTTCACCGTAGACCCTGCACAAACCTATCAACACCGACTTCCAGTTGTCCGGAGTGATGTTGCCGTCTGGGTGTCCCTTGTCCAGTATCGCGAGTGTGAGGTGCTCTTTGGCCACTTCACTGAAAGGCCTGGACGGGTTCGCCGCAGAAGTTCTGGGAGCTGACGCCAAGGGTCTATGCCTCTTGGATTCACTCATGGTGCTTTCCTGAGAGCGTTGTCTCTTAGAGACTAGTGCCCTTGGCTGGGCTCTGGCGTGGTTGTTCTTCTCGCCGCTTTTCCCTACGGTGCGCTCCTGTCTCGCGGTGAGAAGGCTGGTTGCCCAGGCTAAAGAGGATTTTTGGTCCTCCGTCATGACGCTGGGAGACACGTTTTCCAGTCGCTCAATAATCCTGGCCGCGGATCTACGGTCTCGCTGCGCCCTGACGGAGGGAGCAATTTTCCTCGACTGTCTAGTGCTGCTGGCAGCACTGGGGGCTGACCTTACTCCCGTAGATTGACTGGGGCCAGCACCCTCGGGCTGCGCTATAATAGTGCCCTGAGCGGACCTATGGGGATTGGCCGGCTGCACAGTGCTTCCCGTTTTTGCCCCACCCTGTAGGGGTTTGGCTGGTGCGGTTTCGCGTGGTAGCGGCTTTCCCTCAAGGGGTTTAGTCGTACTACCTTGTGCAGGCGACCGAAGCGAGGTCTTTGGCCGTGAAAACCTGCCCGACACCGTCGATGCGGTTCTCGGGTTGGTGGACCTGGTGTGTGGTTGTTTTGGTACAGCTTTAACGCCTTGTCCAGAGGCGGCATTTTTACCCGTGCAGGGATCCGAGGCGGAGTTTGAATTAGGCATTTCCATCTGTGTCGTTGGCCACCTACTCAGACGAGGCCTTTCGGTGACCATAAAATAAAGGAGGGGGAAGGGAAACGGTCGACTACGGCAGCGCCCCATACCGTAGCAAGTCCACCGTTACTCCCGGAGGTGGACCGGTATCCGGGAGGCTCCGTTAGAATACAGTCGGAAGCCCCTGACTGCAAACCACCCATTAGGCACGGACACGCATGACACCTTGGGTTAGGGGGAAGGGTAAGATCGACACCCTTCGGATCTAGATCCGTAGTGTTCTGTACAAGACAGGGTCACCTCGTGAAGGCTACGGTCAGTGTCCCACCACGGTGGCAGCCCATGTCATCGAAAAGGAGTACCACTACATACGAGCGCGCTCGCATGCAGCGGGCCTGCTCCCGTCGACATCGGCCGCCATCGCAGGGAGATTTCACCGTGCACTACGGTCCTGGTATGAGAGAGGCTAGGAGCCTGGATGTCCAGGCTCTATGGTTCGCGTTTTCACACCCTGCTGATAACAGCTCGACCCCCGATTTGTATTTTAGTGTTAAGGAAAATTACAGAATCGCACTTTCGTTTAGAGCAAACGCCGAAATTCGGCGAGTGGTTAAAAGTTACAGAATCAAGCTACTACAGGTTACAAAGATCTTTCATTAACTAAGTTTTGTGTACAAACTTTTCTTAGCTTAAGGTGTAACTATAAAAAGGAAAGTATGCAGTCCCAAAAAGCATATTTTAGGATTGCATTCTTTTCTTTTTATAAATCGCCTGCTTATACACGTTATGTCTTCAGGTTAAATACTTAATTTATATATATTTTATAACTAGGGGTTTCGACAAAATCATCTGTAAAGAGAACCTAACATATTATAGCTTGTTATTACTTCTAACTTATAGTCATTTTCTTTTATTGAATTTATTTGGTATGATTCACCGCGGTTCGATAGGTGACAGTTTAGGTTCACCCTGCGGTTTGACATAAATCGATAGATTCTGGGAAGTGGCGTGATTTTTGCCGAGGTGGCAGCACCAAATGTTCCATAAAATGGAAAAAGGCACCAATAACGGAACTTTTAATTTCCAGACAAACAAGTGGTTGGTGTGTTCTCGGTGTGGCCAGAAATAAATAGTAGGGTAAACCAGATTGCCCGAAAAATGACAGTGAGTTAAATGGCATTTGACATTAAGTAAATAGCATTTAATTTTTGTAGGGGAAATTAACGTATATCATTAGGTAACTTATATTTATTCATCAATTAGTGGGGTGGGAGACACATGGAATCCCGTCCTGATTCCTGACCCTGACTCGATGAATAACTCATCATATCGCCAAAACAAGGTGCAACCAAAGGGGCAATAAGTATTAGTAATTGGCAAAAGCATTTGTAAGATGGGAGTTTAACCATTTTAACGGCGTCAATATTCGTGTATTATAGTATTATCCATGGCAGGGTCGGGAAAGGAGTTTCATATGTCTCCTACCCTAAAACCCAGTAACGTCGGGTTCCGCGGACCACCAAGGGAACACACCAAACACAAGTTCTAGAACCTTCTTTTTTCGCGCGCCAACGAAAGCGTGGCTTTAGGGTGCGGACTTAATAAAATTTGTAGCAAATTTTAATACCCAATGCACTTTATGCAAATCTACTCCGCTTTATGCTCCCATTTAATAGCACCATAGTTCGATTTTTCCTTTGATTAAGTAAATTTATCTCTGACTTCAAACTTTCCCGTAAGATAATTATTCATCTTTAACCTTCTGTAATTTCAACTTTTGTTCCATACGTGAAAATTCACCTTTACTAAAACTAACTAAAGAGTAAAATAGTAGTAAAAGTATAAGTACTAAATTCGTTTTTCTTTAAAGCCTTAAGATAAAAGTGTAATTACCGAACTTTCACTTTAAGTAATGTCTACAGATTAACTATCATAAAATCTACTATACAGGTGTAAAATCATATCTTCTACTTTAGTTTCAACAGTATAAGGCCTGGTTTTTTTTGTTTCGGAATGAGTACTGTACTCTTACCCAATTTAGTAGTACAATAGGGTGCTTAAAATAGTAATAAAAGTCCGAACCCTGATGGCAACCACCAATCGGAATGTTCCACCTGGCAACGATCACGCCACGTCAGACTGGGTAACGGAACTTTTCCATTGCGCAGTCGTAGTTGCTTAAACATTTTTTCGATACCCTAACGGCTTCGCCGGCATTCACTGACATTCAAAATGTGTTATGAAATTGAGCGAGGTGTTATGAAATTGAGGTCGTGCCCGTGACAAATAAGAAAAAGAAAAAAAACCCTAAACTAGAAAAACTTTAAGCCAAATTCAAGCTGCCATAGTAAGGCAAGAATTTGGCACAAAAGTGCAGTTTTGTGCAGTTTAAAAATGAAATAGTGTGTAGTGGAAAGAAAGAAAAAAAATATATAATAACTCGATGCTGGTGGCTCGTCGGTGTGTGCGGTCGACAACAAAATTAAAGCATTATAGGAGCTCATTTAAAATAAAGCCAGAATTTTCCAGAACGTTACTACGACAACGCACCACCAAAACAGCGCCAACATCACGTACCATCGCGCCACTACACCAGCACGCGCTACCATCCCAACGCGCGCCACCATCGAGCGCGCGGACTATAGGAACTCAACATCATTGCGCGCTACCACCGCCACGCGCTACCCTTTGACGCGCCACCTTAATTGCGCACCATCATCGCGCGCGCTACCATAACACCCGCCCATCGTGCGCGCCACTATAACAGCGCGCGCTACCATCGCCACGCGCTACCAATTGACGCGCCATCATAACAACACACCATTATCGCGCGCCACCAATCCAACGCGCACGACCAATCGCGCGCGCCACTACAACAGCGCGGCGCCATCGCAACACTACCAGCATTTACCATCGCGCGTGTCACGGCAACAACACCAACCACCAGCAGTGAAACAGCGGGGGCCTACCGCATATAGGCCCAACGCACTGAACCACCAGCAACAACAATAGCGGGGGCCGACCTTTTATAGGCCCACCGTATTGAACTAGCAGCAGCGCCGTTTGTAACACCGGCAACAACACCAACAACCAGCCGTAACCACCAGTGACGATAACGGGGGCCGACCTCATATAGGCCCGCCGTCCAACCGGCAACAACAACACCGATAACAACAACAGCAACCGGTTGTAACACCGGCAACAAAACCAACACCAGAGTGACAACAGCGGGGGCCGCCCACACATAGGCCCGCCGTCCAATCAGCATTAACAACAGCAAATAGTACCAACAACAACCAGCAACAGCATCAGCAGTAACAAGAACCGCTAACAACACCGGCAACAACAATACCAGCGTGACAACAGCAGGGGCCGCCCTAATGTAGGCCCGCTGCAAATATACGGCAACAACAACAACAGTAGCGCCCCACCAACGGCCTACTGCAACAACCGGGTGAGACCAAACCTTAACATTAATATAAAACAATAAACATACATGGATTTAAAAAGATAGAGTTAGTATATTGAAACTTAAACTGTAAGGGATAGATAGGTGAAGAAAAACTAAATCAAATTAAAGTAACCTTATAATGTAAGAGGAGAACTTAAGAAAAATGCAATTATTAAAGGATAGAATAGGTAAGGAATAAACAAAGGATTTAAATAAATTAAACTTAGTTTCGTAATTAACACATATGTACATATATAGACTTATATAACTAAAATGAGGGAAAATTTCATAAACTATAATTAAAATACGATACATGTAATAAAATAAAATCTAAAATACATAACATAAAATCTGAAATACATTTGATAAAATAGAGTAAAATTATTTAAAATAAAATGTAATTAAAATACATAAAATTAAATAACATAATATACATAAAATAAAATAGAATAATACAAATAATAAAAGGTAAATAAAATCAAAATACATAAAATAAAATATATAATTTAAAATAGAATGAAATACACAGAATAAAATAGAATTGAAATACGTTGAATAAAATTAAAATACGTAAAATTAAATAAATTTAAATACATAAAATAAAATAAATTTAATTAAATACATAAACTAAATACCTAAAAATATATTTGAATACAACTAATCAAATACATAAATAAATAAATAAACAAACTACACTTATCAACAAATAAAGGCCGCCAATAATAATAAATAAAATAACTTAATAATATAACAATAATAATGAAAAATTAAAGTAAGCAAAGCCGAACAAAAAAATAAATATAACTAAATAAGCTGAACAAAACCAAAATACATATAAGTAACTATGCAAAGAAAATTTAGATACGGTAACACAAAATTAATATAAATGTAATTTGCAAAAGAAAAGGGTAAAATACATACATTAACGAAAACTTAATTAAAATATTTAAATGTAAATGTAGTTTGAGGAAAAAAAAGGAAGAGAAAGGATAGGGGAGAAGAAAGAAAGGAAAATATTTAACTAAGTAAGTAATCGTTTCTTTCAAATAAATATTTCTAAAATTAGACCGTAAGAATAATGAATTATAAATAAAAAATTATAATTAAAATGGGAATGCTGACTTTCCTCATTATTTAGAAGGCATAGGATTTCTAAGTAAGGGGCCATCGATATTAGGTGCGTCGAAGGCCATGGATGAGGGTGGGCCAAGCACCGGGCGTCGCAACAACACCCGCGGCGCCCCCTTATATGTTCGGCCTTATTTTTTGATTTATATGTTTATTTTTATTTTTCAGATGGTAATCGGTCGTTTCCGATTCGTTTTGATTTTCAGGTTTTTTTTCGTTTATTTAAATTTAACTGGCTTTTCGTTTGCCAGGGGTTTTATTTAAATTTCGATTTGCTAATTAATTTTCGGTTATTTTTTTTAATTTTGATTTGCCAGTTTTGGCTTCGGTTAATTTTGAATTTTTTTTTTGTTTTCAACAGTTTTTTTTTTGAATTTAGAGTTTGAATTTGAAATGTCAACGGTTTGTCCGTGGCATCCGGGGTTAACCGGATGTTGTTTTAAAAGTTGTTTTGGCGCGGTTTTTGCGTTTTTCCCCGCGTTTAAAAAGGCATGATTTGACCTTTTCTCTGTTTATGGCGCAGGACGGTAAGGTTGGCAAGAGCCCCCCCAGCCGACAATGACTAGCCACAGTGCGACCTCAAGATCATGCCGACCGCCTTCCTTACTGCTCCATTTGACGCGGTTCCATAACAGATGGCGCCCAAAGTTTTGCTTGCGGGGTCCATATATACATCGGCTTCGGGAAGAATAAATATGTCCGCTAAGTGGGGTTTAGTTTGTTTTAGGGATTTTTTTTTTAACTTTGCGTTTTGCCGAACGTGTGTTTTGTTTTGTCTTTCTTTTTTTTTTGTATGCATTTTTTTTTTCTTTTGTAGGTATCTCCACTCCTCTAACCAGTCTCAGGTGGCAGCCTTCAGCAGCCCCTGCATTGCGGAAGGAGGAGTGGGGAACTGAATAATCCCTTTTCAACTGCGCAAGTCTGGGGAAATGCGGCATCTAGCTGCAGCCTTTCATTGCGGCGCAGCTGAGGAGGGGTAGAACTTAGATTTTCAGTTTTTTTTGTCATTTTCGGTCTACAGCACCCCGGCAAGTCTCAGGCGGCAGCCTTCAGCAGCCCCTGCATTGCGGTCGGGAGTGCTGGAGTCCAAATAAGTTTGAACTTTTTCAACTGCGCAAGTCTGGGGAAATGCGGCACCTAGCTGCATCCTTTCATTGCGGAGCAGCTGAGGAGGGGTAGAACACAGATTTTCAGTTTTTTTTGTCATTTTCGGTCTACAGTGCCTCGACAAGTCTCAGGCGGCAGCCTTTAGCAGCCCCTGCATTGCGGTCGGGAGTACTGTAGTCCAAATAAGTTTAACTTTTTTCAAAATTTTCGCCACGGTACACCCACATGTCTCAGGGCGAGGTGTCCTTAAGACCATCCCTGCATTGCGGTAGGTGTACCTGGATATGTCCTCGTCAATTATTTTATGTTTATTTTTTTATATTTATACCTATGTATGCCTTCTAATGATGGGATGTCAGCATTCCCATTGAACATCTAAATACACATACCAATATCTTTTTTCAAAACTACATATCGTATTTCATTGCATTTTGACTTTCAAACGTATATTTACTAATCCAACTTTCTTTCAGCGTATATTGTACACGTATATACTACATATATACATTTTTTTGAAAACTTTATTACATTTTTTTTACGGAAAGCCGTTACGAGTAGCGACTTGATTAACGTTGACGTAATCAACCATAAATTTTTTTTTACGCGAATCGTCGGTATTATAGGCTAAGGAGGGTGAATTTTGACTTTGTGCCTTCCAACCGCCCCTTGTAACCGAAACCAATACTTAAACATTTTTTTTATTGACCGATTTTTTTTTATATAGCCATATTCCTAGTAGACATGGAACAGTCAGCTGAACGCGTGACTACTAGAAATTCTACGCGAGGAAGTGGGGGTAAACCTAGAGGTCAGGGTAGAGGGGCATTTCCGAAACAGCCCACAAATCGGCCTTTAGTGATGCATTCTCCAGTAGGTAGTCCGGCTAGAGGAGATTCGACCGGGACAGTATTGAACCCTGCTTCCAACCACAAGATGGATAGACCAGCTAGTACTAATATCCTTGACTCGTCCATGGCCGCAGACCCCATGCAGAATATTTTTGACCCTTCGACTAACGTGTTGACAGGTATACAGGAGGAAGCTGGAGTTTTGCTACAAAACTCTATACCTCTTAACACTTTAGGGGATAGGAATACAACGCGGACTATTGTCGAGGCCCCTCCTGAAGACTCGTGGGTGAACGTACTACATGAGCTGTTCAGGACTTCTCAGGAGGAGATGCGTAACGAAATGAGGACGATCAGGGAGAACATGGACCTACTTAACGCTGCAGTAACATCGTCGCAGGGCGGTGCGACCTATACCAGGAACACCAATAGGGATGAAAGGAACCGGGCCCAGACCTTTGTTAGTAGCCAAGCCAACATCGTTTCGAACAACATGGCGGTGAAACCACAGGAGTGGAAGGTCTCCTTCGATGGAACAGGGAGCGTAGCGGATTTTTTGTTTAAATTAGACACCTTATGTGAGCGGACTCAGTGTTCTGATGACCAGTTAATGGCAAGTTTTCATCTATTTCTGTCAGGGCGGGCCGAGGAATGGTACTGGCTGTTCACCAAGCAGAACCCAAATGCGAATTATCCCTTTTTGTGTTATTCTTTGAAGCGTGAGTTTGGAACATTGAAAAGTGACCACGAGATCATGATGGAGATCTCAATGCGAAAGCAGAAGCTGAGCGAGTCATACGATGTGTTCCACACTGACATAGTAGCACTTAACGCGCGCCTTAGAGAACCGATGTCCGAAGCCCTACTGATTGACATAATAAAACGGAACGTCAACAGTAGCTTGAAGCTTATGCTGTTCAACGCAGAGGCGAGGACATTGCATGATCTACGCGATATAGCACGAAAAGGTGAACAAGTGCTGAGGGAGAGCAAGATCCTTGGAACAACTTATACCGGAAGACATGTTAATGAGGCTCGAGCGATGACACCTGATAGCAGGATGGAAGGCGAGGATTGTGAAGCTGAACCAAGTGGTAGGTCCTTCGCGAGCAGTAAGTTCCATGGAAGTGGTGAACTTCCGAGGAGTAGTGGCACTCTTGCGACGGAACAACCCAACGTTATAGTAACTTTTCCTGATAGTTCAGATAGCTCCAATAGTTCACATTCAGATAGTCCAGGGCCGTCCTCTCATATTTCAAGGCAAGCTCACATTTTGAAAAGTCATAGCAGAGATGTTGCTTGTCAAGCGCATTTTCCACCTAGTTTGGAACAGAGGGTTACCAGTTACCAACTAGTTAGGTCGAGAATTTTCGAAAACAATCCAACGTCATGTGTATCAGATAATATTTTGAACTGTAGGAAGAGATATAATAATCGAGTACAGGAGCGTAAACTTTTGCAAAGCACCACCTTAGTTCTCACAGAGGATGAAAGGCCTCTGGTGCGAATAAAAATAGAAAACAGTTTTATAGTAGGCTTGCTGGACTCGGGTGCTAATGTCTCTATCCTTGGGAAGGACTGTGAAGAGTTTTTGGATTCGATTGGGCTTAAGTACCACCCACTACAGGCTTTCGTATACACGGCCTAGAGATTAGCGAAGAGATGGAACAAGAACATAATTTCCATGATTTAACAACAAAGCAGACGGTCGAGCTGCAGAACGTAGTAGAGACGTTTCCGTCATTTGAGAAGTTAGATCTGGGTCAAACAAAGCTAGTCGAACACCATATTGACACGGGCGACGCGGTTCCAATAAAGAGCAAGCATTTTCCTCTTTCACCACCGAGGCAAGCCGAAGCTTTTAGTGAGGTAGATAGGCTGCTCGAAATGGGAGTTATCGAGGAATCGAACTCGCCGTGGTGTAGTCCTGTGGTGTTGGTCCGGAAACCAGGGAAGGTCCGGCTTTGTATTGATTCCAGAAAAGTCAACGCGGTTACTAAAAAGGACTCATACCCGTTGCCGCATATTAATGGGCTATTGAGTAGGTTGAAGGATACCCACTTCATCAGTGGTATCGACCTGAATGACGCGTTTTTCCAAATCAAGTTGACGGACTCATCGAAAGAAAAGGCAGCGTTTGCAGTTCCGGGGAAACCTCTCTACCACTTCAAAGTGATGCCAATTGGGTTATGCAACGGGCCGCAGACGATGAGCAGACTGATGGACAAGGCCATTCCTTCGCGGTTACGGGAGAATGTCTTTGTCTACTTGGATGACCTGATGGTATGCAGCACTAACTTTGAGGACCACCTGAGCTTATTGGCAGAAGTAACAAAGTGTTTGAGGGACGCGGGCCTTACAATTAACGTAAAGAAGAGCAAATTATGTCAGAAGGAAATTCGATATTTAGGGTACTTGATAGGTAGCGGATGCTTAAAGGTAGACCCAGGGAAGATAGAAGCAGTTAAAAGTTTTCCAATCCCGAAGTCTCCGCGGCAGGTGGGGGCGTTTATTAAAAATTTTGCTGATTTAGCAGGCCCTTTGACCGATTGCCTTCGGAAAAAGCTAGGTCCATTCAAACTTACCCCTGAGGCAATAGAGGCTTTCGAAAAGCTGAAGGTAGCCTTGAGCTCTGCTCTGTCCTGGCCCAACCCGATTTCTCGAAGGAATTTGTTATTCAGTGCGATGCGTCCAAAATAGGTGTGGGTGGTGTGCTATTCCAGGTCGACGAAGAGGGCGCTGAGCATCCAATAGTGTTCGTTTCAAAAAAGCTTAACAATGCTCAGCGCAATTATACCGTGACCGAGCTGGAATGCCTAGCAGCCATAGTCAGTGTCAAACGCTTTCGTCCATACATTGAGGGTCTGCCATTTCGTATTATTACAGACCATTCGAGCCTCAAGTGGTTGATGACTCAAAAGGATTTGAGTGGTAGGTTGGCTAGGTGGTCGCTTCTGCTTCAAAGATATGACTTTAAAATGGAAAATCGCAAGGGAACCCTGAATATTTTACCGGATGCTCTATCGCGCTTCGATGTAGACGCGCTGACTTATCCGAACACACCTCACGAAATAGATTTAGAGTCGCCAGAATTTGCAAGTGCCGAATATTCGGATCTAGTCCGAACCATTTTAGATAACAAGGAGGCACTACCGGATTTACGTGTAAACGAGGGCGTAGTTTTCAAGTGGGTTAAATTTCGTAAGGGGGTGGCGGATGAGGAGGATTCGCTATGGCGGTTATGGTTACCGACTGGGTTGATGAAGGAGGCAATACGACTTGCGCATGATGCAAACAGGAGCTACCACGGAGGATGGCAGAAAACTTTGGAGCACGTTCGGCAGAAATACTTCTCAAACCAAGCTAAGGACGTCCGGGAGTATGTACGCAGGTGCGACATTTGCAAAGCGGTAAAAGCAACAAATCAACAAGCCTGGCCACCCATAGCGAATACTTTTACTTCGGAAAGACCATTTCAGCGGTTCTACTGCGATTTCCTGGGGCCATATCCGAGATCGAAGCGTCGAAATCAATTCCTTTTCATTTTATTGAACCATTTTTCAAAGTATGTTTGGTTGAAGCCCATGCAGAGAGCGACGACGGTGAACGCTATGAATTACTTCACTTCTGAAATTTTTCCAACTGTAGGGGTCCCTCAGTATATCCACAGCGACAACGGTAAACAGTTTATCTCAAAGGATATGAAGCAATTTTTAGAGAATTACGGGGTAACCCACATTAAGACAGAGCTATACTCACCGCAGGCTAACGCGTCTGAACGCGTAAATAGGGAGATTGTTTCAAAAATAAAAGTTTTTCTGAAGGATAAACAGTATCGCACTGACTGGGATAGGCATATACCCGAAATACTTTCAGTTTTAAGAAGTGACTTTCATACCTCAATTCAGTGCTCTCCATACTTTGCATTATACGGTCAGAACATGATTCAGCATGCATCGGCATACAACATATTAGATAAACTCGGCGCTCTGGCGCAAGATGAAATCCCAATAGTATCTAGGGCTGATAAAATGTCAAATGTTCGCGAGAAAATTCGTAGAAATTTAGATGCAGCAAAAGATAGGGCAGTGAGAGTATATAACAAACGCTCTAGACTAGTGAACTATAGGGAAGGTCAGGAGGTTTTTAGGAAAAATTTTGCTTTGAGTAACTTTAAACAAGGCATAAACGCCAAATTCCTGCCGAAATATCTTAAGTGTCGAGTCCGTCGAAAAATAGGCAATGCGTTGTATGAGTTGGAAGATCTGACGGGAAAATTGATAGGGCGTTTCCATGCTTCGGATATTCGTCCACAATAACCAAAATTTTGACATTTTCTATTTTTTTTACCTTGCATTTCCATCTGGGCGTTTTGGCAGTCGAGGACAACTCCCCCAGTATTCTCCCCGAGCATTGACCCAGAAGGGAGTCCACATGTGCTTTCACAGGGAGCAGTGGATAACCTAGCAATCCTGGTAACCGGATTGCCTTTCGGAGCTTTGACGAGTTCTCCATAATCAAAATGTCTACCGGATGAATATTTATCGAATATGAAACCCGCTTCTCCGGTTCTTTTCTTTAAACTTCTGTGGGGGTGAAACCACTAGAACTATCTCTTTCGGAGTTTTGACGAGTTCTCCAATAACAAATGTCTACCGCCGCGAAGCATGATAACTAAGAAACAAAATTAAATTCTCCGTTTTTCTTAAGCCTAACTTCTGTGGGGGCCAAACCACTATAAAAACTTCCCTTCGCCGCAATGCGTTTTGAACTATGAAACAAAATACTTCAAAGTTATCTCCTTACTGGCGGATCTTCTGTGCCCGGCTAGCTTGTGGTAGAACTAGAGACTCTTATCTAGGGGTGAGTCGTGCCCCACGTTTCTTTTTTTATTTCGAAATGGCTTTCTTGCAAGTATACCTTTTTCCTGTTCGCTTCATTGACTGGTCTTCGAAGCGAAGCAGGTCTGTTATGGTCTACTTCTAACTTATAGTCATTTTCTTTTATTGAATTTATTTGGTATGATTCACCGCGGTTCGATAGGTGACAGTTTAGGTTCACCCTGCGGTTTGACATAAATCGATAGATTCTGGGAAGTGGCGTGATTTTTGCCGAGGTGGCAGCACCAAATGTTCCATAAAATGGAAAAAGGCACCAATAACGGAACTTTTAATTTCCAGACAAACAAGTGGTTGGTGTGTTCTCGGTGTGGCCAGAAATAAATAGTAGGGTAAACCAGATTGCCCGAAAAATGACAGTGAATTAAATGGCATTTGACATTAAGTAAATAGCATTTAATTTTTGTAGGGGAAATTAACGTATATCATTAGGTAACTTATATTTATTCATCAATTAGTGGGGTGGGAGACACATGGAATCCCGTCCTGATTCCTGACCCTGACTCGATGAATAACTCATCATATCGCCAAAACAAGGTGCAACCAAAGGGGCAATAAGTATTAGTAATTGGCAAAAGCATTTGTAAGATGGGAGTTTAACCATTTTAACGGCGTCAATATTCGTGTATTATAGTATTATCCATGGCAGGGTCGGGAAAGGAGTTTCATATGTCTCCTACCCTAAAACCCAGTAACGTCGGGTTCCGCGGACCACCAAGGGAACACACCAAACACAAGTTCTAGAACCTTCTTTTTTCGTGCGCCAACGAAAGCGAACCCTGAATATTTTACCGGATGCTCTATCGCGCTTCGATGTAGACGCGCTGACTTATCCGAACACACCTCACGAAATAGATTTAGAGTCGCCAGAATTTGCAAGTGCCGAATATTCGGATCTAGTCCGAACCATTTTAGATAACAAGGAGGCACTACCGGATTTACGTGTAAACGAGGGCGTAGTTTTCAAGTGGGTTAAATTTCGTAAGGGGGTGGCGGATGAGGAGGATTCGCTATGGCGGTTATGGTTACCGACTGGGTTGATGAAGGAGGCAATACGACTTGCGCATGATGCAAACAGGAGCTACCACGGAGGATGGCAGAAAACTTTGGAGCACGTTCGGCAGAAATACTTCTCAAACCAAGCTAAGGACGTCCGGGAGTATGTACGCAGGTGCGACATTTGCAAAGCGGTAAAAGCAACAAATCAACAAGCCTGGCCACCCATAGCGAATACTTTTACTTCGGAAAGACCATTTCAGCGGTTCTACTGCGATTTCCTGGGGCCATATCCGAGATCGAAGCGTCGAAATCAATTCCTTTTCATTTTATTGAACCATTTTTCAAAGTATGTTTGGTTGAAGCCCATGCAGAGAGCGACGACGGTGAACGCTATGAATTACTTCACTTCTGAAATTTTTCCAACTGTAGGGGTCCCTCAGTATATCCACAGCGACAACGGTAAACAGTTTATCTCAAAGGATATGAAGCAATTTTTAGAGAATTACGGGGTAACCCACATTAAGACAGAGCTATACTCACCGCAGGCTAACGCGTCTGAACGCGTAAATAGGGAGATTGTTTCAAAAATAAAAGTTTTTCTGAAGGATAAACAGTATCGCACTGACTGGGATAGGCATATACCCGAAATACTTTCAGTTTTAAGAAGTGACTTTCATACCTCAATTCAGTGCTCTCCATACTTTGCATTATACGGTCAGAACATGATTCAGCATGCATCGGCATACAACATATTAGATAAACTCGGCGCTCTGGCGCAAGATGAAATCCCAATAGTATCTAGGGCTGATAAAATGTCAAATGTTCGCGAGAAAATTCGTAGAAATTTAGATGCAGCAAAAGATAGGGCAGTGAGAGTATATAACAAACGCTCTAGACTAGTGAACTATAGGGAAGGTCAGGAGGTTTTTAGGAAAAATTTTGCTTTGAGTAACTTTAAACAAGGCATAAACGCCAAATTCCTGCCGAAATATCTTAAGTGTCGAGTCCGTCGAAAAATAGGCAATGCGTTGTATGACTTGGAAGATCTGACGGGAAAATTGATAGGGCGTTTCCATGCTTCGGATATTCGTCCACAATAACCAAAATTTTGACATTTTCTATTTTTTTTACCTTGCATTTCCATCTGGGCGTTTTGGCAGTCGAGGACAACTCCCCCAGTATTCTCCCCGAGCATTGACCCAGAAGGGAGTCCACATGTGCTTTCACAGGGAGCAGTGGATAACCTAGCAATCCTGGTAACCGGATTGCCTTTCGGAGCTTTGACGAGTTCTCCATAATCAAAATGTCTACCGGATGAATATTTATCGAATATGAAACCCGCTTCTCCGGTTCTTTTCTTTAACCTTCTGTGGGGGTGAAACCACTAGAACTATCTCTTTCGGAGTTTTGACGAGTTCTCCAATAACAAATGTCTACCGCCGCGAAGCATGATAACTAAGAAACAAAATTAAATTCTCCGTTTTTCTTAAGCCTAACTTCTGTGGGGGCCAAACCACTATAAAAACTTCCCTTCGCCGCAATGCGTTTTGAACTATGAAACAAAATACTTCAAAGTTATCTCCTTACTGGCGGATCTTCTGTGCCCGGCTAGCTTGTGGTAGAACTAGAGACTCTTATCTAGGGGTGAGTCGTGCCCCACGTTTCTTTTTTTATTTCGAAATGGCTTTCTTGCAAGTATACCTTTTTCCTGTTCGCTTCATTGACTGGTCTTCGAAGCGAAGCAGGTCTGTTATGGTCTACTTCTAACTTATAGTCATTTTCTTTTATTGAATTTATTTGGTATGATTCACCGCGGTTCGATAGGTGACAGTTTAGGTTCACCCTGCGGTTTGACATAAATCGATAGATTCTGGGAAGTGGCGTGATTTTTGCCGAGGTGGCAGCACCAAATGTTCCATAAAATGGAAAAAGGCACCAATAACGGAACTTTTAATTTCCAGACAAACAAGTGGTTGGTGTGTTCTCGGTGTGGCCAGAAATAAATAGTAGGGTAAACCAGATTGCCCGAAAAATGACAGTGAATTAAATGGCATTTGACATTAAGTAAATAGCATTTAATTTTTGTAGGGGAAATTAACGTATATCATTAGGTAACTTATATTTATTCATCAATTAGTGGGGTGGGAGACACATGGAATCCCGTCCTGATTCCTGACCCTGACTCGATGAATAACTCATCATATCGCCAAAACAAGGTGCAACCAAAGGGGCAATAAGTATTAGTAATTGGCAAAAGCATTTGTAAGATGGGAGTTTAACCATTTTAACGGCGTCAATATTCGTGTATTATAGTATTATCCATGGCAGGGTCGGGAAAGGAGTTTCATATGTCTCCTACCCTAAAACCCAGTAACGTCGGGTTCCGCGGACCACCAAGGGAACACACCAAACACAAGTTCTAGAACCTTCTTTTTTCGTGCGCCAACGAAAGCGAACCCTGAATATTTTACCGGATGCTCTATCGCGCTTCGATGTAGACGCGCTGACTTATCCGAACACACCTCACGAAATAGATTTAGAGTCGCCAGAATTTGCAAGTGCCGAATATTCGGATCTAGTCCGAACCATTTTAGATAACAAGGAGGCACTACCGGATTTACGTGTAAACGAGGGCGTAGTTTTCAAGTGGGTTAAATTTCGTAAGGGGGTGGCGGATGAGGAGGATTCGCTATGGCGGTTATGGTTACCGACTGGGTTGATGAAGGAGGCAATACGACTTGCGCATGATGCAAACAGGAGCTACCACGGAGGATGGCAGAAAACTTTGGAGCACGTTCGGCAGAAATACTTCTCAAGCCAAGCTAAGGACGTCCGGGAGTATGTACGCAGGTGCGACATTTGCAAAGCGGTAAAAGCAACAAATCAACAAGCCTGGCCACCCATAGCGAATACTTTTACTTCGGAAAGACCATTTCAGCGGTTCTACTGCGATTTCCTGGGGCCATATCCGAGATCGAAGCGTCGAAATCAATTCCTTTTCATTTTATTGAACCATTTTTCAAAGTATGTTTGGTTGAAGCCCATGCAGAGAGCGACGACGGTGAACGCTATGAATTACTTCACTTCTGAAATTTTTCCAACTGTAGGGGTCCCTCAGTATATCCACAGCGACAACGGTAAACAGTTTATCTCAAAGGATATGAAGCAATTTTTAGAGAATTACGGGGTAACCCACATTAAGACAGAGCTATACTCACCGCAGGCTAACGCGTCTGAACGCGTAAATAGGGAGATTGTTTCAAAAATAAAAGTTTTTCTGAAGGATAAACAGTATCGCACTGACTGGGATAGGCATATACCCGAAATACTTTCAGTTTTAAGAAGTGACTTTCATACCTCAATTCAGTGCTCTCCATACTTTGCATTATACGGTCAGAACATGATTCAGCATGCATCGGCATACAACATATTAGATAAACTCGGCGCTCTGGCGCAAGATGAAATCCCAATAGTATCTAGGGCTGATAAAATGTCAAATGTTCGCGAGAAAATTCGTAGAAATTTAGATGCAGCAAAAGATAGGGCAGTGAGAGTATATAACAAACGCTCTAGACTAGTGAACTATAGGGAAGGTCAGGAGGTTTTTAGGAAAAATTTTGCTTTGAGTAACTTTAAACAAGGCATAAACGCCAAATTCCTGCCGAAATATCTTAAGTGTCGAGTCCGTCGAAAAATAGGCAATGCGTTGTATGACTTGGAAGATCTGACGGGAAAATTGATAGGGCGTTTCCATGCTTCGGATATTCGTCCACAATAACCAAAATTTTGACATTTTCTATTTTTTTTACCTTGCATTTCCATCTGGGCGTTTTGGCAGTCGAGGACAACTCCCCCAGTATTCTCCCCGAGCATTGACCCAGAAGGGAGTCCACATGTGCTTTCACAGGGAGCAGTGGATAACCTAGCAATCCTGGTAACCGGATTGCCTTTCGGAGCTTTGACGAGTTCTCCATAATCAAAATGTCTACCGGATGAATATTTATCGAATATGAAACCCGCTTCTCCGGTTCTTTTCTTTAACCTTCTGTGGGGGTGAAACCACTAGAACTATCTCTTTCGGAGTTTTGACGAGTTCTCCAATAACAAATGTCTACCGCCGCGAAGCATGATAACTAAGAAACAAAATTAAATTCTCCGTTTTTCTTAAGCCTAACTTCTGTGGGGGCCAAACCACTATAAAAACTTCCCTTCGCCGCAATGCGTTTTGAACTATGAAACAAAATACTTCAAAGTTATCTCCTTACTGGCGGATCTTCTGTGCCCGGCTAGCTTGTGGTAGAACTAGAGACTCTTATCTAGGGGTGAGTCGTGCCCCACGTTTCTTTTTTTATTTCGAAATGGCTTTCTTGCAAGTATACCTTTTTCCTGTTCGCTTCATTGACTGGTCTTCGAAGCGAAGCAGGTCTGTTATGGTCTACTTCTAACTTATAGTCATTTTCTTTTATTGAATTTATTTGGTATGATTCACCGCGGTTCGATAGGTGACAGTTTAGGTTCACCCTGCGGTTTGACATAAATCGATAGATTCTGGGAAGTGGCGTGATTTTTGCCGAGGTGGCAGCACCAAATGTTCCATAAAATGGAAAAAGGCACCAATAACGGAACTTTTAATTTCCAGACAAACAAGTGGTTGGTGTGTTCTCGGTGTGGCCAGAAATAAATAGTAGGGTAAACCAGATTGCCCGAAAAATGACAGTGAATTAAATGGCATTTGACATTAAGTAAATAGCATTTAATTTTTGTAGGGGAAATTAACGTATATCATTAGGTAACTTATATTTATTCATCAATTAGTGGGGTGGGAGACACATGGAATCCCGTCCTGATTCCTGACCCTGACTCGATGAATAACTCATCATATCGCCAAAACAAGGTGCAACCAAAGGGGCAATAAGTATTAGTAATTGGCAAAAGCATTTGTAAGATGGGAGTTTAACCATTTTAACGGCGTCAATATTCGTGTATTATAGTATTATCCATGGCAGGGTCGGGAAAGGAGTTTCATATGTCTCCTACCCTAAAACCCAGTAACGTCGGGTTCCGCGGACCACCAAGGGAACACACCAAACACAAGTTCTAGAACCTTCTTTTTTCGTGCGCCAACGAAAGCGAACCCTGAATATTTTACCGGATGCTCTATCGCGCTTCGATGTAGACGCGCTGACTTATCCGAACACACCTCACGAAATAGATTTAGAGTCGCCAGAATTTGCAAGTGCCGAATATTCGGATCTAGTCCGAACCATTTTAGATAACAAGGAGGCACTACCGGATTTACGTGTAAACGAGGGCGTAGTTTTCAAGTGGGTTAAATTTCGTAAGGGGGTGGCGGATGAGGAGGATTCGCTATGGCGGTTATGGTTACCGACTGGGTTGATGAAGGAGGCAATACGACTTGCGCATGATGCAAACAGGAGCTACCACGGAGGATGGCAGAAAACTTTGGAGCACGTTCGGCAGAAATACTTCTCAAGCCAAGCTAAGGACGTCCGGGAGTATGTACGCAGGTGCGACATTTGCAAAGCGGTAAAAGCAACAAATCAACAAGCCTGGCCACCCATAGCGAATACTTTTACTTCGGAAAGACCATTTCAGCGGTTCTACTGCGATTTCCTGGGGCCATATCCGAGATCGAAGCGTCGAAATCAATTGAACCATTTTTCAAAGTATGTTTGGTTGAAGCCCATGCAGAGAGCGACGACGGTGAACGCTATGAATTACTTCACTTCTGAAATTTTTCCAACTGTAGGGGTCCCTCAGTATATCCACAGCGACAACGGTAAACAGTTTATCTCAAAGGATATGAAGCAATTTTTAGAGAATTACGGGGTAACCCACATTAAGACAGAGCTATACTCACCGCAGGCTAACGCGTCTGAACGCGTAAATAGGGAGATTGTTTCAAAAATAAAAGTTTTTCTGAAGGATAAACAGTATCGCACTGACTGGGATAGGCATATACCCGAAATACTTTCAGTTTTAAGAAGTGACTTTCATACCTCAATTCAGTGCTCTCCATACTTTGCATTATACGGTCAGAACATGATTCAGCATGCATCGGCATACAACATATTAGATAAACTCGGCGCTCTGGCGCAAGATGAAATCCCAATAGTATCTAGGGCTGATAAAATGTCAAATGTTCGCGAGAAAATTCGTAGAAATTTAGATGCAGCAAAAGATAGGGCAGTGAGAGTATATAACAAACGCTCTAGACTAGTGAACTATAGGGAAGGTCAGGAGGTTTTTAGGAAAAATTTTGCTTTGAGTAACTTTAAACAAGGCATAAACGCCAAATTCCTGCCGAAATATCTTAAGTGTCGAGTCCGTCGAAAAATAGGCAATGCGTTGTATGACTTGGAAGATCTGACGGGAAAATTGATAGGGCGTTTCCATGCTTCGGATATTCGTCCACAATAACCAAAATTTTGACATTTTCTATTTTTTTTACCTTGCATTTCCATCTGGGCGTTTTGGCAGTCGAGGACAACTCCCCCAGTATTCTCCCCGAGCATTGACCCAGAAGGGAGTCCACATGTGCTTTCACAGGGAGCAGTGGATAACCTAGCAATCCTGGTAACCGGATTGCCTTTCGGAGCTTTGACGAGTTCTCCATAATCAAAATGTCTACCGGATGAATATTTATCGAATATGAAACCCGCTTCTCCGGTTCTTTTCTTTAACCTTCTGTGGGGGTGAAACCACTAGAACTATCTCTTTCGGAGTTTTGACGAGTTCTCCAATAACAAATGTCTACCGCCGCGAAGCATGATAACTAAGAAACAAAATTAAATTCTCCGTTTTTCTTAAGCCTAACTTCTGTGGGGGCCAAACCACTATAAAAACTTCCCTTCGCCGCAATGCGTTTTGAACTATGAAACAAAATACTTCAAAGTTATCTCCTTACTGGCGGATCTTCTGTGCCCGGCTAGCTTGTGGTAGAACTAGAGACTCTTATCTAGGGGTGAGTCGTGCCCCACGTTTCTTTTTTTATTTCGAAATGGCTTTCTTGCAAGTATACCTTTTTCCTGTTCGCTTCATTGACTGGTCTTCGAAGCGAAGCAGGTCTGTTATGGTCTACTTCTAACTTATAGTCATTTTCTTTTATTGAATTTATTTGGTATGATTCACCGCGGTTCGATAGGTGACAGTTTAGGTTCACCCTGCGGTTTGACATAAATCGATAGATTCTGGGAAGTGGCGTGATTTTTGCCGAGGTGGCAGCACCAAATGTTCCATAAAATGGAAAAAGGCACCAATAACGGAACTTTTAATTTCCAGACAAACAAGTGGTTGGTGTGTTCTCGGTGTGGCCAGAAATAAATAGTAGGGTAAACCAGATTGCCCGAAAAATGACAGTGAATTAAATGGCATTTGACATTAAGTAAATAGCATTTAATTTTTGTAGGGGAAATTAACGTATATCATTAGGTAACTTATATTTATTCATCAATTAGTGGGGTGGGAGACACATGGAATCCCGTCCTGATTCCTGACCCTGACTCGATGAATAACTCATCATATCGCCAAAACAAGGTGCAACCAAAGGGGCAATAAGTATTAGTAATTGGCAAAAGCATTTGTAAGATGGGAGTTTAACCATTTTAACGGCGTCAATATTCGTGTATTATAGTATTATCCATGGCAGGGTCGGGAAAGGAGTTTCATATGTCTCCTACCCTAAAACCCAGTAACGTCGGGTTCCGCGGACCACCAAGGGAACACACCAAACACAAGTTCTAGAACCTTCTTTTTTCGTGCGCCAACGAAAGCGAACCCTGAATATTTTACCGGATGCTCTATCGCGCTTCGATGTAGACGCGCTGACTTATCCGAACACACCTCACGAAATAGATTTAGAGTCGCCAGAATTTGCAAGTGCCGAATATTCGGATCTAGTCCGAACCATTTTAGATAACAAGGAGGCACTACCGGATTTACGTGTAAACGAGGGCGTAGTTTTCAAGTGGGTTAAATTTCGTAAGGGGGTGGCGGATGAGGAGGATTCGCTATGGCGGTTATGGTTACCGACTGGGTTGATGAAGGAGGCAATACGACTTGCGCATGATGCAAACAGGAGCTACCACGGAGGATGGCAGAAAACTTTGGAGCACGTTCGGCAGAAATACTTCTCAAGCCAAGCTAAGGACGTCCGGGAGTATGTACGCAGGTGCGACATTTGCAAAGCGGTAAAAGCAACAAATCAACAAGCCTGGCCACCCATAGCGAATACTTTTACTTCGGAAAGACCATTTCAGCGGTTCTACTGCGATTTCCTGGGGCCATATCCGAGATCGAAGCGTCGAAATCAATTCCTTTTCATTTTATTGAACCATTTTTCAAAGTATGTTTGGTTGAAGCCCATGCAGAGAGCGACGACGGTGAACGCTATGAATTACTTCACTTCTGAAATTTTTCCAACTGTAGGGGTCCCTCAGTATATCCACAGCGACAACGGTAAACAGTTTATCTCAAAGGATATGCAGCAATTTTTAGAGAATTACGGGGTAACCCACATTAAGACAGAGCTATACTCACCGCAGGCTAACGCGTCTGAACGCGTAAATAGGGAGATTGTTTCAAAAATAAAAGTTTTTCTGAAGGATAAACAGTATCGCACTGACTGGGATAGGCATATACCCGAAATACTTTCAGTTTTAAGAAGTGACTTTCATACCTCAATTCAGTGCTCTCCATACTTTGCATTATACGGTCAGAACATGATTCAGCATGCATCGGCATACAACATATTAGATAAACTCGGCGCTCTGGCGCAAGATGAAATCCCAATAGTATCTAGGGCTGATAAAATGTCAAATGTTCGCGAGAAAATTCGTAGAAATTTAGATGCAGCAAAAGATAGGGCAGTGAGAGTATATAACAAACGCTCTAGACTAGTGAACTATAGGGAAGGTCAGGAGGTTTTTAGGAAAAATTTTGCTTTGAGTAACTTTAAACAAGGCATAAACGCCAAATTCCTGCCGAAATATCTTAAGTGTCGAGTCCGTCGAAAAATAGGCAATGCGTTGTATGACTTGGAAGATCTGACGGGAAAATTGATAGGGCGTTTCCATGCTTCGGATATTCGTCCACAATAACCAAAATTTTGACATTTTCTATTTTTTTTACCTTGCATTTCCATCTGGGCGTTTTGGCAGTCGAGGACAACTCCCCCAGTATTCTCCCCGAGCATTGACCCAGAAGGGAGTCCACATGTGCTTTCACAGGGAGCAGTGGATAACCTAGCAATCCTGGTAACCGGATTGCCTTTCGGAGCTTTGACGAGTTCTCCATAATCAAAATGTCTACCGGATGAATATTTATCGAATATGAAACCCGCTTCTCCGGTTCTTTTCTTTAACCTTCTGTGGGGGTGAAACCACTAGAACTATCTCTTTCGGAGTTTTGACGAGTTCTCCAATAACAAATGTCTACCGCCGCGAAGCATGATAACTAAGAAACAAAATTAAATTCTCCGTTTTTCTTAAGCCTAACTTCTGTGGGGGCCAAACCACTATAAAAACTTCCCTTCGCCGCAATGCGTTTTGAACTATGAAACAAAATACTTCAAAGTTATCTCCTTACTGGCGGATCTTCTGTGCCCGGCTAGCTTGTGGTAGAACTAGAGACTCTTATCTAGGGGTGAGTCGTGCCCCACGTTTCTTTTTTTATTTCGAAATGGCTTTCTTGCAAGTATACCTTTTTCCTGTTCGCTTCATTGACTGGTCTTCGAAGCGAAGCAGGTCTGTTATGGTCTACTTCTAACTTATAGTCATTTTCTTTTATTGAATTTATTTGGTATGATTCACCGCGGTTCGATAGGTGACAGTTTAGGTTCACCCTGCGGTTTGACATAAATCGATAGATTCTGGGAAGTGGCGTGATTTTTGCCGAGGTGGCAGCACCAAATGTTCCATAAAATGGAAAAAGGCACCAATAACGGAACTTTTAATTTCCAGACAAACAAGTGGTTGGTGTGTTCTCGGTGTGGCCAGAAATAAATAGTAGGGTAAACCAGATTGCCCGAAAAATGACAGTGAATTAAATGGCATTTGACATTAAGTAAATAGCATTTAATTTTTGTAGGGGAAATTAACGTATATCATTAGGTAACTTATATTTATTCATCAATTAGTGGGGTGGGAGACACATGGAATCCCGTCCTGATTCCTGACCCTGACTCGATGAATAACTCATCATATCGCCAAAACAAGGTGCAACCAAAGGGGCAATAAGTATTAGTAATTGGCAAAAGCATTTGTAAGATGGGAGTTTAACCATTTTAACGGCGTCAATATTCGTGTATTATAGTATTATCCATGGCAGGGTCGGGAAAGGAGTTTCATATGTCTCCTACCCTAAAACCCAGTAACGTCGGGTTCCGCGGACCACCAAGGGAACACACCAAACACAAGTTCTAGAACCTTCTTTTTTCGTGCGCCAACGAAAGCGAACCCTGAATATTTTACCGGATGCTCTATCGCGCTTCGATGTAGACGCGCTGACTTATCCGAACACACCTCACGAAATAGATTTAGAGTCGCCAGAATTTGCAAGTGCCGAATATTCGGATCTAGTCCGAACCATTTTAGATAACAAGGAGGCACTACCGGATTTACGTGTAAACGAGGG
This sequence comes from Sphenella marginata, assembly GCA_951509765.1. NCBI lineage: Eukaryota > Metazoa > Arthropoda > Insecta > Diptera > Tephritidae > Sphenella > Sphenella marginata. Next base: position 36,300,384 of record OX608079.1, on the reverse strand, counting down.
CGTAGTTTTCAAGTGGGTTAAATTTCGTAAGGGGGTGGCGGATGAGGAGGATTCGCTATGGCGGTTATGGTTACCGACTGGGTTGATGAAGGAGGCAATACGACTTGCGCATGATGCAAACAGGAGCTACCACGGAGGATGGCAGAAAACTTTGGAGCACGTTCGGCAGAAATACTTCTCAAGCCAAGCTAAGGACGTCCGGGAGTATGTACGCAGGTGCGACATTTGCAAAGCGGTAAAAGCAACAAATCAACAAGCCTGGCCACCCATAGCGAATACTTTTACTTCGGAAAGACCATTTCAGCGGTTCTACTGCGATTTCCTGGGGCCATATCCGAGATCGAAGCGTCGAAATCAATTGAACCATTTTTCAAAGTATGTTTGGTTGAAGCCCATGCAGAGAGCGACGACGGTGAACGCTATGAATTACTTCACTTCTGAAATTTTTCCAACTGTAGGGGTCCCTCAGTATATCCACAGCGACAACGGTAAACAGTTTATCTCAAAGGATATGAAGCAATTTTTAGAGAATTACGGGGTAACCCACATTAAGACAGAGCTATACTCACCGCAGGCTAACGCGTCTGAACGCGTAAATAGGGAGATTGTTTCAAAAATAAAAGTTTTTCTGAAGGATAAACAGTATCGCACTGACTGGGATAGGCATATACCCGAAATACTTTCAGTTTTAAGAAGTGACTTTCATACCTCAATTCAGTGCTCTCCATACTTTGCATTATACGGTCAGAACATGATTCAGCATGCATCGGCATACAACATATTAGATAAACTCGGCGCTCTGGCGCAAGATGAAATCCCAATAGTATCTAGGGCTGATAAAATGTCAAATGTTCGCGAGAAAATTCGTAGAAATTTAGATGCAGCAAAAGATAGGGCAGTGAGAGTATATAACAAACGCTCTAGACTAGTGAACTATAGGGAAGGTCAGGAGGTTTTTAGGAAAAATTTTGCTTTGAGTAACTTTAAACAAGGCATAAACGCCAAATTCCTGCCGAAATATCTTAAGTGTCGAGTCCGTCGAAAAATAGGCAATGCGTTGTATGACTTGGAAGATCTGACGGGAAAATTGATAGGGCGTTTCCATGCTTCGGATATTCGTCCACAATAACCAAAATTTTGACATTTTCTATTTTTTTTACCTTGCATTTCCATCTGGGCGTTTTGGCAGTCGAGGACAACTCCCCCAGTATTCTCCCCGAGCATTGACCCAGAAGGGAGTCCACATGTGCTTTCACAGGGAGCAGTGGATAACCTAGCAATCCTGGTAACCGGATTGCCTTTCGGAGCTTTGACGAGTTCTCCATAATCAAAATGTCTACCGGATGAATATTTATCGAATATGAAACCCGCTTCTCCGGTTCTTTTCTTTAACCTTCTGTGGGGGTGAAACCACTAGAACTATCTCTTTCGGAGTTTTGACGAGTTCTCCAATAACAAATGTCTACCGCCGCGAAGCATGATAACTAAGAAACAAAATTAAATTCTCCGTTTTTCTTAAGCCTAACTTCTGTGGGGGCCAAACCACTATAAAAACTTCCCTTCGCCGCAATGCGTTTTGAACTATGAAACAAAATACTTCAAAGTTATCTCCTTACTGGCGGATCTTCTGTGCCCGGCTAGCTTGTGGTAGAACTAGAGACTCTTATCTAGGGGTGAGTCGTGCCCCACGTTTCTTTTTTATTTCGAAATGGCTTTCTTGCAAGTATACCTTTTTCCTGTTCGCTTCATTGACTGGTCTTCGAAGCGAAGCAGGTCTGTTATGGTCTACTTCTAACTTATAGTCATTTTCTTTTATTGAATTTATTTGGTATGATTCACCGCGGTTCGATAGGTGACAGTTTAGGTTCACCCTGCGGTTTGACATAAATCGATAGATTCTGGGAAGTGGCGTGATTTTTGCCGAGGTGGCAGCACCAAATGTTCCATAAAATGGAAAAAGGCACCAATAACGGAACTTTTAATTTCCAGACAAACAAGTGGTTGGTGTGTTCTCGGTGTGGCCAGAAATAAATAGTAGGGTAAACCAGATTGCCCGAAAAATGACAGTGAATTAAATGGCATTTGACATTAAGTAAATAGCATTTAATTTTTGTAGGGGAAATTAACGTATATCATTAGGTAACTTATATTTATTCATCAATTAGTGGGGTGGGAGACACATGGAATCCCGTCCTGATTCCTGACCCTGACTCGATGAATAACTCATCATATCGCCAAAACAAGGTGCAACCAAAGGGGCAATAAGTATTAGTAATTGGCAAAAGCATTTGTAAGATGGGAGTTTAACCATTTTAACGGCGTCAATATTCGTGTATTATAGTATTATCCATGGCAGGGTCGGGAAAGGAGTTTCATATGTCTCCTACCCTAAAACCCAGTAACGTCGGGTTCCGCGGACCACCAAGGGAACACACCAAACACAAGTTCTAGAACCTTCTTTTTTCGTGCGCCAACGAAAGCGAACCCTGAATATTTTACCGGATGCTCTATCGCGCTTCGATGTAGACGCGCTGACTTATCCGAACACACCTCACGAAATAGATTTAGAGTCGCCAGAATTTGCAAGTGCCGAATATTCGGATCTAGTCCGAACCATTTTAGATAACAAGGAGGCACTACCGGATTTACGTGTAAACGAGGGCGTAGTTTTCAAGTGGGTTAAATTTCGTAAGGGGGTGGCGGATGAGGAGGATTCGCTATGGCGGTTATGGTTACCGACTGGGTTGATGAAGGAGGCAATACGACTTGCGCATGATGCAAACAGGAGCTACCACGGAGGATGGCAGAAAACTTTGGAGCACGTTCGGCAGAAATACTTCTCAAGCCAAGCTAAGGACGTCCGGGAGTATGTACGCAGGTGCGACATTTGCAAAGCGGTAAAAGCAACAAATCAACAAGCCTGGCCACCCATAGCGAATACTTTTACTTCGGAAAGACCATTTCAGCGGTTCTACTGCGATTTCCTGGGGCCATATCCGAGATCGAAGCGTCGAAATCAATTCCTTTTCATTTTATTGAACCATTTTTCAAAGTATGTTTGGTTGAAGCCCATGCAGAGAGCGACGACGGTGAACGCTATGAATTACTTCACTTCTGAAATTTTTCCAACTGTAGGGGTCCCTCAGTATATCCACAGCGACAACGGTAAACAGTTTATCTCAAAGGATATGAAGCAATTTTTAGAGAATTACGGGGTAACCCACATTAAGACAGAGCTATACTCACCGCAGGCTAACGCGTCTGAACGCGTAAATAGGGAGATTGTTTCAAAAATAAAAGTTTTTCTGAAGGATAAACAGTATCGCACTGACTGGGATAGGCATATACCCGAAATACTTTCAGTTTTAAGAAGTGACTTTCATACCTCAATTCAGTGCTCTCCATACTTTGCATTATACGGTCAGAACATGATTCAGCATGCATCGGCATACAACATATTAGATAAACTCGGCGCTCTGGCGCAAGATGAAATCCCAATAGTATCTAGGGCTGATAAAATGTCAAATGTTCGCGAGAAAATTCGTAGAAATTTAGATGCAGCAAAAGATAGGGCAGTGAGAGTATATAACAAACGCTCTAGACTAGTGAACTATAGGGAAGGTCAGGAGGTTTTTAGGAAAAATTTTGCTTTGAGTAACTTTAAACAAGGCATAAACGCCAAATTCCTGCCGAAATATCTTAAGTGTCGAGTCCGTCGAAAAATAGGCAATGCGTTGTATGACTTGGAAGATCTGACGGGAAAATTGATAGGGCGTTTCCATGCTTCGGATATTCGTCCACAATAACCAAAATTTTGACATTTTCTATTTTTTTTTACCTTGCATTTCCATCTGGGCGTTTTGGCAGTCGAGGACAACTCCCCCAGTATTCTCCCCGAGCATTGACCCAGAAGGGAGTCCACATGTGCTTTCACAGGGAGCAGTGGATAACCTAGCAATCCTGGTAACCGGATTGCCTTTCGGAGCTTTGACGAGTGCTCCATAATCAAAATGTCTACCGGATGAATATTTATCGAATATGAGACCCGCTTCTCCGGTTCTTTTCTTTAACCTTCTGTGGGGGTGAAACCACTAGAACTATCTCTTTCGGAGTTTTGACGAGTTCTCCAATAACAAATGTATACCGCCGCGAAGCATGATAACTAAGAAACAAAATTAAATTCTCCGTTTTTCTTAAGCCTAACTTCTGTGGGGGCCAAACCACTATAAAAACTTCCCTTCGCCGCAATGCGTTTTGAACTATGAAACAAAATACTTCAAAGTTATCTCCTTACTGGCGGATCTTCTGTGCCCGGCTAGCTTGTGGTAGAACTAGAGACTCTTATCTAGGGGTGAGTCGTGCCCCACGTTTCTTTTTTATTTCGAAATGGCTTTCTTGCAAGTATACCTTTTTCCTGTTCGCTTCATTGACTGGTCTTCGAAGCGAAGCAGGTCTGTTATGGTCTACTTCTAACTTATAGTCATTTTCTTTTATTGAATTTATTTGGTATGATTCACCGCGGTTCGATAGGTGACAGTTTAGGTTCACCCTGCGGTTTGACATAAATCGATAGATTCTGGGAAGTGGCGTGATTTTTGCCGAGGTGGCAGCACCAAATGTTCCATAAAATGGAAAAAGGCACCAATAACGGAACTTTTAATTTCCAGACAAACAAGTGGTTGATGTGTTCTCGGTGTGGCCAGAAATAAATAGTAGGGTAAACCAGATTGCCCGAAAAATGGCAGTGAATTAAATGGCATTTGACATTAAGTAAATAGCATTTAATTTTTGTAGGGGAAATTAACGTATATCATTAGGTAACTTATATTTATTCATCAATTAGTGGGGTGGGAGACACATGGAATCCCGTCCTGATTCCTGACCCTGACTCGATGAATAACTCATCATATCGCCAAAACAAGGTGCAACCAAAGGGGCAATAAGTATTAGTAATTGGCAAAAGCATTTGTAAGATGGGAGTTTAACCATTTTAACGGCGTCAATATTCGTGTATTATAGTATTATCCATGGCAGAGTCGGGAAAGGAGTTTCATATGTCTCCTACCCTAAAACCCAGTAACGTCGGGTTCCGCGGACCACCAAGGGAACACACCAAACACAAGTTCTAGAACCTTCTTTTTTCGTGCGCCAACGAAAGCGTGGCTTTAGGGTGCGGACTTAATAAAATTTGTAGCAAATTTTAATACCCAATGCACTTTATGCAAATCTACTCCGCTTTATGCTCCCATTTAATAGCACCATAGTTCGATTTTTCCTTTTATTAAGTAAATTTTTCTCTGACTAAGGCTGCAGCTAAAGTCCCAAACCAGAGTACAGCTTCCAAAAACTAAGTACTCAATCTGTACATTTTTATTATCGAAATGTTAAAGGTCTAAATTCAAAACTAACCCAACTTTACTTAAAGGCTCTTAGCTGTAACTTTAAAATTATTTGCCTTACTGAAACCTGGCTTAAGCCGAATATTTATAACGCCGAAATCTTACCTAATAATTATCAAGTATTCAGAAGCGATCGTAAGAACAGAGTTGGGGGTGGTGTCCTGATTGCAGTTCACCCCTTCTGAGGAAGTTAATGTACCTGTCATTGATTCAATTGAATTTAAGTGCGTCCGTATACAGCTTGATAGAGCTTACATATACATAGCGCTCAGCTATATTCCTCCTGTTTCTGACAGTTCTGTCTATTTGAAGCATGTCTCCCTTTTTAAAACGGTGAATCAAATGATGAAACTTTCTGATTCGATTGTCATTTTGGGTGACTTCAATTTACCACATGTATCGTGGAGTATCTTGGACCAAAACATTGTGCCAGTTTCAACCAAAGCAGTATTTAATGAATTCCTAGATGAAATGTCAGATCTTTGCCTTAATCAATTAAATATTGTCCCTAACAAGTTCGGGAGGATCTTGGGTCTTGCATTTGTTGATGATTCATCTAAGTTCTGTTTAAATCGATGTGATCCTCTGGTTTTACCGGAAGACGTTTACCTCAGATCGTTTACTTCAGATCGTTTACGAAATCATAACTGATGTAGAAGGTTATTACATTAAGCCCTATGAGCCTAGTTTTCACTTTCGATTTGATTTCTCTAAAGCGAACTTTAAAGCATTAAATAATGAGTTATCTAAACTATCTTGGCCTGAATATTGTGGCAATATTGAGCTTGACGTTTTACATTTTAATAATACCATTTATAACTTTTGAAAAGCACGTACCTAAACGTAAATCTTTCTACAGTGAACCAATACAAGCTTGGTTTACTAAAGAGCTACAAGTTTTAAAAAATAAAAAGAACCGTTCTTTCAAGTTATACAAGAAGTCCGGTTTAAACAAAGATTACTTAAAGTACTCCAATCTACGTCTGAAATATTTTGAACTAAATAAAAAATGTTACGCAGCTTATATATGCAAGGTTAAAAAGAATATTATTTGCAACCCGAAGTCATTCTATGATTTCGTAAACTCTAAACGTAATGTAACAGGTTTTCCGTCCGCCGTGAAATGCCAAGACTGTATATCCAGTGATAATCAAGATATCGCAAATTCCTTTGCACGATTTTTTAAATCCAATTATTCTTCCGAAGCCCTTTCGCAATTTTATGAATATCCGTACCAATTGCATGCAAACAACTTTATCAACACTCCAATCATATCTCCCGAAGACGTTCTGGTCTTTCTGAAAACCTTAAAAGTATCAACTAAAAGCGGTACGGATATGATCCCTTCATGTTTTCTTAAAAAATGTGCAAACTACATTTACCAGCCCTTAGCTGTTCTTTTCAATCTGTCTTTAAAATGTGGCATTTTCCCCGCTGCTTGGAAAGAATCCTTTCTAATACCACTTTATAAGAGTGGGAGTAGATCGTCTATTGAGAATTATCGTGGCATAGCAAAGCTATCCGCCATTCCTAAAGTATTTGAAGCAATTGTTACTAATCAGCTTACAGTTCCTATTTCCACATTGATTGCAGGTTGCCAGCACGGCTTTTGCAAGGGAAAATCAACAAGTACTAACCTTCTGGAATTTACAACTCATGTCTCAGTTGGTTTTAGAGAAAATATGCATACTGATGCAATATACACTGATTTCAGTAAAGCTTTCGACAAAGTATGTCATTCGTTACTCGTTCACAAACTTGATCTTCTGGGCTTTCAACCGAGCCTCTGCCGTTGGATATCTTCTTATCTTCGATTCAGGTCTCAAAGAGTGGTCTTCAAGAATGTGCTATCGAATGTCATTGACGTGTCTTCTGGAGTTCCTCAAGGTAGTCATCTTGGCCCGATTCTGTTCTTGCTGTTCATTAATGATATATCTGGCACTATAAAGTTTTCAAAAATCTTGATGTACGCGGACGATGTAAAGATTTTTAAGTCCTACGCGTTGATCGGAGAAAGAGATTTACTACAATCGGACCTTGATAATCTGGTTACTTGGTGCGACTTAAACTATATGCCGCTTAATCTTAAAAAATGTAAATACACTCGGCAGAATAAGTCTGCTTACAGGTATATTTTTGTAATTTTCACCCGTCTTTGAATTGGTAAAATTGTTTTTACTAATTTTCTATAAAATAATGGGTCAAACTCTAACACAGAAGATGTAAATTATGTTTTAAAAATGTATGGGAAAACCGGAAAAATTCGACGAATTTTCATCAAAATTTTCAAGTTTTTTCTCAGAATTTTCAGAATTTTTTTGAGTGTACGTCTTAGGTCCGTGAGAAATACTACTGATTTTTGGGAATTTTTTTTCTGCCGAGCTCAAGTATTTTCTTCCATATAAAAAAATTCCGTTCATAAATTTGTATGGAAGAAAACAGACAATTCCGCCAGGAAAAAATTGCCAAAAATCAGTAGTATTTCTGACGGACCTAAGACTTACACTTTATCATGCTAGAATTGAACCGTCTTAAAAACTGCATACTCAAAAAAATTCTGAAAATTCTGAGAAAAAACTTGAAAATTTTGATGAAAATTCGTCGAATTTTTCCGGTTTTCCCATACATTTTTAAAACATAATTTACATCTTCTGTGTTAGAGTTTGACCCATTATTTTATAGAAAATTAGTAAAAACAATTTTACCAATTCAAAGACGGGTGAAAATTACAAAAATATACCTGTAAGCAGTTCACCCCTTCTGAGGAAGTTAATGTACCTGTCATTGATTCAATTGAATTTAAGTGCGTCCGTATACAGCTTGATAGAGCTTACATATACATAGCGCTCAGCTATATTCCTCCTGTTTCTGACAGTTCTGTCTATTTGAAGCATGTCTCCCTTTTTAAAACGGTGAATCAAATGATGAAACTTTCTGATTCGATTGTCATTTTGGGTGACTTCAATTTACCACATGTATCGTGGAGTATCTTGGACCAAAACATTGTGCCAGTTTCAACCAAAGCAGTATTTAATGAATTCCTAGATGAAATGCCAGATCTTTGCCTTAATCAATTAAATATTGTCCCTAACAAGTTCGGGAGGATCTTGGGTCTTGCATTTGTTGATGATTCATCTAAGTTCTGTTTAAATCGATGTGATCCTCTGGTTTTACCGGAAGACGTTTACCTCAGATCGTTTACTTCAGATCGTTTACGAAATCATAACTGATGTAGAAGGTTATTACATTAAGCCCTATGAGCCTAGTTTTCACTTTCGATTTGATTTCTCTAAAGCGAACTTTAAAGCATTAAATAATGAGTTATCTAAACTATCTTGGCCTGAATATTGTGGCAATATTGAGCTTGACGTTTTACATTTTAATAATACCATTTATAACTTTTGAAAAGCACGTACCTAAACGTAAATCTTTCTACAGTGAACCAATACAAGCTTGGTTTACTAAAGAGCTACAAGTTTTAAAAAATAAAAAGAACCGTTCTTTCAAGTTATACAAGAAGTCCGGTTTAAACAAAGATTACTTAAAGTACTCCAATCTACGTCTGAAATATTTTGAACTAAATAAAAAATGTTACGCAGCTTATATATGCAAGGTTAAAAAGAATATTATTTGCAACCCGAAGTCATTCTATGATTTCGTAAACTCTAAACGTAATGTAACAGGTTTTCCGTCCGCCGTGAAATGCCAAGACTGTATATCCAGTGATAATCAAGATATCGCAAATTCCTTTGCACGATTTTTTAAATCCAATTATTCTTCCGAAGCCCTTTCGCAATTTTATGAATATCCGTACCAATTGCATGCAAACAACTTTATCAACACTCCAATCATATCTCCCGAAGACGTTCTGGTCTTTCTGAAAACCTTAAAAGTATCAACTAAAAGCGGTACGGATATGATCCCTTCATGTTTTCTTAAAAAATGTGCAAACTACATTTACCAGCCCTTAGCTGTTCTTTTCAATCTGTCTTTAAAATGTGGCATTTTCCCCGCTGCTTGGAAAGAATCCTTTCTAATACCACTTTATAAGAGTGGGAGTAGATCGTCTATTGAGAATTATCGTGGCATAGCAAAGCTATCCGCCATTCCTAAAGTATTTGAAGCAATTGTTACTAATCAGCTTACAGTTCCTATTTCCACATTGATTGCAGGTTGCCAGCACGGCTTTTGCAAGGGAAAATCAACAAGTACTAACCTTCTGGAATTTACAACTCATGTCTCAGTTGGTTTTAGAGAAAATATGCATACTGATGCAATATACACTGATTTCAGTAAAGCTTTCGACAAAGTATGTCATTCGTTACTCGTTCACAAACTTGATCTTCTGGGCTTTCAACCGAGCCTCTGCCGTTGGATATCTTCTTATCTTCGATTCAGGTCTCAAAGAGTGGTCTTCAAGAATGTGCTATCGAATGTCATTGACGTGTCTTCTGGAGTTCCTCAAGGTAGTCATCTTGGCCCGATTCTGTTCTTGCTGTTCATTAATGATATATCTGGCACTATAAAGTTTTCAAAAATCTTGATGTACGCGGACGATGTAAAGATTTTTAAGTCCTACGCGTTGATCGGAGAAAGAGATTTACTACAATCGGACCTTGATAATCTGGTTACTTGGTGCGACTTAAACTATATGCCGCTTAATCTTAAAAAATGTAAATACACTCGGCAGAATAAGTCTGCTTACAGGTATATTTTTGTAATTTTCACCCGTCTTTGAATTGGTAAAATTGTTTTTACTAATTTTCTATAAAATAATGGGTCAAACTCTAACACAGAAGATGTAAATTATGTTTTAAAAATGTATGGGAAAACCGGAAAAATTCGACGAATTTTCATCAAAATTTTCAAGTTTTTTCTCAGAATTTTCAGAATTTTTTTGAGTATGCAGTTTTAAAGACGGTTCAATTCTAGCATGATAAAGTGTACGTCTTAGGTCCGTGAGAAATACTACTGATTTTTGGGAATTTTTTTTCTGCCGAGCTCAAGTATTTTCTTCCATATAAAAAAATTCCGTTCATAAATTTGTATGGAAGAAAACAGACAATTCCGCCAGGAAAAAATTGCCAAAAATCAGTAGTATTTCTGACGGACCTAAGACTTACACTTTATCATGCTAGAATTGAACCGTCTTAAAAACTGCATACTCAAAAAAATTCTGAAAATTCTGAGAAAAAACTTGAAAATTTTGATGAAAATTCGTCGAATTTTTCCGATTTTTCCATACATTTTTAAAACATAATTTACATCTTCTGTGTTAGAGTTTGACCCATTATTTTATAGAAAATTAGTAAAAACTATTTTACCAATTCAAAGATGGGTGAAAATTACAAAAATATACCTGTAGGCAGACTTATTCTGCCGAGTGTATATGTGTTTTTCTCGCCGAACTTCACAACCAGCTTCTTACTCAATCAACAATCAAATTCTGGAAGAAGTACATGACTTTGTGGACTTGGGGGTTACGATGGATTGTAAACTTAGCTTCAATCTTCATATTAATGTAACTGTAAATAAGTCTAGAGGTGTTCTCTCTTTCGTTAAGCGATGGTCTAAAGAATTTGGTGACCCTTACGTGACTAAAGCCCTTTTTACAACATTAGTAAGACCAGATTTAGAGTATGGCTCAATTATTTGGAATCCAAGATACCAGGTCCACATAGATCGAATTGAATCAGTTCAAAAACAGTTCTTACTTTTCGCCCTAAGACATCTTCCATGGAATTCTTCATATAACCTGCCTCCCTATACTAGTCGCTTAAAACTCATTGACCTTCCTACCCCTGCTAGTCGCAGAGAAATGCTAGGAACAATATTTATGATCAAATTATTAAACGGGTCAGTATCTAGCCCATTCTTGTTAGGCGAAGTTATCTTTAAAATTCCTTCTCGGCCATCAAGATATTTCAAACGTCTACTTCTGAAACAGTGTAGAACCAATTTTGAGTTAAATGAACCCTTCCGTTGTTTGTGTGAAAATTATAACACTCACTCCAGCACATTTGATGTTACAGACTCCCTTTTTAGCATTAAAAAATCTATACTTTGCTCTCTTAATCAATAACAACAATAATGTTAACCTTTTTTCTATTTTTATTTACGAAATTCTTTGAATGCTTCATGTTCTTATGTTACTTAGCTGATGACTTTTCTCTGTAGCTGAGCAGTTTTAGATCTCAACACTTAACAAACCCCCGCCTCTCCACAACTCGGCAATATATATGAAAAAAAAAGCCGTGCGTTATGCGGATGCGCCCCTCGTGTCGGTTGGGCGGGATGGTGGGTTATCCGTTGGGCATTATTATTATTATTATTATTATAAGCAAAAGCTAAACAAAACCAAAATACATATAAGTAACTATGCAAAGAAAATTTAGATACGGTAACACAAAATTAATATAAATGTAATTTGCAAAAGAAAAGGGTAAAATACATACATTAACGAAAACTTAATTAAAAGATTTAAATGGAAATGTAGTTTGAGGGAAAAAAAGGAAGAGAAAGGATAGGGGAGAAGAAAGAAAGGAAAATATTTAACTAAGTAATCGTTTCTTTAAAATAAATATTTCTAAAATTAGACCGTAAGAATAATGAATTATAAATAAAAAATTATAATTAAAATGGGAATGCTGACTTTCCTCATTATTTAGAAGGCATAGGATTTCTAAGTAAGGGGCCATCGAGATTAGGTGCGTCGATGGCCATGGAAGAGGGTGGGCCAAGCACCGGGCGTCGCAACAACACCCGCGGCGCCCCCTTATATGTTCGGCCTTATTTTTTGATTTATATGTTTGTTTATTTTTATTTTTCAGATGGTAATCGGTCGTTTCCGATTCGTTTTAATTTTCAGGTTTTTTTTCGTTTATTTAAATTGAACTGGTTTTTCGTTTGCCAGGGGTTGTATTTAAACTTCGATTTGCTAATTAATTTTCGGTTATTTTTTTGAATTTTGATTTGCCAGTTTTGGCTTCGGTTAATTATGAATTTTTTTTTTGTTTTTAACAGTTTTTTTTTGCATTTTGAGTTTGAATTTGAAATGTCAACGGTCTGTCCGTGGCATCCGGGGTTAACCGGATGTTGTTTTAAAAGTTGTTTTGGCGCGGTTTTTGCGTTTTTCCCCGCGTTTAAAAAGGCATGATTTGACCTTTTCTCTGTTTATGGCGCAGGACGGTAAGGTTGGCAAGAGCCCACCCCAGCCGACAATGACCAGCCACAGTGCGACCTCAAGATAATGCCGACCGCCTTCCTTACTGCTCCATTTGACGCGTTTCCATAACAAGCTTGAAAAAAAAAGTTACGCATAAATATTTACCGAAGACTCTCAACCTAATAGTGTCGCCTTCTTCGATCTCCCCGAGTAGGTCAATGGGTCTGTAATAAGCCTTTAAGGATATTGCGGGTTAGTGCTTAGTATCGGTGAAAATTACCCGTCGTGATTCGTGTTCTGTAATGAAATTAAAGTTTATGTAAATTATATTATTGCGAAATAGTTAAAAAATAATTTAATATTAATGGTAATTTATATATGTATATACATATATGGCGTGATATACGACAGTTATATCATCAACCTCCTAGGAGATTTTTGCGCCGAGCTTCTCTTCCAATTTGTGGTGTGTCGCTTTGAAATTTTTCCTACAAATTGGCGGGACCTACGGTTTTTCGCCGACTCCGAACGGCATCTACAAAGCAGATGAATTTTTGCTGAGAAGCATTTCATTGCAGAAATACAGTCGGAGAGTTTGCCAAACCACTGCCGAGGGGCGACCCCGTTTTGAAAAAACTTTTTCAAAACACTTTTTGATGTAACCTGTACCAGGGATCGAACCCGGACCTTCGGTGTGGTAGGCCGGCAACACTATCTCCACACCACGGTGGCCGCGGTAACGGTAATACTAAACGATTAAAAACATGAGGTATTTGTTTCTTTTAGGGATCAACTTCTAAGAAACAAAAGGGTAAAATTTTATTTTAAATTGATGCAACTACAAGTGCATCAACTAAAAACCATCGTTCACAACAAACATTTCTTTGAATATGGAAATCTAATTGAATGGTGGTTTCAGTGAAGATAAGGTGCAATTGGTTCATGAGAACTTGGGAAACCTGAAACCCATGAAATGCCTAATTGCGTTGGTATTATCAAAGATGAAGGTTAAAGAAGAAACGAGCATTTACTAAACGACCTGCTCTTGAACAAATAATGCGGAACATGGCACGTAATTGCTAAAATATGATCAGAGGCGATATCATGGAAGGCGGCGGTGCATTTGCCCCACAGCTATTTTTTCTTTCAGAAGTGTGGAATTGAAATCACCATTTGGTGATTCCATACGACATGATGTAACTACGAAACAATGTCCAAAAATGTCTGGAACAAGGACAAAAGACGCCTTTTGACCTCGTCATTAATAATCTAAAATCGGAAATAAGATTTAATATATTTGTAGGGGTTTTGGAAAAGAAGAGTCTTATGGTACGGTTCCCTATATTTTTGGAGGAGTTACGTATAGAATTATTAAATGCTTTATTACGTGAGTGTAATTTAGTTTGTATGTTATACTATATGTATGTAACTATTTGTTTTGCAACAAATTGCTGGCTTCTAATAAACAGTCGAATAAATTTTGAGAACCAAGATACAATTTTACAATTTTTGGTGTCGGAGAGTTTCTGTTTGTTTAAAGCTTAGCTGTAGGCAACCTATACAAAAAAGTGTTCCGAAAGTTCTGAAGTAATACGTACCTGCCCATATGGCATAACCATAATGTGACGGCAGCTCACAAAGGAGTTTACCGACTCTGTGTGCCTGTGCACCTTTAGATCAAACGGCAGAAAGATGTGCTATCATTGTAGAGCTTACAAAGATGTGTTCGTATTCTCCTGGGAGGTGTTGCCTAGTCATCATTTCGTTGGGCTCTTTAATTTGTATTTGGAAACATAGCTGTGCAGTCTTAGTACCGCTAGTCACACTGCCACTTTCACAAATTTAGGGATACATAGTGGAAGACAACAAACTCCAAATAAATTTACATTAATATATTTGCATGGTAAATGAATAACGTACCTTAATCTTTGCTGCCAATTGCTTTTATAGTTGAGGTTTTTCTTCTTTAAATTCTTCTGGTATATTTTGTTTGAATATTTTCAGCTAGTCATCTAATTATAACTAGTATATCCCGTGGTCGAAATTCGACCACCTTAAATTAGTTTAACTTATTAAATCCTCTGTTCGCATTTTTCTCCAGTACCTAATGCCTAGAGGCATAAATATTGGAGACATTTATATTGCTGAAAATAATTATTTATAGTTGAGTTATTGAGAGTCGCTTTCATAAAAGCTGGTTTACTCTAAAGACGGGTAATTTGACAACTAACCAAAAAAAATCCGTCCATTAAAGACCGGTAATCATTAATAGGAGATGGCAAAAACGGTACTTAGTAATATTTGAAAGTCCACCATCAGACCCACCACTCCTTTCATATTCCGTCAATATTTCAATAAACAAAATTAAATTTCATTGACATATACCAACAACATAGTTAGACTTATAATATATATAATGGTCACATAGAATGATGTCATATCGAACAAAATTGGCCATATGGATTGAAACGAATGAAAGTTCATTTTGAGATTCCGTTAACTTCTTAATATTAGCCGGTTTCCAAATTGTGTTTTTTTTTTTGTTAATACAGACTGTTTTCTCAATTTTTCCTTTAGTTGTGGATTTTTTGAAGTCCGTTTAGCGGGAGAATATTACAACTTACACATATGATGGTTTTCTGGTTTCTTTCGTCAAATTCAACTCGGAAATATTGAAAACACATATCTTAACTGGCCCAATTAGCCTAAATATGTAAGGATTCCGGTTATATGTCGACTCTTTTACAAATTAAAATTTTTAGGAAGAAAATAGTTGATGTCTTTAGGAAAATTAACGCAATTTCAAACTATTTCGTGAATATAAAATTGAAGAAGCTACAAACTGTGTTTTTACTTTTTGTATATTAAATATGATATATTTCTTAAAAAATATATATTGATAAATTGAAATAATTGTTTAGCTTTTTTTTTCAAAAAAATTGGTTTTTTCACTCGAAGATAGATGTCATAAACAGAAAAATATTGAAATATTGGATTATATGTCGACTCTTTTACAAATAAAAATTTTTAGGAAGAAAATAGTTGATGTCTTTAGGAAAATTAACGCGATTCCTAATTATTTCGTAAATATAAAATTGAAGAAGCTACAAACTGTGTTTTTACTTTTTGTATATTAAATATGATATATTTCTTAAAAAATATATATTGATAAATTGAAATAATTGTTTAGCTTTTTTTTCAAAAAAATTGGTTTTTTCACTCGAAGATAGATGTCATAAACAGAAAAATATTGAAATATTGGATTATATGTCGACTCTTTTACAAATAAAAATTTTTAGGAAGAAAATAGTTGATGTCTTTAGGAAAATTAACGCGATTTCTAATTATTTCGTAAATATAAAATTGAAGAAGCTACAAACTGTGTTTTTACTTTTTGTATATTAAATATGATATATTTCTTAAAAAATATATATTGATAAATTGAAATAATTGTTTAGCTTTTTTTTTCAAAAAAATTGGTTTTTTCACTCGAAGATAGATGTCATAAACAGAAAAATATTGAAATATTGGATTATATGTCGACTCTTTTACAAATAAAAATTTTTAGGAAGAAAATAGTTGATGTCTTTAGGAAAATTAACGCGATTCCTAATTATTTCGTAAATATAAAATTGAAGAAGCTACAAACTGTGTTTTTACTTTTTGTATATCAAATATGATATATTTCTTAAAAAATATATATTGATAAATTGGAATAATTTTTTATATTTGTTCAAAAAATTTGGGGTTTTCACTCCAAGATAGATGTCATAAACATAATAAACAGAAAAATATTGGATTACAAATATAATAAATTTAAAAAAAAATATAATAAAAAGTGTTCGTATATTTTAAGGCAAATTCAATTTAGAAAAAAAAAAAAACTTAACCTGCCCTGAACACGTCCTTGAACCTACGAACGCACGCATCATAGCCGGCACGCTCACCACCTGCGCCACTGCTGTATGTACAACAAAAAAGTCAGATACTGTAGTTAACAGCTTTGGGTTTTGGTGAAAACTTTGATGAATTATTACAAATTAATGAAGCATTTTTTATTAAATATAATATGCCTATGCAAAGCTCCTGGCCCATGAAAACATATCAAAATACATAATATTTAGAGTTATGCATTGTTTTATGAGATACACTCTGGCAATTGATTGTATGGAAAAAATGTTAGCCTATTAATATATAGATAATGGTCACATAGAATGATGTCATATCGAACAAAATTGGCCATATGGATTGAAACGAATGAAAGTTCATTTTGAGATTCCGTTAACTTCTTAATATTAGCCGGTTTCCAAATTGTGTTTTTTTTTTGGTGATACAGACTGTTTTCTCAATTTTTGCTTTAGTTGTGGATTTTTTGAAGTCCGTTTAGCGGGAGAATATTACAACTTACACATATGATGGTTTTCTGGTTTCTTTCGTCAAATTCAACTCGGAAATATTGAAAACACATATCTTAACTGGCCCAATTAGCCTAAATATGTAAGGATTCCGGTTATATGTCGACTCTTTTACAAATTAAAATTTTTAGGAAGAAAATAGTTGATGTCTTTAGGAAAATTAACGCAATTTCAAACTATTTCGTGAATATAAAATTGAAGAAGCTACAAACTGTGTTTTTACTTTTTGTATATTAAATATGAAATATTTCTTAAAAAATATATATTGATAAATTGAAATAATTGTTTAGCTTTTTTTTTCAAAAAAATTGGTTTTTTCACTCGAAGATAGATGTCATAAACAGAAAAATATTGAAATATTGGATTATATGTCGACTCTTTTACAAATAAAAATTTTTAGGAAGAAAATAGTTGATGTCTTTAGAAAAATTAACGCGATTTCTAATTATTTCGTAAATATAAAATTGAAGAAGCTACAAACTGTGTTTTTACTTTTTCCCTATTAAATATGATATATTTTTTAAAAAATATAAATTGATAAATTGGAATAATTTTTTATATTTGTTCAAAAAATTTGGGTTTTTCACTCCAAGATAGATGTCATAAACATAATAAACAGAAAAATATTGGATTACAAATATAATAAATTTAAAAAAAAAGTATAATAAAAAGTTTTCGTATATTTTAAGGCAAATTCAATTTAGTAAAAAAAAAAAACTTTACCTGCCCTGAACACGTTCTTGAACCTACGAACGCACGCATCATAGCCGGCACGCTCACCACCTGCGCCACTGCTGTATGTACACAGTCAGATACTGTACTTAACAGCTTTGGGTTTTGGTGAAAACTTTGATGAATTATTACAAATTAATGAAGCATTTTTTGTTAAATATAATATGCCTATGCAAAGCTCCTGGCCCATGAAAACATATCAAAATATATAATAATTGGAGTTATGCATTTTTTTTATGAGATACACTCTGGCAATTGATTGTATGGAAAAAATGTTAGCCTATTAATATATAGATTACGCACTTTTAAGTTTTATACGCGATTTTTAAATTTTTTTTCTTTTGAATTTTGAAATAAAATAATTGAAAATTTTTTTGACAATAGCGCTGAAGTTTTGATTTTGGGATATTTTTGAAAAGCTCTTGCTGTTTCATTCGCACTCATAACATAATGAATGTTACAAGATCAGCAAGGTTTTCTCTTTTTCACAATTCTTGTGCACATTAACCCTAGCATATATTTTTTAATAAAACTTAGAGCAGTTTTTTTTTGGTCACCTAAGGTTAACAAAATCATTCCAAAATTATGGAAATATGGGAATCCAAAAATGCATATGTGTTGGTATTTTTGGAAAATATGGTTAGCAGTGGTTTGTAGGGATCAAGCTATGTGGAAAATAGAGTTGCCACCGCTCTTATTATGTTGCAATTATTAAGCGTTTTAGGATAAACTAGGCTTCGCTCGCAAACGCTCAAATATGTAATGTTAATTGTCACATTTGGGGCGTTAAATTTATCAAAAGCAAATCGTTTTTAATTGTATTAATTTGTATACCTTTACAAAATGTACGTATACATTAGGGTGATTCGTGTGCAATAGTACAAAGCTCAGTCATTTTTACTCATCTTTAAGAGTATGTAAAAATATTTTGTTAGGATCGGACACTCAAAAAAATTATGCGTATTCAGCCCTGCGTAGACAGCCCTTTCCTCACTTGTTTATGTCTTAAATGCAGTATGCACACATGAACATTTCCGCATCAGCAAAATTCTGAAATTGTTTTTTGTCTTGGATTTTATAATAAAAACGTCCAATTTTCACGACAATCCATCTAGCATAATAATCACTGCTGACAAAGTTTCATCAACAGCGTACTTATAGTTCCGAAATAATAGAGTAATTTGTAGTGGTCTTGACGAGCTCGGCAATCCCATTTGCAGAGAAAGCAGTAACAAACACTGTCCTTCTTCGTATAGAACTTGGAAAATGGTTCGTGACAAATTCTTTAATATGTTACCTTAACATCGGATGAAAGGAATTTAAATTGTTGCATATGAAAGAGGTATAGCTAGGCCTTTAGCTTGGCCAATTCTAAATCCCTTATCCAATCATTGAGCTGTGCTTGTGACAAAGCGTTTCTTTCGTTTTCCGTGTGAAGTTCAGTACAACTTGATGCCGAATCAGATGCTGCTATTGACAATGAAACTGGATCCGGATTGAATGATACTGGCAATGATGCTGTCGATACGCTGCAATTATAGCAGTCCGTCGAGGTGTTATAATTTATTTTTGATTTATGATTCGTTTCTCCATCTAAATCAAATATACTTTTTTTTTTATTAGTTTCTTCAACCAAATCAAAGATATTTTTTATTTTGTTATTTTGATGGCTTATTTGAAAGTGGATTCGAAATTAAAAAGGAACCCTCACACGAACGAATAATTTGTGAAACCAATTTTGTTTGAAATATTTTCTGAACCCCGTTTTTTTTTTTTTCAAAGAAAAAACTGGAACATCCAAACAAAATTTAAACTGATACTAGCCCCATAAAAAACGCCGCTAAAAAGATAATGTTAATACAGTACCAGTCCTTGTTTATTCCTCTATTAATCGTATATGTATACACCATTCGAGGTAAGTTTGAGTAACGTCAGAACGCCAACTATTGCGAGTGTCGAACACGAATAGATAATCGACTACTAAGCGGTTAGCGATCATCGAGCAATTGCGAGTGTCGACCCGAATCGATCAACGAGCGACTGTGAATGCCCAATCGATCATCTTTCTACCGCAGTTTTGCGGTCGTTGGCGTGTAATCAATTGACAATTAATAAAATGAATAAAAAGTAAATTATTGGTCAGAATTTCGAGTATGCAGTTTTGTAACTCAATGAATTTCAGTATAATAATATGGAAGCAAATTGTTCAAAAATTTCCCTGATTTATTAGAATTTTTTTCGTGATTTCTTCCAAACTTTGTGTAAATATACATTTTTTTAAATGTGATTGCTGTGTCTAAAAACAGAGCTTCCCGATATCCAATTTATTGAGGAATTATTGTTGGAGCCGTATCCGAATTTTTATTTCTTATGTTTGTTTTCGTGAACTGATATTAGAGAAAAACAGGTAAGGAAAGGGCTATCTTCGGCTGTGCCGAAGGCTTTATACCTTTCATGAATACGCATAACTTTTTTGAGTGTCCGATCCTTACATACAATTGTTGCAAACTCGTCAGAAGTGTTAATTTAAAGCCCAAACCACATTTATCGGAACAATCGATTGTATGGGAGATATATGTAATGTTATTCCGATCTTGGTGATTTTCACTATATACGTTACATATATAATATGTACTAAACCTGCAAAGATTTTCGTTCCTAGCTTTTTAATTGCAAGAACCCATTTATCGAATCTATCGATTATATGGGAGGTATATGTTATGATGGCCCGATCTCGGTGATTTTTACTGTATACGTTAAATATATAATGTGTACCAAACCGAAAAATTTTACGTTCCTAGCTTTTTAATTGCAAGATTTATAGGCCAAAACCCGTTTATCGGAATAATCGATTGTATGGGGGCTATGCCTTGTATCGATTCGATCTGTCGGGTTCCGGCAAATGATTAATCCAATGCAAAATGGCACCTGCTTGCAAAATTTCATCGAGATATCTCTAAAACTGAGGGACTAGTTTGCGTTCAAACAGACGGACGGACGGACGGACAGACGGACATGGCTAAATCAACTCAGCTCATCATCCTGGTCATTTCGGTATACTCAATAGTGGGTCTATTTCTTCTTCTTCTCATACTTACAAACATCGGACCAAAGTTATAATACCATTTCATGTTCATGAAAGGTATAATTATAACAATAATCACAGCGTGGGATAAAAGTGTTGAACGCTACACGATTTTTCGTGCCATCCTTGCGTATCATAACCAATTTAATTTCACTATGGGGAAATGAACTGGCTGATCCTCGACCAACTATAACAAATCAGACCTAGTCCGTTTTTGCAAAGTCACACTTTCTAATAAAAACTTAGCAGTATTCAACAAAAGTTCAAACTTGTATATAATAAACAATACGAAACATACCACAATTCTCCATATCATAAACAAAACAAACACCCGCAAGTTGTCAAGATTCCAAGAAACCAAAGTCATTACCTGTACAAAACGTATCGTAAACTATGCCACCGTTGTAATGCAAATGTCCAACAAAATTAACAAATTTTTGCCCATTGTCAAAACCTCACCTACCACCGTCAAATAACCTTTCAAGAGTAAAATCCCTTGGGTATACTTTACAATGATACTCAAGAAAATCAGGATAAAACTATGTAATTTCTAAAAACCACCCGTCTTTTGTACGAAATATAGTACGAATACATATTTTCATAAAAAAAATTAAACAGTGTAATTAAGCATTACAGTAATTTTATTTTCCCACCTTTATATAGGGTGTTTTTTTAGGGGTATAGAACTTCGAATTGAAATAAAACACAAGAAAATCGTTTTAAGGTCCATCAATTTGGCTTTATTGGAAGGATAATTTTATGCCATTAATGTTTAAATGTGATTTCGGGCATGTGGCCGCCGCGGCTGGCTCGAATATTTACACTGAAGAAGGTCGTCGACGGCGGACGTGTTTGATTTTTGCTCTTGCATACGTAGCTAAATAAATATTCTCTGTTGTGAACGCTAATTACTTGATGAACACTAATTAAATAAAATAAACTCTGTATACCTGTGGTAATATATGTACCTAAATAGTTTTCACTTCGTGCTAACATAACTAGTTAAAACAAAATTTAAATAAGCAATATATTCGTATTCAAGTGAACTTATTAGCAAGTGTACATAGGTAATAATTGAAATAATTGAGAGATTAGGAATATAAGCAAAAGCAAAACAAGCATTGTTGTTGTTGTCACTGCTGCTGCAGTTTGTGTTGCTGAACTATCAAGCAAATTCTCTTGCTAATCGTGCCGTACATATTGTTTTTTATTTCGTAAAATTTTTCTGATGATTACTCGTCTAAGATCGAACCGAGATTCACCCTCCAAAACAACAAAAATGCCTTCTAGTTTGGATGACGCTGAGTGGGCTCAACTAGAGTTGAAAATTGCGAGTGCAGTGAGAGTAGTCGTAAACGAGGCCGAAAGCCGCATTATGATGAAGTTCACCGAACTGTCGACTGAGTTAGAGAACATGAGGATAAGCGTGCGAGCATATGAAGACAAAATTGTCAAACTTGAGGGTGTTACTGTGCGGGTGGAGGAACTGAGTGCGGAGGTAGCTAAATTGAAAGCTCGATTAGATCAGAGTGATAGTATGAATGTTGCTGCTGATGTTATAATAAATGGCATTCCGCATAAGCAAGATGAAAACTTGAGTGAGGTATTCGTTGACATATCGCTTCCCTAGTTCAACAACGACGCAATTGTAAAATATAAAGTTTTGGTGAAGCAAGTTTCAATATTTGTCCGCGCATACGTTATTCACGATTGGAACAACTTCGCAAGCGTCTAGCGCGAAAACTATTTGTAATACAATTATAAAATTGATACACAGCAATAATTAGTACTTTTTAAACCTTTTGTGAGCGTTATCTCGAAACTTTAAAATTGACAATTGCGTCGTTGTTGAACTAGAGAAGCGATATGTCAATCATTGCAGCTGAATACACCACCCACCCGTGCTGCATTCCGTGTAGGAAAAATTGTAAAGAACGGAAACAGCACTTCACCAATTATAGTTAAGCTTGCCTCTGCAAATGATCGATCTCTACTGTTTCGATCAATTTCGAAATTTAAAAAGTCGAATGGTAGAGGAATGACATTAGGTGATATAGGGCGAGTATCTGATCAGCGCATTTATATAAACGAATGTCTGTCGAAGAGTAATAGAGAGCTGTTACAATTTGCGCTCCAGTTGAAAAGGCAGAAACGCTTGATGTCAGTCTTCTCGATAAGAGGCAGATTGTATGTTCGTGCCGGGCCGCAAACTGATGCAGTAAGGGTACTGAGCAAAGGCGACATTGAATGTATTGCGATAAACTTAAGTTTATGACTTTATAATTGTAAGACTAAATGTATGTTTATTGTTGTCATGCTTAGGCTAAGAACCACCTTTTTCTGCTTTTTCAACCTTATTTCTATCTTTTATTCTCTATATTGCCTTTGCTTATTATTTTTGTATGAAGTAGTTATTTTTCTGCATGTAGATTCCTCTATTCACATACTGCGTGATGGTTTTTGGTCAAGCGATTGATATGGCCTCTGGCATTAATGAAAATCACAAAGTGTTATTAGAAATTTTGTGTAAGCAAACGAAAGGCTTAAATGTGGTTCATTTCAATGCTCGCAGTCTGAACTCTGACAAGCTTGATTATATAAGAAGTATTTTCGTTGGGTCAAGCGTTGATATAATTTGTGTTTCCGAGACTTGGTTTAGCTGCGGTGTTTGTGATTCTGCTTACAATATTCCGAACTACAATTTAATTCGGCATGATCGAAAATCCAAAAAGGGGGGAGGGGTTGCGATATATTGTAGATCTAATCTCAAAATGAAATTATTAGTTGAGTCGGTTAACTCGGAAACAGAGTTTATAATATGTGAGATTTCTGATGGTGCAAGTAAAATTTTGGTTTCTTGTGTTTACAACCCGAATAAGTCGTGCATGCTGAATTTGTTTTTTGACGAGCTGGCAGTATTTTTATTAGAATATGAACGGTGTATTATTTCTGGAGATTTTAATGTTAACGTACTTGTTAATGATTCCTACACTAGCAAACTCAGTGACCACGTCTCGGCGGCAGGGCTCTCTATTGTAAATAAGACGGTGCCTACTAGATATGCCAGTAACTCTAGGCCTAGCCTGTTGGACATTTTCATTACATCTGACCTTGATCATATACTTAAATTTGAGCAGTTCTCTTTCATATCTGACCATGATTTAATTTGTTGTTCCTTAGATGTTGCATTTAATCGTAGTGCCTTGGATGTTACTTTTAGGTATAGGGATTTTAAGTCTTTGGATGTTAGTAAATTGTTCTGTGATCTTGAAGATTATCTAGCAGCAAAAAACTGCATATTTTTATATAAGCTGATTGAGTTCCGATCTCCTCAGTACCTCTATGACAAGCTTACTATGACCAGGTCGAGGCGACATCAAATTCTGATTGTTCCTAGGTACACCTACTTATCATCCTCAAGATTATTTTTCATTAATGCTGTGAGGCTATGGAATGCCATACCGGAGTCTATTAAGGCAGTGCTGAATAGAAGAAACTACAAGGTAGTAATACATGATTACTTTAAAAGCATATAAAATAAAAGTGATGTTGCAATTTTTTCATTTCCTTTTCATTTCATTTTCTTTTTATTGCATCTAACTTCAATCTTTTCTACTACTTTTCTGCTACTATTTTACATTTTCCGTTTATTAAGCAATTACTCACTAGTTATGTAAGAATTTATGTAAATGTATACTTTTTGTAATATTATGCGTCTGATGCACTTTAAAAAGACTCTGTCTTAGATGTGCAATGCCTGTTTATCCTAAATAAATAAATAAATAAATTAAAATTTATGAAGAATAAATTAAAATTTATGAAGAATAAAGCCAATTCTGTAGAATCCAATTTCAACCACTTTTTCGAGCATATGGGGCCGTATGTCGGCAATAACGGCACGAATGTTGGCTTCCAATTCCCCTAACGTTTCTGGTTTGTTGGTGTAGACGAGCGACTTCACATATCCCCAAAGAAAATAATCCAATGGTGTCAAATCACACGACCTTGGTGGCCAATTGACAGGTCCATTCCGCGAAATTATGCGCTCATCGAATGTTTCCTTCAATAAATCGATTGTGACATGCGCTGTGTGGCATGTAGCGCCGTCTTGTTGGAACCACAACTCATCCACATTCATGCCATCCAATTCGGGAACAAAATAGTCGGTTATCATGGCTCTATACCGGTCTCCATTAACGGTAGCTGCCTCTCCAGCATTATTGCGGAAGAAGTATGGCCCAATGACTCCACCAGCCCATAGAGCACACCAAACAGTCAGTTTTTGTGGATGTAATGGCGTTTCAAGGGTCTCATGTGGATTCTCTTCACTCCAAATGCGGCAATTTTGCTTGTTGACGTAGCCATTCAACCAAAAATGAGCCTCATCACTGAACAAAATTTTGCCATTTGAAAAAAAAATTTGAACCATTATTTTCGAAATAAATTTGCACGATTTGCAAGCGTTGTTCTTTTGTCAACCTGTTCATGATGAAATGGCAAACCAAACTGAACATAAATGACATTAGAGTTGCCAGATTTGACCACAAAATGCCAGTTTTATCTCTATTCGAAAAACAAACCTGTAAAAAAAACACCCTATATAAAGTTTGCTACAGACTTAGCTGAAGGCCTTAGAAGTCATAGCTTCTTATTTATGTTACTTTAAGTTTTGAACTTCACGATACATACTGTTAAATAAATGAATGAAAATTATTAAAAATACAGCTTCTTATTTCGTCGAACAATACCTAGTTTAATTCCTCTACTATTATGTTGAACACAACTGAAGCCATGACTAAAGTTTTGCGTTTGTCCTCAACCCCGAAACAATTTTTCTTTTCCACTTTAATTGGTGGGAAGAGTCCTCGGCAAGGGCAAAGTTATGTTTCTTTGATTATCTGCATTTAATAAGCTCCTACATTTTTTATTTCACAGATCGATGCGGTCATTTGTAGAGCGAATACGATGAAAAATAATGGTCAATTGGGAAATTATAATATAAAAGAGAGAACGAAGGTATGTACATATATGGAATAATGAACATTGACAAAGAATTAAATATTCAAAAAATAAAAAATAGTTAATGTTTGAAAATTTATAAATTTAAAATACCAAATTTTAATTTTTTTTCATTTATGACACTTTGACTGTGTTTTTTGGCTTTGTGTATTGTGTATTCAATTAAATTGTTGCTTTTACGGCCTGTTAATTTTTAAAGTTCCCCATGAATAGAGATGAGCTCAAGGCCAATAATAACACTGGTCGACGGCCAAAATTTACCAGAGACGCCGTTATGAAATTCGTATGTAAAACCACCACGTGATTTAGAAAAACGAGTTCATTTTTGATCCTATCGTAGCTTTTTGAGATATTCGCAATTAACCATTATTCGAAAAAACCAAAAAGATGGCTCCCTTTACTTACGTATGTCTCACGGACGGGTTAAGCAATGGCAAAAAGGTTTACAGAATCAACAAGTAAGGAAGTATAAGTTCGGGTGAACCGAACATTAAATACCCAGCGTTAGTTTTTAGAAAAAGGGGGCGTGGTTTTCATCCGATTTCGCCCATTTTAAAAACCAATCTATGCCGAGCCTAAACAATAGCGAATTTGGTGGGAGCGGCCACGCTCCTTGCTTATAAAGCTTTAACCGCTTACATGAGCCAAAAGTACTGAATCGATCTTTTCAAGGGTTATACCATGTCCTATATATAACTTTGGAAAAGAAGGCGTGCCATGCCCATAACTTTTAACGTATTTTGTGAAATTTTTCGATGTACGGATATATGTGTCCATTAATCAATATTTACATAATTTTAAAAAAGTGGGTGGTGGCACGCCCACGGATTTTATTATGTTGTTTGTCCCTATTGAAGATCAGTTTTCATTGCAGATCTTTATGATACTTTCACAGTGGCTTGTTAATAGTGAAATGTTGATATTTTGTTTATTCACTTGTGGGCGGTGCCACGCCCATTTTCCAAAATATTACCAAAAAACCTTTAAACATCACAAATAACATCATCAGGTGAATGAGTGTACTAAATTTTAGCATTATATCTGTATCAGTTAAACAGATATTGCATATTCCGGTTTCCTAACTCTCGTTTAGAGAACTTTAGTCCAAAAAGGGGCGTGGTCGTTCACCGATTTTTCTTATTTTCTGTGGTAGTACTCTACATAAACATAACATACCTGGAACCTAGTTTCGTAAACCTATCTCAGATCGTTCTGAAGTTATTAGCAGTCGAATTTGAAAATTGCTTGACTCATAAGTGGGCGGTGCCACGCCCACTTTCCAAAATTTTGCAAAAATAATGTAAAGAATATGAAAATTGATGTATGTACAAAATTATATTATTATAGCGGTATCAGTTAATTAGATATGGACTTTTCAATATTTCCACCTCCTTTCAATATAACTTTTATAAAAAAGTAGGCGTGGTCGCCAAGCGATTTCGTTTATTTTCTATATCTGAATTTAACACAACAATAGTATGCCCTCTACAAAATTTCGTTATACTAGCATAAACTGTTCTCAAGTTATTAGGAGTCAAAATTTTAAAATTTTCAAAAAATTTGGTAAAATCCGCCTAAGAACATATAAATCAATACATATTGCAAATTTTATCATTGTAGCTGCTTCTGATATTGAATTAACCCGTTTTATACGTTTTTCGAAATTTTCGATATCGAAAAAGGGGGCGTGGTTATCATCCGATTTCGCCCATTTTCAATAGCAACCTACCTTGGCCAGAAAGTAACCTGTATGCAAAATTTCATGCAAATATCTCAATTTTTACTCAAGTTATCGTGTACACGGACGGACAGACGGACAGACGGACGGACATGCCTTAATCAATTCCTCTTTTCAACCTAAGAACTTTCATATATGGAACTCTATATCTAACTCGATTATTTTGTGCCGTTACATAGTACCGTTATGTGGACAAAATTAATATACCCTTGTACTAGTACTAGTACGCTGGGTATAAAAAGTCGATAAATATTGCTATAACTGTATCATACATTGTTTTTTGCTCAACCAGAATAGTTTTCATTTCAGATTTTTGTTTGTTTTTTATGAAAAAATATCAGATATCTAATTTTTGAGCTTAAGGCCTTTTTGTAAATAAAACACTTAGTTTTTGTGTTACTATTTTTTTTTTCTTTTCGATATTTCGACCTTAATCTAAGGTCATCATCAGGACTGCAAAAAACAATACAAAAAAACGATGATAAATTATGTATGATAAATATTGTATTGTTTTTTGCAGTCCTGATGATGACCTTAGATTAAGGTCGAAATATCGAAAAGAAAAATAAATAGTAACACAAAAACTAAGTGTTTTATTTACAAAAAGGCCTTAAGCTCAAAAATTAGACATCTGATATATATTTATTACGGGCCAAAAATTAACTCAATTTATGAAAAAAATTACTCTTTGCGAGGGCAGCTTTCCAAAACCACAACTTGTTTTCCAAATATTTTTTCTTTAAGTAGCGCTCTGTTTAATTAGAAAAAAGATAAGCTATCACCGAGGAAAATCGATGCAAAACTATTTAAGTTATAAACGATCAAATAAAAATACCCAGGTTGCGCAACTTCAATGTACATATGTATGTATTATATTTAGGGAGACGATATCGAGTGCAAAGTATCGATTCTGTACTCATTTGAAGTATCGCTGTAAATGTATCGGGTATCCGATAGTATCGAAACAAAAAGACTCGATAGTCAAAATATCGATGCTTAATTTACATGACAAACAAGCAGTTCAATAACCCAATGGAGAAGTTGTACCTTAACATTGGCATCTTAATTTCCAATTGGAAGTTGGGGCTCTATCTCGCATTAACCATATCCTAACCATGAAAATAATTATTTATATGTACATAAATATTTATTTATAACTTGTAATTTTTATTTATGATGAATAAGGTTATACAAATGAATATGTACAATAGAACACCCACAAAAAAAAAAATTTTTTTTCTTCGCTCCACACGCATTTTCTGAAAGAATGGGTATAAAAAATAAGATCTGTAAAAAAATCTGGCCATCTGTAGTGCAAAAATGCCATGGAAATTTTACCTAAAGGCTAAAAATGCACTAAAAAATGGAATATGTCTTTATTGGCTAATATCTCCTAAACTAGTAATTTTAAGAGAAATAACGACATAACGACTTTTACTTAGATTGGAGTCAGGAGTAAATTGCCCATATAAAGGTTGTACCTGCGAGTGTCCTTTCAAGGACTTTTAATAAGTCGAAGTAAATTTTTTATTTTTCATTTTTTTGTAATGGTCAAATAAAATACTTGCAAAATTATGGATTAGATAAGCTATACATCGTTTGGTAGGATATTAACCACAGTTTAATAATAACATTACATTTTAATTTTACCAACATTTCTGCAATGGTTGGTTGACATAAAACTGAGAAAAACTGTTTTTACATTTCTAAAAACATGCAATATGGTATAGTTCAGGGGTCAAAGCTCTAATTCTCTTCCCTCCAAATGCATTTTCTGAAAGTTTGGGGGTAAACGACAAGATGTGTACAAAAGTCTAGCCATCTGTAGTAAAAAAATGTCATGGAAATTTGACCTAAAAGCTGAAAATGCACTAAAAAATTTTATATGTCTTTATTGGCTAATATCTCGTAAGCAAGTTTTTCATAGAGAAATAATAACAAAGACTTTTATTAAGAATGGTATCAGGAGTAAATTCTCCATACACATTTTTTTCCTGCGAATGTCCTTTTAAGCACCTTTCATAAGAATGTTTTTTTTCTTATTAGTTCAAATTTTTTTTCTATAGTATAATATGTATATATTTTAGTTAAAAATTTAGTTTTGCCAGGAAACCGGTACTGAACTGTCAAAAAGAAATACATTCATAATAAACTTGTAATTGTGACCTCTAGACCAAGAAATTTAAAATAAAAATACTTCTGATAAGGCACCACAATGGAAAATAAATACAAAAGCGTGTTCTTAATTGGTAAGTCTTTAAAACTAAGTAAATATGGGAAAATAAATAAACAAATTGTTCTACACAGGTAAGAAAAATAAATGTTTGAATGCAGACGCGCTTCCTAGCAGAAGAGAGGTGTTTAGTGTATTTTTTTATTGCATGCAGTGGAGAAACATAAGAAAAACTTGCCGTCACGAAACACATAAAAAAAAAATTATAGATTGCTTAAACAAAAACTGTTCGAAAGAAAACGTTTAATATTGTTTTATAGACTTCACAACATTTCATATTATTATTAAATTTGTTCCGTTACATATTTACCATTTTACTTCAACATAGCTATAAAATTAGAACTGTGCGCCTGAGTTATCTCATAGTGTATGTTTTCAAAAACTAAAAAAAAAAATTTCTCGATTTTACGCCAACCTACCATTGCAAAAGTGTTAATAAATTTAAAATGCAATGTTAAAATGAAACTTTGGGTAATATTTTATCAAACGGTGTAAAACTTATGTAACTCATTACTTTGAAAAAAATTAAAAATTAACTTCGACTTATTAAAAGTCCTTGAAAGGACACTCGCAGGTACAACCTTTATATGGGCAATTTACTCCTGAATCCAATCTAAGTAAAAGTCGTTATGTCGTTATTTCTCTTAAAATTACTAGTTTAGGAGATATTAGCCAATAAAGACATATTCCATTTTTTAGTGCATTTTTAGCCTTTAGGTCAAATTTCCATGGCATTTTTGCACTACGGATGGCCAGATTTTTTTACAGATCTTATTTTTTATCCCCATTCTTTCAGAAATTGCGTGTGGACCGAAATTATTTCATACTTTTTCAAATCCCATACATTCTGTGGGTGTTCAAATGTACAATAAGTTTCAGTTTGCAATCTTAAAACACTAGGCACATATAGTTTTTTGTATTAGGCGGCTCCGTGAAATTATTTCACATAATTTTGTCAAATATATGCATAGGCCGAAATTAAATACGAAAAATGTAAACTATATTTTTAAAATATATGCAAAATTCCGCGATACATTTTTCTGATTTCTAGCGGTTTTGTAAGAAAGAAAATGCACAATCCCAAAAAAATTGCAAAATATTTTACGGCTTTAAGCCTAACACGTTTGTGTACAAGGCAATTTAAAAAACTTCATACTCCAAACAAAATTAACTGTAAATATTTGGTTCTGAGACAACCAGCAGAGCGGTATTTTTGCTCTATTAGTTCCACATCTATTTCGAAAATTCGATACGATACCGGGTTCTAGTTACTCGATGCCGAAAAGTATCGTTATGAATGCATCGAGTACAAAATATCGGTATCGAAGGGCAAAAGTATCGATATGGTATCGTATCGTATCGAAATTCGTGTCCCTAATTATATTATATATACTAGAAGGACCGGGCAGACGTTATTCTGCCCAAATTTAGGGAAAAAATCCCACGATAAATATATATATATGG
This sequence comes from Sphenella marginata, assembly GCA_951509765.1. Lineage (NCBI taxonomy): Eukaryota > Metazoa > Arthropoda > Insecta > Diptera > Tephritidae > Sphenella > Sphenella marginata. The sequence goes on along the minus strand of OX608079.1, from coordinate 36,269,134 downwards.
AATATTTCGGTCCCTGGTCCACTTCCCGCAAAAAAATTTACCCCAAATTTTAACAAAAGTAAGAGACTACCTTTGTACCAAATTTGAAAAAAATCACACAATTAATAAAAAAGTTTTGAATATTTCGGTCCCTGGTCCAATTCCCGGAAAAAAGTAACCCCATATTTTTAAAGTGGTTCCTTTGCACCAAATTTGAAGAAAACCGCAGTACAAATAAAAAGGTTTGGAATATTTCGGTCCCTGGTCGACTTCCCGGAATAAAACTTTACATAAACACTCTCCGGATTCCTACTGAGCTATCCTGTAAATATGAACAAAACCGGCGTGGTAGTTCCGGAGTCTATAACATACATACACACATACATATGTACATATATACATCCTATTTTATATATATATATATTAAAGGTATAAAGTGCAAATGGGATATTATCCGGATAAAGGAATAACACCATAACAATGATAATACTTTTTCTTTAAATAAATCAAATAGTACTTTTAATACTCGAACTTTTTTTTATAGTAGGTAGAGTGGTTGCATCGAAAGAAAGTGTGGTTGGGTTCGAAACCTGCTGTAGGCATGTAGTTATAAACATGTATTTGCGTACCTTATTGGTAAGTGTGCAGGTAGATTTTCAAAATTATAAGACACAGAAAATTTGTAAAGCCTACATCTAAACCAGGTAGTATTTTCTTTTCCCGACTTCGTATAAAAAGGAACCTTTCTGTCTAGGTAAGATTTGATTTTTTCAATTTTATTCTTGTTCCGAGTATAAATATCAGTTAATGCGCCTTACCACTTCATAACATCTGCAAGACTCGCCGGAGATAGTTCAGTTCATAAGTCGAATTTGAAAACATTGTTTTATTAAAAAAATAAAATTATAAAGAAATTCTATCAAGCTCTAGGCCAAACATATATATAAATTAAAAACAAAAATGTTTGTTTTCATATAAGTTGACACCCTAATCCACCCATTCACTCACGTTGCCGCAAATGTGACCACGCGAGTTTCTTCATGTTACACTCAGCGACCCAAATGTGGGAATCGCATAGCAAGTGATATTGGGCAACACGCGCAATCAAACGATTGGGCAATCGTGGGAATCGCAGGGTCAGAATTACGCTGGTTAGGCTAAGAGCTTAGACTGTAAGTAAAATGTAAATTATAATTTAGTCAAGTTTTGGAGTGCGAGAAGCACGGATTAAATTGTTAAGAACTAAATCGAAGTTTAATGTGTTTTACTTAACCCTTCTGCTATGTTTGGGTCAATTTGACCCAATTTTAGGAAAAACTTAACGAAACTCATAGGTTTCTTTCATAGAATCATGTTGATTCTTATTCCACTTGTTTTCTGCATTAAATAACTAGAAGGGGTTTGCTAACAAATTAAAACCATAATGGTTTTCAACACTACTAAAAATATCTTAAAGTGTTTTTGCTACACTTTTTGTGTTACTGGGTCAATTTGACCCACCATGTGATTTAGTATACCCTAATGTATACATTTTTACAGTATTTATGGAAAATTGCATACATTTTTCCTATTTTTCGCATACCATCTTTATCAATTATTGAAAGCTTCATTAGCACTAACAAATCTGCGAACCCCTGTTTTATGCATGAGTGCAAAAACACTTTGTATGTCGTAGAAAATTTTCCGCTTTTCTTCATTGTCATAGAGAAACATACTTCGCAATTAGCAGCTTAGTGTGTAAAAACTGCCAGTAAAACATTAACAATAAATACAAATCTTTTCTATATTAAATAATAAATGATTTTAGATGAAAACAAAAATGAAGTTTGGTTAAAAAAATTATAAGTAGTTTTCATGAGTGGGTCAAATTGACCAAAAACACTAAAAGTGCGATTTTTTTCTAATATAGCAGAAGGGTTAATAAAGGTGAGCCGTCGAAGTTCACCCGCAGAAGGAACTTAAGTGGCGCCCGATCAGTCGGTGCGAAGTGACTTGTGAAAAAAATAATAAAAAAATCGAAAATGTGCAAGTGATAAACGCAATTACAGGAAGAAAAAAAATAAATACATTCAAATTTGTGCATGTGACAGAAGCAATTGGAAAGAAAACATTTTTTACTAAAATTGTAATGCGTGTGAAAGTTTCTTTTTAGGAAAAACAGCATTTAGTTTTGGACACGCCGTTTTTTCGAGAAACCAATGAAATATTGGATTGTATAAGTTTACTACACCCTTAATCAAAATCTTTTACTTTTAGAAAAATGAACTCAGATGAAATTTCGAGGTCCCTCACGGAGATGAATGGCGCGTTGAATGCCATTCTCGCTACAGTAAAGAAGGTTGAGGAGCGCCTCAATAGGGTGGAAACGTCGAATAAAGATGACTCTCTGCAAGGCCTTACACAGGACCTGGAACGGATAGAGAGGGAAGTGCAGGAGGTACGAAGGCAGTCCACGGACACCAGGCCAGAACCAGTCGAGTCGCTAGTCACGCCTCGAACGGAAAGTGAACTAGCTCAAGTGGCCAAGCTTCCAGACTGTGTCAAGGAGCTGCAGGTGTTCGATGGTTCTCGAGAACACTATGGCTCCTGGGTACATAGTGTAGAATTAGTGATAAAAGATTACGAAATAGTGCGGCACAAGCCGATATATACTGCCATAGTTAGACACATTAGGGGAAAAATTAGGGGGGCGGCAGATTCTGCGCTACTTGCGCATAACATCCACGATTCGGACGGGGTGAAAATTAGAGAAACCCTTTCGCTGCACTACGCAGACATTAGGAACATACAAACAATAGAACAACAACTGACGTTAATGTCGCAAGGGCGGAAGAGATTATCAGACTTCTATTCGAAAATACAAAAACAGTTATCCCTAATGATAAACACAATAAAACCAGAAAATTACGCGCATAGTGAAACAATTAAAGTGCTGACAGAAACGCACCGTCGAAGAGAACTATACGTATTCATTAGAGGGCTCAACAGGGATCTACATTAAGACCTTACCAGAGGCATATTCTGCTTGCCTGAAGATGCTTAATGCGGACCGAAGAAATGCATTCCACCGTCCATCCCTAGCAAATAGAGTCGACGGGAATATTAGTGATACCCCATCCTTCTCCAGTAACAGGAGGGACTACACTGGCTAAGGCCAGGGCTATTCAGATCAATATCGTCCACGCCAGCCGAACAACAAACGAACGTGGCAAGACGGCAACCGAGAAGTACCAAGACCGTCTTACTCAGGTTCAGGTCAAACGAGAACGCAAAATTGGCGAAGCACTCCGTCGGCGTTGGTAAAATCAAATCACGAGCCATCTTCCCAGTCGCGAAACACTAGATTTTCCCAATATGACGGCGCAAAGAGAGGCGCAGGCTCCACGGGACCCATGAACCAAACCCCTAGTAAGCAACAACAGTTATTCCACCTGGTACCGGTAGATCAGGAAGAAACCCAGGATACATCAAACAAAGAACAACCCACGGGCGATCAGATAAATTTTACCATGGGAGCCTCATGTCTGGCGTACCATATTTAGAATATGTTACGCATGATCAGGGTATGTTAGAGTTTCTAGTAGACACGGGGCAAATAAAAATTATATAAGTGAACGCGTGGCACGCAACACCATGCCAGTTGAAAAGCCATTCAAAGTAACCTCTGCGGGTGGCGACATAAGAGTAGACAGAAAAGTATGTGGATATTTGTTTAAGTTTGTGGGCAAGGACACTCCTACCACATTTAGCACAAGAAGTTAATAAAATAGAAACAAACATCCCGCTGGATCCCAATATTACTAACCATACTAAAAATAGGCTCTACCAAATATTAGATAAATACGAAACTTTGTTTGACCCGGTTCATCGCAGTATGAAAATTCAAACTAATGTCCAAGCCGAAATAAAAACTGATACCGAAAACCCTATCTACACAAAAAGTTACCCCTACCCTGTAAACATGCGCGAGGAGGTTGAGAAGCAAATCCAGAATCTAATTTCAGAAGGCATAATTCGTCCTTCAGGAAGCCCATACAATTCGCCCATATGGATTGTGCCAAAAAAATCTCAGTCTGATGGGGAAAAGAAATATCGAATGGTCATAGATTTTAAGCGGCTAAACGCCGTAACTGTCCCTGACACGTATCCTATACCTGACATCAATGGTACCATCGCGAGTCTTGGTAACGCGAAATATTTTACGACACTTGACCTCACTTCGGGATTTCACCAAATTCCAATGAAGGATAGCGACTTCGCAAACACGGAATTTTCCACAATGAGTGGAACGAATGATAGACGACGTGCTTAAAGAATTTATAGGTCGTATATGTTTCGTTTACATCGACGACATAATAATTTTCAGCAAAGACCAGGATACTCATTTAAGGGACATTGAACGCGGGTCTTAGAGTTAATCTAAAAAAAATGCAATTCCTTAAAACAAGCGTAGAATTTCTGAGTTATATTGTAACCTCCGAGGGAATACCCCCAAAGCCAAAAAAATTGGATTCCATAGGAGAAATGCTACCTCCCTCCAGCTTAAAGGAGCTTAAAAGTTTCCTAGGCTTAACGTCATATTATAGAAAATTCATCCGGGATTACTCCAAAATTGCAAATCCGCTAACCAACCTCACATAAGGAGAGCACGCACAGGTAAGGGCGACTCAATCCAAAAAGGTACCGATAAGCTTGGACACAGAAGCGCTAAAGGCATTCGTTAATCTCAAGGATATAGTGACGACATAGGAAGTCCTAACCTTCCCCAACTTTGACAAACCCTTCAATCTGACAACTGACGCCTCCGACTTCGCCATTGGTGCCGTGTTGTCACAAGATTACGATGGTAAAGATAAACCAATAGCATTTATATCAAGAAGCCTAAGTACTACGGAGGAAGCATATGCGACCAACGAAAAGGAAATGCTCGCCATCGTTTGGGCATTGGACAATCTCCGGAACTACCTATGTATATGGTGCTAAGAAGATACGAATTTTTACCGACCATCAACCACTAACATTTCCCCTCAGCAACCGGAACTACAACGCAAAGCTGAAGCGATGGAAGTCTAGGATCGAAGAATATAATTATGAAATAATATACAAACCAGGTAAATCGAACGTCGTGGCAGACGCTCTTTCTCGCAAAAAAACACAGGCAAATCCCCTTGCAACGTCCATACCCGAAAACGTAAGTCAAAATGCAACCTCAGGATCAGAATCGGACTCGACAAGCGAGGACGGTTCAACAGGCAACACCGTCCACAGCGCAGAGCAAAATAATTCGGATCTGATACCTTTCGTGGAAGTGCCAATAAACGTATTCAGATTGTGTTTGGAGGTAGGCTAGAAATATTCGAGGAACCCCATCCCGGTTACTCGCGACACTATCTAGGGTGAGAGGGGATTAGCGAAGCAGAGCTTATCGACGTTCTCAAGAAAAAACTAAGACCAAAAGTAATCAATGGCATTAAGATGCAAGAAGCTCATTTAGGACTACTTCAGAAGGTATATTTAGAAAATTTTACGCAATATAAGATCCGGGTAGCTCAGACTATGGTAGAAGATTTAAGGGATCCGGGTAGACAGAAAATAAGAAACAAATCCTAGAGAAATACTACTTTCCCAGAATGAACAGTATAATCAAAGGGTATGTCTCGTCCTGCGAAACATGTAAGGTCAGTAAATATGATAGACATCCAAATGAACCAGAGCTGCAAAAACACCAATCCCATCACGTCCTTGTGAGATAATCCATTTGGACATATTCGAAATTCAAGGGGAGAAATTCCTTAGTGTTATTGACAAATTCTCAAAATTTGCGAAACTTCCATATAAGAAACAAGTCCACTTTGCACCTTAAGGACAAAATAATAAAACTCCTTCACTATTTCACAACACCTGATATTCTCGTGACCGACAATGAGCGCGGTTTAATTAGTCCAATAATCCAGAACCTTTTAGATTTTTTGGGAATCAAATTGTGGTGCCCCCCATAAATTCAGAAAGAAAAAATTCAGAAATACTGTTTTTCAGAAACATTTATTCAGAAAACACTTTTCAGAAACAAAAAGTCAGAATGAAAAAGTCGGAAAAAACTTTTCAGAAACAAAAAGTCAGAATGAAAAATTCAGAAAACTTTTTTCAGAAACAACAAATCAGAATGAAAAATTCAGAAATCACTTAACAGAAAAATGAATGAAAAATTCACAAAATCTTTATACTCCTCCGTAACAATAATCTGGAGAGGGAAATCCGATATTTTTAGAATTTTGCGAGATATTTGCAGTTAAAGTTCACAATTTTTCTGTCATTTTCATGTGGTTGTTGTAATCACATTACCCTGTGAGAAAAGAGTGGCACGCGGAAGGACATCACCGTGGCGGTAGCCACGGCTATGGCACACATCCGGAGTTGGAATGGCGTAGCCCAGGGTTATTTTTTGAAGCGCGGCCGAAGGCCGCCTACACGGAAAGGTGTTCTGCACATAAAAAACGTGGTTCGGGCCCCGAATTGGGGATCTGCGCAAAATTTAATGTTTTTTCTGCCGTCTGGTTACATTCTCAATTTTGACTTCTGAATTTTTACTTCGGAATTTTTACTTCTGAATTTTTGATTTCTGAATTTTAACGTCTGAATTTTGACTTCTGAATTTTGACTTCTGAATTTTGGCTTTCTGAAATAAGGGTTCTGACTAATGTGTTCTGAAAAAATGTGTTTCTGAATTTTTGTTTTCTGTATTCTTGGGGGGAACCTCAAATTGTATCGCACACCATCTCAAAGAAGCGAAGTGAATGGTCAGGTGGAAAGACTCCACTCCACCTTAATTGAAATAATTAGATGCTTGAAGATAGACAATCCAAATTTAAGGACAAAAGAATTAATTAACACAGCAGTAGATAGATATAATAATTCAATTCACTCGGTTATAAACCAAAAGCCAAGTGAAATATTTTTTAATCGTGCAAAATCCTCTAACTATCAAGAGCTGTTAGAAAAAAGTAGAAAAACTAGTAAATATTAGAAAGCCTTGCTGACAAAAAAGCAGCTAGACCAGATCAAACGTCACAATAAGAAAAGATCTCTACCGGAGCGTTATGACGAAAACGATGTCATATACGTGAAGGACAAACAGATCAAGGGAAAACAAAAACCCGTGTATAAGAAAGAAATTGTTGCAAAAGACAATAATTAAATTACTAAATGGTTCAATCGTAAGCCCGTTTCTTTTGAGCGAAGTGAACTTCAATGTACCTTCTCGTCCATCAAGACATTTTAAACCACTTATCTTGAAACAGTGCCGGACTAATTTTGAATTAAATGAGCCTTTTCGTTGTTTGTGTCAAGATTATAATTCTCATTCTGGTACGTTTGATATCTCAGACTCACTATACAGCATAAAAACGTCGATTCTTTCTATCCTAAATAAGGTAAGTGGCTATAATTCCGTGGTAGTACCTTATTCCGTGGTATTTCGATTTTTTATGCAAAATAAGGAATTAGAAGAAATTTTAGTTAAATTAAAAATGCAATTATAAAGATCTATCTTTAAGAGATACAAATCGATATACTTTTTTGTTTTCTAGGCTATATTTATTTTATATGACACGATCAAAAGTTGTTAGTCTAGAGAAAAAGTGTTTTGTATGACGGTGTCTTAAGCAAAATGTTAAGGAGTCCAATGAAAATTCTTAAGGCTGTAAAATTTTAACCGTATACTTTTGTTTCATAATTATTACATTTAGGTGCTCAATGAACATTTATTAACTATTTTTTATAACCACCATATACATTGAAATAGTTTTTTTTACTTTTAATTCATTATTTCTGATCCACGGAATTAGGTACACATTTCGTTTTTCAATGTACGTAATTCCGTGGGTACCACGGAATTAGGGTAATTTAACACTTTTTTTTTCTTTATTATAGTAAACTTTTTATAAGAAACCCTACCCCAAAAAGTCGTTTAATCATTAAATAAAGCCCCAAAGAAGATCTTGACGTAATTCCGTGGTATAATTTTATTCACCTGTTCGTGAATATATGACCTGGAAAAATCTGTGGAACACAATATTTTAACGAAATGTTGACATTATTGAATTTTTATTAATTCGATATTTTCTAATAAAGACTAAAAATATGATGAAGCTTTTAAGTTCCCTACCGTTATTTTGAATGCATATTTGTAATAAAAAATAGAAATAATAATAAAATGATTGATTTGCCCTTTAAATCGCTACCACGGATTTATGTACCACTAAATTGTACAATGTTCCTTATTCCGTGGTATGCTACGCATTTACGTTGCAGTAGCTAGACGAAAAATAAAAAAAAATAAAAAAAATAAAAAAAAATAAAAAAAATTAAAAAAAAAAAACCAAACGAACAAAAAAGAAAACAGCAAAAAAACATTGAATGCAATTTTTTTACTTCATTATTGAATACAGTTTTATTTATTTTTTTTATACATATGTTGTTTTGTTTTTTTATATACATGTTTTGTTACAGAAACAAAAAACACACAGAAAAAAAATTAAAAAAACACGAAGGAAACAAAAATGAAAAAAAACAAACAAAATATATAAAAACAAAGAAAAAAAATACTGAATGAAATTTTTAAACTTCAATTTTTTTTTAATTTTCATTTATATTTCTATTTTCTGTATAGGTTCTTAAAGTTCTTAAGAACTTATTTTAGTAAAAAACACTAAAAAAACAAAAAAAAAATAAAATAAAAATTATAAAAAAAAAGTATAAAACTGAAAACTATAAAATGAAAGTTTTTGGCTTTATTTTTACTGAAAGCAATTTTATTTATAAATTGTTAAAGTTCTCAAGAACTTCTAATAAAAAAAAAAATGATATTGAATTAAAATTTTTAATTTATATGTTATTTATTTATACAAACAAAAAAGTATAACTAAATTAAATTTTTAGTTTGTTTTAGAGCTCAAAGCATATGCATTTTAAAAAAAACAAAAAAAAAACCTTTTAAAAGAAGCGAAAAAGTATAAATTTTAATAAATAAATATAAAAACTGACAATTAAAATTCATTACGAATTATTGTTTCTCTGATCTCAAGCTTGCAAAACTTACAAATATGTAAATATAAAAACTTTAAAACCTATTTTGTTGCTTGATAACAAATTGTTTTTGAATGCAATAATTAAGTTTATCTTACATTTTTAGCAATGGAATATGTGGCTTGCTTCATACCACGGAATTAGGGACAATTTCCCACGGAGTTATGTACATCATGAAATTTTTTGCCACGGAATTAGGGACATCTGAGTTAGTCATTAATTTTAATTATTATAAAAATATTATTAGTTATTTTCGAATTTTGGCAATTGGAAATTAAACAAAATTAATCAATTAAAAAGGAACAATTCGATTTTTGAGGTTTAACTTTTTTGTTTCAACGTGGGAGGAGTACAAAGTCAGAAAAATCCTTAGTACCACGGAATTATAGCCACTTACCTTACATAGCAACAATTTTTTTTTCATATCCTTTGATTCTTATCTTTATTCTTAACAATAACTTTTCGCTGTCAACTAATTATTTATTAATTGTGTAATCTTTTTTACTTAGCTGATGAGGTTTTCTCTGTAGCTGAGCAGTTTTAGATCTCGACGATTAACAAACCAAAGCCTTTCAAAGACTCGGCACGAAAGAACAATCCGCGCGTCATGCGGATGCGCCCCTCGTGCCGGTCGGGCGGGATATGGTGGGTAATCCGTTGGGCATTATTATTATTAATAAAAAGGTATCAGTCACTACGCTAAGTGGCAAGAAAATACATAAAACCCACATAGAAAATGTTAAACACAGGAATACATATCCTAACACATAAAACAAAAATATTTAAATAAAGTTCAAAATAAAAAAATATGAATAAAAATAAAAATTAGAAAATAAAATGAAAATTAAAAATTGTTATTTGTGGGGATTTCAATGTTAACCTTCTTGTGTCTGATTCATGTGCAATAAAACTACTTGATCACGTATCTGCTGCAGGTCTGACAGTAATAAATCAACTAGTCCCAAGAAGATATGCAAACAATTCCACTCCAAGCTTATTAGACCTAGTTATTGCATCTAGCACTGAGCATGTCTTAAAATTTAAGCAAATTTCTTTTATATCTAACCATGATCTACTATTCTGTTCAATGAATGTATCGCTTAATTCTCCTGCTAATAGTAAAGTCTACTTGTATCATGATCTGAAGTCTGTGGACGTTTGTGCCCTGTATGCTGATATGTTAAACGTTAACTGGTCTGAGTGTTGGTTCCTTGACACTGTAAATGCTAAACTTGACTACTTAAATAAAAACTTGACTCAGTTATTTAATGACCATGTACCTCTACGTGCTGCTCGGGCCTTGAACACTTCTTGTCCCTGGTACAGTAATAGAGTTATATTGGCAATAAAAAATAGAAACAGGCTATATGCGAAGTGGAAGACTATTGGCTTTGACCATGCTTGGGCCCAGTATAAAGTTGCTCGAAATAAAGCCACTGCCATAAAAGGAATGCGAAGCAATTGTACTGCTCTTCAAAACTAAATCCGTCTCGACCTGTAAAAGATCTCTGGCATAATTTGAAAAAACTTAATGTATATGGAAAAACTGTGGCGGAGTGTAATTTAAACCCTAATACGCTTAATAACTATTTCGGTAGTGTCTGCAGAAACGCGAATAGCACTCCATTGCATACTTTCGTTGATAATCCTACTTTGAAAGAAAAATTTAGTTTTAAAAGAGTTACCGATGCTGATGTTTCTAAATCAATCATGCTGATAAAATCTAATGCTATAGGTAATGATGGGATATCGCTGCGATTTGTGAAACTTGTGTTACCTTTTATACTTGGCGCTCTAACTAATACAATTAATCATTGCTTCACTACTGCATGTTTTCCTGATGAGTGGAAAAAAGCTGTAATTATACCAGTGGCCAAAAATAAGAATGCGAATAATCCCAGTGACTTTAGACCAATTAGCATACTCCCAGCGCTATCTAAAGTATGTGAGTCCCTAATGGCAGCACAAATTTCAGTATTCATTGCCCGGAATCAACTGTTATCCTCATTTCAGTCGGGATTTCGACCAAATCACAGCTGCTCCACTGCTATATTGAAAATAATTGATGACATAAGGTTGGAGTTTGATAATGGTAGCCTTTCACTTCTTTGTCTTTTAGACTTTTCAAAAGCATTCGATTCTGTAGACCATGTCCTTCTGCTTAAAAAGCTTAAGCATCTTTTTGGTTTTTCGGATAGTTCCCTTAGGCTTATGGCCAGCTATCTAGTAGGCAGAACACAAAAAGTAACGTGTAATGGTGAGTCTTCCGTGTTTAGTGCTGTCTCCACGGGAGTACCACAAGGTTCTATTATGGGCCCCCTCTTGTTTAGTCTCTTTGTCAACGATGTATTCTCTGTATGTCAGTATGTCAAAGTTCATGGTTATGCTGACGACATCCAACTGTATTTGTCCAGTCGCGTTGGTCTAGTTGAAGATTTTTGTTTTAAAATTAGCAGTGATTTGTCATCAATCTCACAATGGGCCTATGACAACCGTCTTTTAGTTAATGCTGCTAAGTCATATGTACGTGCTACCGATTAGTAATAGTGTAGTGTATGTTGAAGACATTCCAAAATTGTATATTGGTAATGGTGTCTTAAAGTTTGTGGACAAGATAAAAAACTTAGGCTTTATTATTAATTCTAAGTTGAGTTGCTCTGATCACGTAAACAAGGTTGTTAGCATTGTTTATATTGTATTACGCAGATTAAGAATGTCAGCGTCGTTTACCCCCTTAGATACGAGGAAAAAATTAGCTATGCAACTTATATTGCCCCACATTACGTATTTTGAGCTTTTATATAGTAAACTTGATTCCATTCCGTCTCATAAAATTGATGTTGCATTCAACAATGTTACACGTTAAGTCTATGGTCTCGAAAGGTTTGAGCACATTTCTTCTTGGAAAACTAAAATCTTAGGTTGCAGTATTTCTAATTATCTGGTAGCAAGAAACTGTATATTTATGTATAAACTCTTAGAATATAAATCCCCCAAATATCTTTACGATAAGTTGCAATTGGCAAGGTCTAAGAGGCATCAACATCTTAAAATTCCCAAATATTCCTACTTGTCCTCCTCAAGGTTATTCTTCATTAATGCTGTGAGGGTCTGGAACTCCATTCCTGAATCTGTTAAAACTATTATGAATCGTCGTAACTACAAAATGGTAATACATAATTACTTTAAACTAAATTAAATGGTTTGCAATCTCATATCTGATTTTTCTATCTACAACTTTATCTGACTCTCCATCTGTTTTTCTCCTTCCTATAACGTCTTCCACTACAGTTTTCTTCTTTTTATTGTTTTTATTTTTATTTTTTTTTCTCTCTTCTCATAAAATTAAATGTAATATAACATAAATATTTACATGGATTATCTTGCATAGATGTATTAAGATAAGATCGAATTTTATAGATTTAAGATATAAGCTTACTTTCCTCTGTCATAGGTTAAGATTTATATTTTGTTACTTTCCTTTTGCTGATGTATTATAAAAGACTTAAGTCTTACATATACAGCCTTATAACTTAAATAAATAAACGAACATAAATATGTACAAACAAAAAAGTCCAGCACACACATTCGTACTTATGACCGAAGGTCTAACAACAATGTGTGCTCACTGTTGGCAAGAACAAACAAACAAAAGGGAATTAATTGAAGTGGAGATAAATGCATTGTGACGTCACAGGGCATCATAGCTTAGATGTTAGAATTTTCTAACAGCGGCTTTGGTGCAGCCACTGGTTCATATCCCAGTGTCCGAAAAGGGATCTGATGATGAGCTTGGAAACTCTGAAACATGTAATCCTATCCATCGCTGTGATTTAACAATGTAATTTTTCTCCAATTATCAATTTTTCCCAAAAAACTGACAATTAAAATTCATTACGAATTATTGTTTCTCTGTGTCTCGAGCTTGCAAAAACTTACAAATATTAAATAAATAAATAAATAAAATAAATAAAATAATATGTACATACATATGTAAGCCTATAAAAATAATACTGAATAAAAAATGAAAAGACTACCGAAATAAGAAAGATAATTCGATACTATGGGGTAGTTTATCTAACAAGAGCGGGCTTGTAAGTGGGACAAATCGTGGTTTAATCGGATAACACGATTACTCCATAGCTGTTTCGAGAAATGTTAACACCCCTAGTCCAGAATAAAAGGATATGGTCATTACTACAAGGGCGGGCTTGTTAGTGGGATGAATCGTGCCTTAGCAGGATCGTAGCGCCATCGAATTTGGCAAATGGCTACGCTACTTCCAAATCGGATTCTGGCGATCTCCCCATAGCTGGTTAGAGAACAGTGTGATCCTCTGTGCTATACAAGAATTGAAAATGCCTACCTCGCATAATCCGTTGGAGAAGAAACAGAAAAAACACAATTTAAAATGCCTCCCCTAATCAGTGGAGATGCCTCCCTCGCTTAATTCGTTGGAGAAGAAGAGAAAAAATAAAAACCAAAAAAAAAACATAATTTAAAATGCTTCCTCTAATCAGTTGGAGATGCCTCCCTCGCTTAATTCGTTGGAGAAGAAGAGAAAAAACAAAAAACAAAAAACAAAAAAACATAATTTAAAATGCCTCCCCTAATCAGTTGGAGATGCCCCCTCGCTTAATTCATTGGAGAAGAAGAGAAAAAAAAATTTAAGCTTGTGCGCCTAATCCGCTAAGCAAGGAAAAAATATATATTTAAGTCCTCACGCCTAACACGCAGAAGGATAACAAACTCTTTTCAAAATTTTCATTTAGAAAGAAGAGAAACAAACAAACAAAATTTTTTTTTCTTTGAGAAAAAAGACAAAATTTAATCTTCTGCTCTAAATGCGGAAAGAAAAAGAAAAAATTTAATTTTGTTCTTTCTCTTTAAAATTTTGAAAAAACAAAAAAACTTTATCTACCACTAATGACAATTACACAAGTTTACAAATTCAGGCCAACTTTTGGATCCGAGCAGATAAGGGCGATTCTTAACTATATTTGATATGCTCAATTCGAATCTGCATTCAGTTTTTCAAGATTGAATCTAGTTTCTCGCATGATAGCACCATTGTGCTGTTATAGCAGCTTTTAAATCGTGGCACTGCTTGATAGTAAGTAAAAATGGCAGGATGTTAATAAAAGTATGAACACATAACTACGCCGCTCTAAAATAAGTAAATTTATACAGTCCACTAGAATTTAAGATAATATTGTCATACATACATACTTACAAAACAAACAGGATAAGGTACCTAAACCTATCACACATACACACTTTTGTTTGATTAATTTAATATAATTATCCTGATGTATCATCAGTATCCAAGCCAGTGCCACGTACTTCTAATGATCCATTGCCAGTTTATCGAAGTATAAGTGCAAACGTCCGTCCTGGAAACTTTAACTCCAGCGAGCAGTGAAAGCGACTTTGTCATGGAAGAACAACATTTAATTTCGCAAGAGGAACTAAGCGATTTGATTCGTGACTTGAGTTTGTCCAAACAAAAAGCAGAGTTGCTAGCATCACGGCTGCAGCAATGAAAAAAGCTGGACTCTCGAACACAAGCTACTGTATACAGAAACAGAAATGAGGCACTTCGACCGTTCTTCAAAAAAGAAGACAACATAAGTTTCTGTAACGATATTAATGGTTTATTTAATTAAATGAATGCACCCTACGATCGAAACGAATGGCGTTTATTCATTGATGGTTCCAAATACAGCCTAATTGCTGCTCTTCTCCACAACGGGAATAACAAACCATCTATTCCGATTGCTCATGCAGTACAAACGAAGGCATGCTACGAAACAATGCGGAATCTCCTGTGCTTCATCAAATACAATGATCATAAATGGAAAATATGTGGGGATCTAAAGGTAACTATAAACATTAATTCCAATTAAATCGAAAACACTTATTTTTTATATTATTTCAACAGGTTGTTGGCATCTTAACTGGGATGCAATCTGGATTCACCAAATTTTGTTGTTTCTTATGCTTGTGGGATAGCCGCGCAACTGAACATCATTATGTGAGGAAAGAATGGCAAAGTTGTACTCAATATGAGCCTGGACAGCAAAACGTCTCCGCTGAACCACTTGTAAATCCACACGACATTTTCCTGCCACCTCTTCACATTAAACTTGCCTTATAAAGAACTTCGTCAAAGCATTAAACCGTGAAGGACCGGCTTTTCAGTACTTAGTCAAGTTGTTTCCTAAATTGTCATATGCAAAAATCAAAGAAGGAATATTTGTGGGACCTGATATTAGAAAACTAATGGCTGATAAAGAATTTACAAATTTTTAACGCCCGAGGCAAAGTTCCACCAATCTTCATTTCTGATTTGTTACCTTTAAGTTAATAAAATGAATATTACTTGACAAAGATCTTAAAAAATGAATTTTGTTGAAAGTTACAGAAAAAATCCCCAAAAATAGAGTTTTTGCCGGATCTGCCTAATATTTTGCCAAAAGTGTTTGCTATTAAACACACTAATTTTAGGAAAAAAAATTATCCTGATTTTCGCAACTTCGTACAAAAAAACCATTTTTTAAATCAAAATTTTTTGACTTGAAGTGATACCTAAAAAAAACACAAAATACCGATATCTCAAAATCTTAAATCCATCTTAAAAAACTGAATGCAGATTCGGATTGAGCGTCATAAATTGACTTTATAATCACCTTGAGTTGCCCAGATCCAAAACCGTGTATACTTGTGTTATTAACCTACTAACAATTACAAAACTAATCCAATTGTTTTCGGAATATATCTTGTACGTTATTTGGCCTTGCTTGCAAATAAATAAAGTTTGAAAAATGTTATCGAAAATGAAATGATGTAATTAAAATATTTTCCATATCAAACCAATAATTTTGAAAATGTAATAATTAATTTAATAAAGAAAGTAGATACTACCAAGGCCAACAAAATTTTGTTCATAACTAACAAATTAATTCACTAACATATTAACAGTAATAACATCCTTGCATATTCCCGCTGCTGGCATCAGCCATCAGCGCCTTTCATATCTTTCATTACAAGGCACCCATAGTAACAATCCAAAGTGGAAATGGGTGGATCGTCAGTGGAACATTTAAACTTATTCACGCCATAAATTTGGATCAGTATGCTGCGGCCTTGAAACGAATAGAAAATCTTGCGAATAACTCATTCAGGCGAACCAACGCCCAACTTTTAGCACAGCTCTACATCAACCAGACACTAAAACGTCTCGAAGAACTAAAAGGACACACGAATGGGACTCGACATACCCGTTCCATCGCCTGGATTCGCTCGGCTTGGAAATGGCTAGCAGGATCACCTGGCGCAACTGATTGGAACAACATTTTACAAAGTCAGAGTCAGGTCATCGAGAACAATAACCACCAGTACAAAGTTAACAGGAAACTCTTCGCAGCCACTCAGGAGGTCTTAGGAAAAATCAAAGAAACCGCAGACCGAACAAACTCGATTGCCAAGGAAGCGGAGATGGTGGAATTCGAACAAAGCGCACTACACAACATAGCGCTTGTCCGAAAAGAAATTAACGAAATGGTGCGGGCATGCCAGCTTGCAAAACGAGACATCATTAACACCAACCTGCTTGATATGGACGAAGTAAACCATGTCATATCAGAGGTAGAAACCCTTCCGTACCAAAACCTAATTCAAGCAATCGAATTACACAAATGGGACGCTACTTCTTTACGTCCTTTCAATGCCAAAGGTGACAAGCAACGTTTACAACCTATTGATCACACGCGCTGGCATATACAATGGCAAACAGCTAGACTTACCCTTCGACAGAATGCTTGTCAACCAAGGAGAGACTTATGGAATAACGAAGAACTGCCTGGTACTTGGCGCATCTACCATATGCGATACGCAGTCCTTAACGAAGCTCGAGGAGAACAGTTGTCTCCCACGACTTCTTAAAGGCGGTGAAGCCGACTGTAAATTTAACAACAGCATCATAGAATGGGTAGCCTATGGCACGGTATTCGTTTCATACTACCAGGGTATGATCGAGAGCAAGAACGCCTCAAGCTCTCTGAATGGTACATATGTACTCCAGCTAAATAACGAAACCATTCAAATAGGTGGCCAGGTGTTCATTAGCAAGGAAGTTGCCACATCCCAGGCCCTGCCAGCCGTGTTGGCAAATGTCGCAAACCACACCATAAGCGTAGACTTCGAATACGTCCATGACATTGCCATGAGTAACATCAGACACATAGGGGTTGTTAACACAAAATTTAATTTCTCTATAATTACAGAAGCGTTTGCTATCTGCGCAATAGTACTCATCACTGCCACACTTTGGAAACGCTACAAGGAAAAACTGAACCTGCCACCAATTCAAATCCCACTACAATGGCAGGATAATGCTAACACCAATGGAATCAACAGATATAAATCCACCGCCGAACATAATCACGGAAATGCCAGCCTGCCAGATAGCTCGATCAGAATCAACGTAACACCAGGAAGTTACAGTTACTCCTTGCAAGGCATATCACAAACAAAATTTTCAACATTTGATCTGCGGGACGCAGATCTTTAAAGGGGGAGGAGTTAACACCCTAATCCACGATCCACCCATTCACTCACGTTGCCACGCATGTGACCACAATGCAATATTCGCTGACGCGACACACGCGCGTTTCTTGATGTTGCACTCAGCGACCCAAATGTGGGAATAGCAAGCGATATTGGGCAACACGCGCTATCAAACGATTGGGCAATCGTGGGAATCGCAGGGTGAGCATAGCGCTGGTTAGGCTAAGAGCTTAGACTGTAAGTAAAATGTAAATTATAATTTAGTCAAGTTTTTGAGTGCAAGAAGAACGGATTAAATTGTTAAGAACTAAATCGAAGTTTAGTGCGTTTTACTTAATAAAGGTGAACCGTCGAAGTTCACCCACCTTTAATTTTTTGACAGTTCCTCGCAGAAGGAACAAAAGATATATATTATGTATATTTGTCGATTTTGGTCTGTCGATATTTCGACTACTTCTGTAGTCATCATCAGGACTGAAAAACAATTAAAACCAAAAACACAAAACATAAGCTTCAGTTATTTAAACCTACACTCTTGAGTGTACCTGGTCGACTTATTTAGCATTTCAAACAATAAACAAATTGAAGCGAAAATGATGAACAAAGAAATATACATATAAACAACTATTTAATGCAATAACGTGGTAGCTTCTAGTTCCCATAGCATCCTCATAAAAAGAAGAAATTACTTGTGCAGTGAATGCTACCGCCTATTCGTTGAAAGCACAAGTGGTATAATTGACAAATTCACCATTCGTGCAGTGAATTTCATGGGAGAAAGACTTATTCTCAGTGTTTTTTTGTAATAATTCCTTTAACTGGACTCAGGTGAAGATAACAGTAGTGGAACTCCGAGTATTTTTTCTAATAATGGATCAGATATTGAATATTTTTTCGCCAGACATAACCATTAAAAAAGGTAAGAGTTTTGTATATTTTGTTTGCTTACCATAATTTACTGCAATGATATGTTATTACCATGCTTATATGCATTCATTACACTTTCTAGTTGAATTCGTTGTTTGAAATCACATTTATATGTAGATGTTTGCAAACCTTTTAAAACCTTCTTTCGTTTAACTTCAAAGTGATTTTCAAATAAGTCGCAAGAGATTCGTTTTGAACAAATTAGGTTTTATGTTCATACATACATATATGTATGTAGGCATGGCATATGTCGCCTTGTTCACAAAAAATATATTCAGGCTTATTGTAAATTTCATGGGAACAAATCTCCCAAAAATTTTTAATGGGAAACACTAACAATTTTCCCACTTTGTTTTTGTTTCCCCATTAAAAATTTTTGGGAGATTTGTTCCCATGAAATTTACAATAAGGCTGATTGTTTAAACTTTATTTCATATACCCATATCGTAAAGACACCTTTTGGGGTCACTCCTGGTCCACGTTTTGGTCAATATTTGCGGACCGGATCACCTATGTACCTGTAAACCCCTCCTTTTTAAAACCCCAAGCAACCTCTTTAATTTGATACCCATATCGCATAAAGACCTTCTAAGGTAACCCTGTCCCACATTTTGACCGATGTCTCGTATAATTTTTAAACTTTTTTTTAACCTAGAATCATTCCGAGCACCTAGAGAGAGCCGTTCTCGAGGTTTGCGATTAGAAAACGAAACATATTTCAAACTATTTTTAAGTTAAATGAAATCTTAAAATCGTTAATCGTTATTTAAGTGAAAAAATTAATTTTAACAATGAGACTCACAACTATAGAACTGGAAGTCCCAACAATATAAGAGTGCCTAGAGTAAGAACTGAATTTGAAAAGAAAAGCTTAGAATATATACATACATAGGTTATAAAATGACTGCTGAAATCAAAGACTGTGAAAATATTCTTAGATTTAAAGAAAAATTATTTTTATATTATAAAACATTGAGCATACAATGAAAAAACATGTAAAAACTATGTAAATATTTTTGTTATTTTTTGAATTATGTAGGTCTAGAAGACCGTAAATAAATGAATAAAAAAAAAACAAAAAAAAAGATCCACCCTTCTCTTATGCAACATTTTAAATTTGTGTCATCCGATGTTAAGGTGATATACAGTAGAACTATTAGACAGTATACTGCAACGACATTCCTGGTTTATTCAAAGAGTTAGGTCAAACATATGATTCAAAAGAGATCCATAGACAGCAATAAACTGAGTTTGAAGGCTGTATTATTGCATATTGGTAACAAAAAGCCTTCTATCCCGATCGCACATGCAGTAAATACAAAAGAAACCTACGAGGAAATACAAAAACTACTCAAAGTTATCAAATATGAAAAGCATGATTGAAAAATATGTTCTGATCTCAAAGGCGCTGCAATGCTATGCGGTCTACAAAGTGGCCACACCAAGCACTGGTGCTTCCTCTGTAAGTGGGATAGCCGAGCTTGTAAGGACCAAAACGTCAAAAAGGATTGCCCGGAAAGAGTCGAGGTTACCGTTGGTGTGGATAACATCAAATACACCCCTTCGGCCGCGCTTCAAAAAATAACCCTGGGCTACGCCATTCCAACTCCGGGTGGTTACCATAGACGTGGCTACCGCCACGGTGATGTCCTTCCGCGTGCCACTCTTTTCTCACAGGGTAATGTGATTACAACAACCACATGAAAATGACAGAAAATTCTGAACTTTAACTGCAAATATCTCGGAAAAAACATTGGTTCAGCGGAGTTATATTCATGCTCCTGGGACCAAAGCGCGTCTCCTGATACATATCTCAACATTTTTGGTTGTGTATTAGCGCTCGGTACCCCACGTAAACGATTATCCACGTCTAGATTTAGAATCTGAAATTAGATTTCTTTCAACCGTTCAAAAATTATTTGCAGTTAAAGTTAAAAATTGTCTGTCATTTTCATGTGGTTGTTGTAATGGCACATTAGGCTGAGCCAAAAAAGTGAAAAAGTGGGAAACGTGGTACGCGGAAGGACATCACCGTGGCGGTAGCCACGGCTATGGCACACCCCCGGAGTTGGAATGGCGTAGCCCAGGCCGCCAATGCAGAAAGGAGTTCTGCACATAAATACCATGGATCACGCCCCGAATTGGGGATCTGACCTAAGTCAAATTTTCGCCTGCGGCGCTGGTGGCGCGAACTAAAGTCAGTGGAATTAACGTCAGTGATTTTAATTCGCACCCCAAAAGCGAATTAATGTCAGTGACATTAAGACGCATGCCAAAAGCGAACTAAGGTCAATATTTTTAGCGAACTAACGTAATTGACATTAATTCGCATTAAGAAAGCGAACTAAAGTCAGTACATTTTTTGTATATTCCAAATTTTCATTTTTCATTATCACCTTCGACTTATGATCATTATATCATGAATCTGGGAATTAAAAAATGAATCTGGGATTGACTTAGGTCAGATCCCCAATTCGGGGTGTGATCCATGGTATTTATGTGCAGAACTCCTTTACGCATTGGCGGCCTTCGGCCGCGCTTCAAAAAATAACCCTGGGCTACGCCATTCCAACTCCGGGTGGTTGCCATAGCCGTGGCTACCGCCACGGTGATGTCCTTCCGCGTGCCACTCTTTTCTCACAGGGTAATGTCATTACAACAACCACATGAAAATGACAGAAAATTCTGAACTTTAACTGCAAATATCTCGGAAACTGCTAAAAATATTGGTTCAGCGGAGTTATATTCATGCTCCTGGGACCAAAGCGCGTCTCCTGATACATATCTCAACATTTTTGGTTGTGTATTAGCGCTCGGTACCCCACGTAAACGATTACCCACGTCTAGATTGAGAGTCTGAAATGAGATTTCTTTCAACCGTTCAAAAGTTATTTGCAGTTAAAGTTCACAATTTTCATGTGGTTGTTGTAATGGCACATTAGGCTGAGCCAAAAAAGTGAAAAAGTGGGAAACGTGGCACGCGGAAGGATATCACCGTGGCGGTAGCCACGGCTATGGCACACACCCGGAGTTGGAATGGCGTAGCCCAGGGTTATTTTTTGAAGCGCGGCCGAAGGCCGCCAATGCGGAAAGGAGCTCTGCACTTAAATACCATGGATCACGCCCCGAATTGGGAATCTGACCTAAGTCAAATTTTCGCCTGCGCCGCTACTTCGTCGAATCTCAAACCCAAATGCCTCAATGACATTAATTCGCATGTCCAAAGCGAACTATAGTCAAAATACTATACGAATTAACGGCACTGACTTTAATTCGTTTTTGGTCATGCGTCTTAATGTCACTGACATTAATTCGCTTTTTGGGTGCGAATTAACGTCACTGACGTAAATTCCACTGACGTTAGTTCGCGCCACCTTATACCATACATACGTTTTGAGGTATACGTTGAAATTGCGCAATCTGGGTATTTTTATTTGATCACTTATAACTTAAGTAGTTTTGCATCGATTTTCTTCGATAATAGGTTATCTTTTTGCTAATTGAACACAGCTTTACCGAAAGAAAAAATATCTGGAAAACAAGGTGTGGTTTTGGAATGCAGCCCTCGCAAAAAGTATTTTTTTTTCATATTTTATCATAAAAAAAAAACAAAAATCTGAAATGATAAGCTAATATCTCGAAAACTATCTGGTTGAGCAAAAAATAATGTATGATGCAATTATAGTAAATTTTATCGACTTTTTGCCATTGCTTGACCCGTTCGTGAGATATACGTAATTACAGGGAGCAATCTTTTTGGTTTTTTCGAATAACGGTAAATTGCAAATATTTAAAAAACGGTACCATAGAATCTAAAATGAACTGGATTTTCGAAATCAGGGGATGATTTTACATACGAATTTCATAAATATATAAAATAATGGAAAATAATCCTCTTTGTATTTGTATTTATTTTGAATATTTTCCTGGCACAACAATTTTTACAAAATTATTTTACAGTACCAGTCATGAATAAAATTAAGTACATAATAACAATTATAAAAAGAAAAACAATATTAAGATAAAACTTAGTCTAAAAGAGCTTAATCTAATAAGAAGAGTTCGAAGAGTTGTTAAAGAGTTAAGGACAAGTTGAGGAGATGATTTAAGAGAAAATAATAATAGAAAAAAGAAAAAAGATAGAAAAGGGCAAGTAGGAATGTAAGTAAAGTTGTCAACGAGAGTAAAAACTAGGAGCGGTTATGAAAACATATTAAACTTTTCTTGAAAAGCAGTGCATTGCTTATAGTCCTAAATCGGTTTGGTAGAGAGTTCCAATGACGTACCGAGGTGATGAAAAATTGGCGTTCAGACGTTCGCAAACGATATATAACGTGTGTGAGAGCCACAGACCGAGTCGAATGCAGAAAGTTAAGCCTTTGATATAACTAGGAGGGTTCCTTCGTGTATATTATTTTGTGTAGTGTGGTCAGCGTTCTGACTTTTAAAAGATTGTCGAGAGAGATGTTTAGCAACTTTTCAGCGTAGTAAGAGACGTGGTCAAGTCTGTTTAAACCGTATACATATCTAGCAATGTTGTTGTAAACAACATTTAGTTTCTTTTTGCTCACATAGTCACAGTTAGAATAAATCTCACAACCATAGAGCAGCGTAGGTATTAAGTACGCTTTAGATAAAAGTAGTCGAATATGTAAGGGAGTGAAATACTGTGTTAACCATAGTGTACGAAGCATTCCGTACACTTTTCCTACCGTACTAAAAATGTGGTCTTTCCATGTCAATGTTTTGTTAAAAATTACCCCTAGGTTCTTTGCTGTGTCGACATACTCAATCACAGAGTTATCAAAAATAATATTGTCTAGGCCATTAGTTTCGAGCGCCTTCCTATGAATGACAATACATTTAGACTTTTTAGGGTTTAGACATAGGCCATTCATGGAAGCCCATAAGCCAATTTGAGTCAAGTCATTATTTATATTATTTATACACAAACTAAGGTGATCACAAGGACAACATGCATACAACTGGACGTCATCAGCGTAAATGTGAACATCACAATGCTGAAGTACGCCAGGCAAGTCATTAATATATAGAACAAATAACAACGGACCGAGGATTGAGCTCTGTGGAACACCTCTTAAGACCTTTAGGAAGTCAGACTTTCTGTCACCAACACTTATTGCCTGAGTTCTGTCGCTAAGATATGATTTGATAAGCGCGGTAGCGTGACTGGAGAAGTTAAAAAAATTACCCAGCTTTTTACATAGTAAAGTGTGGTCGACAGAATCAAAAGCTTTAGAGTGGTCTAGGAGAGTTAGGAAAGCAGCGCAGTTCTCATCAATTCGCTCACGGATATCTTCTACTACAGATATAAGAGCGGTAGTACAGCTTCGCTTTGCTCTGAACCCAGACTGATGGTCTGTTAGAAGCTTATTGATATTAATGTACGAAGCAATCTGCCCATGCAAGATGCGTTCAACAACTTTGGAAAGGAAAGGCAGGATTGCTATTGGCTTAAACTCGTTATTTTGTTTACGTATTGGAAGAATCTTGGCAGCTTTCCAGCATTTTGGAAATACGCTAGTCGTCAAAATCGAGTTGACTAAGTGGGTTATGTGGGGAAGAATTCTTGGAAGAATAACTTTGACGAATTTTGCGCATATACCATCAAACCCAATGGCGTCCGACTTAATAGAAAGTATGGCTTCGACAACGTCGCAATCCTCGATGCAAACAAACTCAAGAGGACTAGCATTGACATTAACACGAACACAGTAACTATCACTACGTATATTATCAGACGGAATTGGCGGTGTAACAAAATTTTGATTAATGACGTTAATATCGACATCGGGAGGGACAGATAGATCTCCTTTGGACTTGCCAATGCCGATTTGCTTAATTTTTTTCCATGTATCCCTCGAATCCAAAGCAAAACTAAATTTGTTTTTGTAATAACCTTCTTTGGTTGATCTTGTGGCTTTATTGACAGCACACCGTGCTGATTTAAAGCTATTATGCATCTCTTCTGTCTTGTATCTTTTCCACCGCGAGTAGGCAAGATTACGGAGGTTAATAAGGTGTTTCAGCCTATTATTAAACCACGGGTTATTTTTGTTATTTACTAATTTATGTTTGAGTGGAACGTGGTTATCTAAAAGCTGATTTATATGGTTTTGCAAAAATAATGCTTGGTCGTCAACCGATGCCAAAGTACGAATCATACTCCAATCAACCGAATCCACTGCCACGGCAAGAGATTCATAATCTATGTTACCAAAGTCGCGATACGTGAAAGAGCATGGTCTGCACGACGTATGAAAGTCATATATTAGGCATATGAGGTCATGCTTTGAAAAACAGGATGCAGACAGTTGATTGGAGTAGAGCAGTTTACGAGGTTC
Organism: Sphenella marginata; assembly: GCA_951509765.1. Lineage (NCBI taxonomy): Eukaryota > Metazoa > Arthropoda > Insecta > Diptera > Tephritidae > Sphenella > Sphenella marginata. The sequence continues at coordinate 36,244,211 of OX608079.1, read as the reverse complement.
ATTTACAAAAAATAAGTCTAGCAACGTCGAGCTAGTACTGGTAAAATGAGTTGGTAGTGTAGAATTGGTGGGATATAGACCTAAAGATCCCATGCATAGCTTTAAGCTGTCATCAACCAGCAGGTTACAGTTGAAATCGCCAGCGATTATAATATTCTCATAACCTAAAAGTAGCGGTTGTAAAAATTCAACGAACCCAGAAAAATTTACTTGACGATTAGGTCTATATACACAGCCAATGAGGAGCTTATTATTACTATCAGAAAACAACTCAACAAACACATATTCTACAGAATCACCGGAACTAGAACTACAACACAATTTACAATGTAAACTACTTTTAACATATATTGCAACACCACCACCATGACCACCTCTGTCGGCCCTGAAAAGTTGGTATCCATCTAATTTCACCAATTCGTTTGTATGACATGAAGAAAACCAGGTTTCAGAGATGCATATCACATCAATATCAGTACCTTCGCAAATAAACCGTAGCTCGTCTAGTTTTTTATATAGACTTTGCGCGTTTATATGGATTACGTTCAGCCCTTTAGCTCGTTTGCTGACTATCCGCAACAATGTACGTAGGCAATCACTGGAACTCGAAAAACTATGATCTGGGACCATCATCATGAGGTGGATAAGATGAATGCATTGCACTAAAATTCAAGAATGACACACTTGGTAGTTCATTAAATGTTTTTATGGTGTTAGAAATAGAAAAGAGATATACTATTAAGAATAGAAAAGGTAATATACTAAGCCTAACTGAGCAATCATTGGCATTCCGGGTGGTCGCCCGTGGCGGTACTCGCAGGTTCAACAACGTCATCACTCGCAGCTTCCGCAACGTAATCGGGAAAGGATTTGTCTAGACTTTCGAGAAATTCCAGACTGGATATGGCTATGGGCTCATCATTGGCTTTTTGTTTGACGTGGACCACGCCACGTATTGAAAAAACTGATGAAACTTTTTTTCGCTTTTTAAGGCGTATTGCTGCTTTGAAAATCGTGTAGTTATCTTTGGTAAGTGAAGCATTTATAAAGATCGGGGCATCGGAGTTCATGCCCGCATGAACTAGTCGCAGTCCTTTGTTATTTTTATCTTTGTTGAAGGTGGCAGTATTTTTTAGCAATGAGTTCCTGTCTTTTGCTGAATAAAATTTTATAATTATTGCTGGATCAGTCGTGCTTACTTGCATTTTGCGCGCTCTGAAAATGCCCTTCAGGGGAGGCGGTTGCATATTCAGTGAGAAGCAAATTTGGTGGAATATTTGCTTTAGATTCTCATCCTCCTCACAGGGTACTCCATGGACACGGACGTCACAAGCTGCATTTTGGCTGTCTTGCCTTGCCAAGTTCTGCTTTAAGGCGCTTATTTCGTTTTCAAGGCGCCCAATGCGATCAAACTCATTCTCAAGGCGAGCAACCCTTCCACTTATTTCGTCGATATCGCGCTTGACACTATCGTATTTGTCCTCAAGCTTTTTGCATACAAAGTCTATTAATCTCTGTTCGGTGTCCAACATTTGCTTTGATAGCTTAGCTAAAATCTCGTTGATTTTCGCAAAAATTCTGATCCAAACTACGTGCAGAAAATGGTGATGATTCGCTGATGCGTGCAGCTTTTTTAACTGTTTGGCAATCGTTACTCATAGCTTCACCACGACGCTTTGCAGAACCCGTAGACATATAATACAAAATACACCAAAAGATATCTGAGAAAAACTGGGTGGCAGCACGAAACAAATGAGTTGTTAGCACCACTGAAAAAATAGCCAAGACACAAACCAATCCAACTAGGTTGTTACTGCTGTAGTTATTGTTGGTAAATTATAGACAGCTAATTGCCCGCAACAGGAACAACAACAATAACACTGGAGCACCAATTTTTGTAGATACAAACTTGTTGAAAAATAACAATTTCAGATCACCGATAGACTTAATTTCATAAGCTACTGGATTTTAGCACTTTATTTAACTGTTTTGTGCGAGATTAATAATTTATTTATCACAAGAACTTTAAAAAATTCAAAATATTTTAAATTGACCGCAAATATGCCTGTATACACGCCGGAGTTGCCAGAAGAATTATATATTATTCCGTCATGAGAAGCAGGACCAGTACCAGCTCCACACCCACATTTTGTGTGTTTTGTTTGTGCCTTAATTATTTCCAAAGTTTATGGTCGATCTCTTTTAAACTTTCCTAATACGTTAAAAGCTTCGTTAGATATGACATAGGCTATATACATATCGCACACTAAATCAAAAAGAGTCACAACTCAAAAAATCTAAAATGTTCAAGAGAAGCAAAAAACTGTTTCTACAAATATATTTGTAATTTTATGATCAAATTGGGTTTCACCGTAGAGAAAACCTTCGTAAAGGATGATTTAGCTAAATTGTTTAAGTACAGCAGCGTAATTTAAGCAATAATGACTAATTTGGACTTATGACACTTTAGATGCAATTTTTTCGTTGGATGCTGCAAATTAAGTCAAATTGTGTCTCTTTAATTGAAAATATATTTTTATATACCCCTACAGTCCCCTAACAATAACCATAAATTGTTTTTGATTTTTACGGTCTTTTTATTTACATATATTTGTAAGTATTGAAAGCTCGAGGCCAGTGAACAATAATTACTGTTGGCAATACTAAAACAACAAAACCAAAGGAAAAATTGAAGTGGAGATGAATGCATCGTGACGTCACGGGGCATCATAGCTAAGTTGTTAGATTTCTAACAGCGGCTTGTCCGAAAAGGGATCTGATGATAAGTGGGGACACTTTGAAACATGTAATCCTATCCATCGCTGTGATAAGATTTGTAATTTTTCTCCCAATAAAAATTTTTCCAAAAAATCGGATATAATAATTAAACAATAATATCACTGGGCTCGAGCTTGCAAAACTTACAAATAACAATAATGTATAAATCCAGAAATTTGAGCATTAAAAGTTTGTATTTTTATTGTGTGTTAAAATTTAATTTTATTCTGGTCATAAAATGCAATTTAAAATATATATTTCATTACATTGATAAATAATAAAGTCCCACTGCACATTATAATCATTATTTGATCAAAAAACGCACTCGTCAAAATATTCCAGACTATTATACTCACATTTTCTATTAAAAAATAGCAACTCTGAAAGATTTCCCAAAGTCTAACAAAATTTTTCAGCAATAACGTCACAACTCAAAATAATACTTTTTAGGTGCAAAGTAAATACTCGGTTGCTTATATGCGCACATTCACAACTAAAAATGGTACTCTTTAGTTGATGCTGTTCAAGCGAATTCGCTTAAGCAGGTAGTATGAAAACATACTTAACGGTATTTTTCCGAATGTAATGCAGTCGTTAGAGTCCAGGAAGGAACTACCACTTTGGTCAGAAACATGATATGAAGTGGTAGAACGACTCGGAACATATAGACAAAATAAACCCTACTCTAGCTTTAACCAAAGACCCTCTACGGCCCAAAACCCATTTAGGAATAAGACCCGAACATTCCATGCAGACTCAAAGCATCAGTTCTCATGTAAACTATGCAATTCCAACCACTCATTGATGAGTTGTATTAAATTCAGGGAGCTTTCGACCCAAGAGCGAAGCAAATTTGGGAGAAACAATAATTATTGCACAAATTGTCTAGCTTGCTCACATTTGGAAAAGGATTGTCGTAGCAATTTCACATGTGTTTATTGCCAGAAACGACATCACTCTTTACTCCATTTCCAATCTAAATCCTACGCTCAAAACTCAGCACAGCAGTCACAAAGGAGCCAGGCGTACACCACAGCCAACGTTGAAGACCCGGACACACCATCAACCTCAAGAGATACCAGTAGAACCCAATCAACACAAAACCCTAGTGTAAATAACACATCATCGACCCGCTTGGCGAGTAGTTCCGAGACTACTCTTTTACTCAGCGCTTTAGTCACAGTGTCAGTTAACGGCAAATACCACACAATTCGTGTACTGATAGACCAAGGCTCCGAAAAAACCTTTTTAGCTTCTAGAATACAAATACTCTTGCAACTACCAACCAAGGAGAGTCATTTTAAAATATCTGGTATGGGCGGTTCGGTAGTTGAAAACTCAAGTAAGATCTGCGAAATAACCCTATGTTCCCCTGATATGAAAACAAAAAACGACACCCATGCGATTTTATTACCTAAATTGACCCACTTCCTGCCTAGTTTTAAAGTTACGACCGTGAATTTAAGGGAATTGGCAACATTGCCACTATCCGACCCTCAATGCATCAATCCCTCTAAAATCGACATGGTCATTGGCAGTGATCTGACCCCACATATACTACTCCAGGGACTACATACCAATGTGAGTGGTTCGTTATTAGCCCAATACACGATATTTGAGTGGATACTCAGCGGACCCGTTAAAGAACAAGTGCACTCATTTTCTACCCAAGTTCAAGAAAACCCCGAAGATAACCTCAGCACACTGTTGCAGCAGTTTTGGCCACAAGAGAAATTACCCAGCACCCAAGCCATGTTAGAGGAAGACAAGGTTTGCGAGAAACTCTATCGCGAAACCACACACCGTCAGGAAGATGGTAGATATGTCAAATTACCCTTTAAAAAGGAGTTTCCTGATACCCTCGCACACTCACGAATAGCAACGCAACAACAATATATTAGCGTAAAGAGATACCCTAGAGAGAAACCCACAACTAAAAGAAAAATACTCCGAAGTTCTGGAAGAATACATAACCCTTAACCATATGGAAGCAGCTTCATACCGCGAAGTCATCGATAAAGGAAAGTACCTTTCATTTTATCTACCTCACCATGCTGTCCTGAAACCTGACAGCAAAACCACAAAGGTACAAGTAGTCTTCAACGCGTCCGCCATCGTGCTAGCATGGTTGGAAAAACCCCCTCACACTTGGAAGACCTATGTGGGAAATAGGACTTCGCAAATTTTGGGCACTGTGGGTAACGACACTTGGCGTCATGTACCCGGCGCAGAAAATCCGGCAGATCTCGGCACCCGCGGATGTACACCAAAGGATCTAGCCGATTGTCCCCTATGGTGGAAGGGCCCGGAGTGGCTGTCGAAACCTTCGACGTCCTGGCCGAGAGTTGTGACCCAAACCATAACGCCACCGGAACAGACCTTCAATCTGGCAAACCCATTAGTAGGAAAAGTTCCCTCTTGTCTCTAAACCCTATGCTAGACAAAACCGGCATAATGCGCGTCAATGGCAGGCTCGCATACGCCACTCTCACTTATAATGAACGCTACCCTATTATTATTCCCGAAAGCTCCCAGTTTTGCTCTTTAATCCTTGACTTTGTCCACTCCGAATTTTTGCATGCAGAAAAGCAGCTTATGACCCGTATGATTCAACAAGAATATTATGTCCCTAGACTCAAGCAAAGGGTGAAGAAGTGCATATTCCAGTGCAAACCCTGCACCATATATAAGCAACAGGCAAAATCTCAAATAATGGCCGCACTTCCTCCTGAAAGGTCCACCTTTACCCTACCCTTTGACACTACCGGTATCGACTTTGCTGGACCTTTCTCAGTGAAAACCTCTAGTCTCCGAAAAGCACCGTATGCTAAGGCTTATGTCTGTGTGTTCGTCTGTTTTTCGACGAAGGCAGTACACCTTGAACTCTGCTCAGATCAGACGACAGCCGCCTTCAAGACAGCATTCTCTTGGTTCGTCAGTCGTCATGGATTACCACACAAAGTCATGTCAGATAATGGCAAAACCTTCAAAGGGAGCTCATGGCTTTTCTCAAAGAAGCCGCACCTGACATAGCAGAAAAATACTCTACTCATGGACTATCATGGGAATTTCTCCCCCCCCCCCGCCCTACCCTTCGCACATAGGCGGCTTGTGGGAAGCAGCCGTTAAGAGCTTTAAAACTCACTTTATTAAGATTACAGGAAACCATAAGTTCACTTTCGTAGAATTTTCGACTCTACTCGCGCGGATCGAAGCAGTTCTCAACTCGAGACCACTTTCTGCAATGTCAGCCGATCCAAACGATTTACTCGCTCTTACCCTTGGTCATTTTCTCCGTGGCGCTCCACTACTCTCATTGCCCGAGGCAGAAACTTCAAGTCCTACACCATCAGTTTAGTACGCGCTGGAAGACCGAATATCTCAAGGAACTTCATAAGCGTACTAAATGGAAAACTCCGCAGATCAACGTCAAAGAAGGTGACCTCGTCGTGGTCAAAGACGACCTACTTCCTCCAAATGAATGGCGCCTTGGACGAGTCACTCGGCTCCATCCCGGTTCGGACCAAAATGTAAGAATGGTCGACGTCCGTACTCAATGCGGAATATACACCAGACCCATAGCAAAACTGTGCGCATTCCCGCCAGCAGAATAACACTCTCCCTCTCTTAAAACCGTTTCTTAGCCTGTAAACTCTAGGGATTCCCCTCACACGCACTCTTAGTACCCGTACTCACCACACACATTATTTCTAGCTTTATTAATCGGCGAGTCGTCATCACCAAACCGAAGGGGAGACGGCAGAAGCCCGAAAACATCCAGCGGCGCTTACGGAACCTCTTTTCCAAGGCGGTGAACACCTTGGCAGAGATGCAAGAGTTACTGCTGCCGCCATCGGAGCAGTCCGGCCGCCATGTTGGAGACATGAGCTCCAACCTTATTGAATTTTAAAGAACCTAAATCAAATGCATACATATACACATAAACAATGAGTTTACAAAATGAATTATATGTATATACATTTCAAAATACTTACCTTACTATCTTATTACACTTACCTTCGATTTAAATACTCACCTGAATTTAAATACTCACCCTCGCTCATACTTACCTTTGCTATCAAATACTCACTTTTTCCTAAAAATACCTAAATTTACTTAAATACCTAACTTTAATTAAACACTGAATTACCTTTGTTATACTTACCAAACACCCTGTAAAGAAACCTTGCACTTACCGTTTGTTAAATTAAAGCTGCAAACAGCCACCGACGTGTCTGACGGACGGTGACGGTTGACGTTCGTGAGCAAATTTGCGATTTTTTATGAACGTTGGGTTTACGTAGAAACATTCAATATGTACAGTGTTACCATTCCTCAGTTTGCATTATGCTTACCCAAACCTCTACTTTTGTATTTGTAATTTTTAATTTTGTAAAATGTCGAAAATAATATTAAATAACTACATATAGTATATTTATTTATAAACTTTAACATAAGTCAAAATTTTTAAGATATTTCGACAATATTTAAAACTTGTTTGGGTACTTCTGTAAAATAATTGCAAACGGCCCAAACTCAACATGCAAATAGCTGAATAGACAACACTGTGTGGCGAAGAGCGATCAGCTGACACGTTTCCTACGTAAAAATCAGAAGTTGCTTGCTTTTGACGTAGCGACGTGCGTAAAACGTACGTCAGGAACGTCGGTGAAAAATCGCTTACACGCAATTCTCATAAGGTAGATCGTGTCAGCTGACACGTCGTCCGTTTTTCCGTCGGTGGCTGTTTGCAGCTTAAGTTGTTCTTACCGTTTGCCAATATTCGACATTTTGTACATATATGCATACATAAATACCTACACATTCCAGTCTCCTTGCTGCGCAAGAGATCAATGCTAGATATTAAGTTTTAGTTTTATTACAACCCACAGTATAATACAGTAGTAAAACTGTGGTAAGATCCGCGGTTATATATACTTGGGGTTTCAGTCAACTCTTTTTGAGCATTTTATGGTGTTGTGTTGCAAATTGAATGAGGTGTATACATTATTTTGAGAAAGGAGAAATTGCTAAAAATACATTACTATATTTTTCATTTAAAGGTTAAAAATCATAACGCTAGTCTTTTATGTCAAAATGTTGCACAAATATATCTTTGTTGGTAGTTTCGTTGAATGATGTGTCTCATTTGCACACAGATTTACTTGAAATAAACATATTTTGTAAACTATGTCTTAAAGATATTCCTTTACTATATACGTGATTCCGATCGGTTCGTTACTTTTTATGTAGTCAATTTAAGCTTATCCGATCTAATGAGTATTTAGTGCAAAATAAACAAAGTTCATTCCACTATTATGCTCAACGTTTCGCCAACTTCCTTGGCTTCCTCAGAAGCGATTCTATTTATTGATTTCACAGAAATAAAAATATACAAAAACAACATTAATAGTTAATATGAACACAAGGAGACGTTATTACGCACATAAATACAATTATTTTTGGTAATAAACGATACCATCTACCGTGGTACACTTGTCATACTCTTTTACTTTAAACAATTTGTACTTTGTACAATTTATACTTTGCATGTTTGGTATGCGTTCTAGCAATCATTGTTGTAAGTTGTAAAATTTATTATTACGATTGATCGTGACATCAAGAAAAACAGAAAATAATCCCTTAAAATTTGAAACAAAATATGGCAAAAGTTGTTTTAAAAACAATTAAACTATTATGTTCTAGATTTCTGATCGTAATGCCACGATTTTTGCAAAGATTTCACGTTTTAAAATCAAATTTTCCAAAGGTGTTAGAACTTTTTACCTCGAAGTATGTATGCCGATTTCTATGCAATTTTTGCTTTTAATAGGTTTACAAATTGAAAATGCATATGCTTGTAGACCAACTACTTGGTAAATGAGTGAAAAGCATTCATGGCAACCGCATTTAATCTTTTACTTGTGTATTTATCTCTGTCTAAATCCCTAAAAAGTAAGAAGGCAATTTGTGAGTAGTCACTTACACTTAAGTCACTTAAATCAGAGAACGTATATAAATGCTAATTTCAATTGGTGCCCACGAACTTAAGTCACGCCTAAAGCTAATCTTTTAAAAGTTGTAATAAAAAGACGGCCGCATACATACAAAAATTCACCAATATGACGTAATTTCACCACAGTTTTAGGTATAAATGCAGAATAGCTCCAACTCCCAAATTAAAAAAAAAATGGTGAGGATTGGTAGATATCATTGAGATGAGTATAAATATATAAATTTTTTTTGGTGCAAACAACAACAACAAGAGTTATTAAGGGTCAAAGTTTATTTAAAGCCTGTGGTAGTAGTGGTCCAAAAGGGGAAAGTGGGGTATCAAAAGACGCGTATTGACGAGTAGATTAAGATTTCGAAAGCGGAAATTAAAAATTTTATTTCTGTGAAGAGATATTTGCAATCAAAGTTGCTAGTTTTCATGTGGTTGTTGTAATATTATTAGGCTGTACATGAAAACGCGCGATTCTTCTCTCGAATAAGCCCTTTTACGCAGAACGGGGCACATCTCACTTAGTGCCCTTTTTACACGTAAATTCAGAAAGGTGTTCTGCACAAAAATACCATGGATCCCGCCCATAGAGTCGGAACGGTGGCATTTTGCCACCGTTCAGGGCAACCACCCGGAGTTGGAATGGCGTAGCCCAGGGTTATTTTTTGAAGCGCGGCCGAAGGCCGCCTACGCGGAAAGGTGTTCTGCACATAAAAAACATGGATCGGGCCCCTAAATCATTATTTGACTCGAAGGCTGCCTATGCAGAAGGACTTTGAATGGTGTATACCAGTTTTCGCACATACGCGGTTTCGCACCGGTTTTGATTGAACTAAGGATATTATATAGTATTTAAAATGAAAGCTTAAATCATTTCCCATGTTACTAAATTATCTTTACACATAGTTAATATAGCAACTAAATTAAAAAAAATTAAGTTTTTTAAAAATTGGAGACATTTTTAAGAAAATTTTATTATTTTAGGAAATTCTTTGCAGTTACATATTTAAGACATATATCAAATAAAAGGTATTGTAATTACCTATCCAACGACGCCAATATTTTGGCAATCGGATTAGTACTTTAGGAGGAATTTAGATACAAAAAAGTTAGTTTTATGAACTTTGACCTTGAATAACTTTTGTTGTTGTTGTTTGCACCAAAAAAGAAATACACCGTTATGTTCGTTATAAAAATACCTATCGATCCCAATATTTTTTTTTTTTTTTAGAGAGTTGGAGCTATTCTGCATTTGTTCCCAGTTTTATTACTATATCACTATGTTACAACCGCTTAAGTTTTGGTTTCCTCGAAAGCGGTGCCGCTATATAGCGGCCGTTACATAGCGGTAGAGTACCTTGTCAAAAACAATTCAATGTAAAAGTAATTAGGTGTAAACCAAGAGAACAGTGTAGTTCACCGTAATGTAATATAGCGGCAAGCATGATATATTACGGCCATCATGACGGTGAAAACTAGTTCTTCACTGTTTTTTCTCACCGCTATTGTCATAGCGGTGTGAATTCTATCAAATACTTCAACTTTTTTTACAACAATACAACAATTGAAACATGTCAATGTTTTAAAAATAAATATTGACATATTTTAAAATCAAAAAAGAAAACAAGAAACGTTCAAATACGGCAAACCAAATAAAAAAATTTCGGAACGGCGATCATGTAAGTTTACAGAAAAGCGGTGTCGCTCATGACGGCAAGCATAGTCACCGCTATATGTCGAACGTTACATGGCGGCACGGCTTTTCGAGGAAACCACGGCTTTACCCGATCGTTCTTGCTCGCTGTAAAATTAAATTATCGTTAAATAAAGTGGATTTTGTGTAACTTAAAAGTGACCATTTTAATTTATCTAAAGTGACCCTTAGTTACCCATTACAATGAAGCAAAGGAAAACAGAATTTAAATTTGAATGATTTGAATGATGAAACTGTAAAGATTAAAGAAGTATCATTCCCACAACAGCCGGTTCTACGTACCGAAATGACCCGGGTTTTACCCGGCCAAGGGCTGTTATTTCAGTGTAACCCTGTCCAATTTGTCCAATCCCACTCCTAAATTGTCATCCTCGGAGCAATCCCTTGCAGCAGGGTTGCTCCAATGTCTCTTGCTACGGGCTGATATCGAATTCCAACCCCGGACCGAGAGACTGGATCTGCTGCGTCTGCTGGAAGAAAATATATGTTAAACGTTCACATTCATTTCAATGCAGTAAATGCAAGAGATGGTTGCATAGATCTGGATGCTCAGGGCTCAACCCTGCCATCCCCAGAACCCGTACTTTTTTCAGTACTTTTGAGGCACCATGTTGTTCGCGCACACGCGCGTCCCGCGGTTCTCGTCGCTCCGGCGCACACACACCGCACCTACCATCATCAAATGGCCCCGACAGTGGCCCGGTCTTCACGACCTGCAGCCTTGATGCTCCCGCCTCACCTCAGTCCCCACTCTCGTACCCCCCTACTTCCAGCATGCACGTGGGTCAGGAACATAACCTCCTCGTACCTTTCACCACGTGCACTGTTTGTCGGCAAAGACTATATACGCCTGCGGCATCGGTTAAGTGCAATAACTGCCTTGGCCTGTGCCACATCCATATGTGCTCTGGGCTCGCAAACAGGAACCTTTGGACGGATGCATTTATTGCCCCTTGCTGCAGTACTCAGCCGCCCTCCACGCCACACAACATCGGCCAAGACGCGCTGAACCCTAGACTGCGTCACAGCTTGGGACTATGCCCACCTCCACCTAGGAAACCGCATCCGTCCCTTACCCCCAGCATGCCTCCACCCTCCCTCCCGACACACTTCAAAATCCTACAGCTGAACTGCAACGGGTTAGCTGGTAAGATCGCGGAGATAACAGACTTTATGAAGTCGAACAACATTAAACTGGCCGCCATTCAGGAGACCAAACTGAATGCTAACTCGGACTTACGTACTCGTGATGGGTACAATGTACATAGGAAAGACCGTCCCAGCGGTCATGGGGGCGGCCTCGCATTCATTACACACCATACTGTACAATATAATCTGTTTGCCCCTGACGTTGACCCCAGGGACTCTACCCTTGAATGCCAGGGCATAGCAGTCCGGACAGGCGACGTCGACCTGCGAGTGTTAAATATATACATTCCCCCTGTTACGTGCTGTCCCCGTGATTATCGCCCTGATATTAGTGCGTTGCTAAGGGGCGATAACTGCCTCATCTTAGGTGATTTCAACGCACATCACGATCTCTGGCACTCCAACTTGCCAGCAGATAGCAGAGGGCACGCACTCGCAGAGCAAATAGATAATTCGGCATTCTGTACATTGAATGGAGGTGCCCCCACTAGGGTGGCAGGTAACTGCCACAGTTCGCCAGACATCTCCATTTCAAGTGCGGGCCTTATTAACCACGTTAACTGGCAACCTATGCCTACACTGGCATCTGACCACCTACCCATCCTACTAGACATCGAACGACCGTCCGACTTCATAACGACAGAAAAACGAACGTACATCAACTTCAGTAAAGCGGACTGGGACCGCTTCACGGACTTTACAGAGCACTCCTTCGCTGACCTACCCACACCGACGGACGTATGCAAAGGTGAGAAAGAGTTTCGCAAAGTCATCGATTCAGCCTCTGGCCGCTTCATCCCTGCTGGCAGAATCCCGGAAATTCGGCCGAATTTCCCTGCGGAAGCAGCGGCAATGGCAAGAGAACGTGACCAAGTGAGACTCTTGAACCCCGCAGATCCAAGAATAAAGGATCTCAACGCAGAAATCCGTCGGACTGTCAATGATCATAAATTGAAGAAGTGGAAAGAACACCTAGAGTCATGCAACCTCTCCGGCGGGGTCGGCAAATTATGGTCGACAGTCAAGGCCCTATCCAACCCGACCAAATACAATGACAAGGTCGCCATTGCTTTCGGCGATAACGTCAAGTCGGACCCCAGGAAGTGCGCGAGCGCATTCTGCCGGCAATTTATACTGCATTCTCCTGCGGATAGGGCTAAGAGAAAAGCCATCCGACGCGCGCACAAACACAAACACACAGCGCCCATTTGTCGTCTCCGCTGCAGAGGTCAAGAAAGCTATAAGGAAGGCTAAACCTTCAAGATCACTCGGACCCGACGGAATTGCCATGAAGATGCTGAAACACCTAGGCCACGAGGGGCACAAGTACTTGGCGGCTCTATTCAACCTCTCACTGTCCACCTTCGTTATACCAGATATCTGGAAACATGCGACTGTGGTCCCCCTCCTAAAACCTGGGAAGCCGGCAAATCAAGGAGACTCTTATCGTCCGATATCTCTCCTTTCGCCGGTAGTGAAGTTGTTAGAGGCTATTCTGCTCCCATATTATACTGCAGACCTGCAGCTGGCCAATCATCAACATGGCTTCCGTAAAAACCATAGCGCAACATCAGCTTTGAACGCCATCACGACGCAGATTAACTTCGGTTTGAACCAACACCAACCAAACCACAGGACGGTTCTCCTGGCACTTGACCTGTCGAAAGCCTTCGACACAGTCAACCACGCCACACTTCTTGAAGACCTGGAGGAGACACCGCTTCCTGCCGGCCTAAAACGATGGACCGCCAACTACTTGAACGGTCGGCTGGCGTCAGTGCAGTTTCGAAACGAGAGATGTAGACCTAGAAGAATTAGACAAGGGGTTCCGCAGGGTGGTGTTCTTTCACCCCTTCTGTTTAACTTCTACATCTCGAGCCTCCCTCCCCCACGAGAGGGGGTCTCCATCGTTTCGTACGCTGACGACTGCACTGTGATGGCCACGGGCAAAGGACCTTCGACGGACGAACTTTGTACTAGACTGAACGACTACCTGCGCGACCTTTCCTGCTTCTTCACAGAGCGGAACCTGACTCTTTCCCCGACTAAATCTACGGCGACGTTGTTCACCACGTGGACTGCGCAGATGGGGCAGGAGTTGAATGTCCACGTAGATGGTGTTCCACTACCTACTGTCAACCACCCCAAAATTCTAGGGGTTACATTCGACAATAGCCTCACCTTCACTAATCATGCCACCGCAATAGCTTCAAAGGTACAAAGCCGCAACAAGATCCTCAAGTCACTGGCCGGCAGTACTTGGGGCAAAGACAAAGAAACGTTGCTGGTCACCTATAAGGCTATTGGCCGACCGGTTATTGATTATGCTGCGCCCATATGGTCGCCTAACCTTCACGACACCAACTGGAGGAAATTGCAGGTCTGCCAAAACACCGCCATCAGAACTGCGACGGGTTGTTTGCTTATGTCTCCTGAGTCTCATCTCCACCAGGAGGTTCAAATGCTCAACGTTCGCGAGCATGCGGAACTTTTAAGTAGGCAGTTCCTTCTGAACTGCCACCGTCCCAGTCATCCAAATCGACAGCTATTGGATGAAACTCCGCCCCCTAGAGACATAAGGAAGCATCTCCGGAAGCATTATGATGAGATCCGGCATCACATCTCGTTGCCGTTTGATCTGCGGGACCATAGGCGGGCCCTAAAGGACCTCCACACTGAGTCGGTGGACAGATCCCTCAGATCCCGGCCTGTGAACCCCGTTATTGGTGCCCAACCACCCGTTCTTGCTGAGGAAGAATGTGTCCTTCCGAGGGAGACTAGAGTCATGCTGGCTCAACTTCGGTCTGGATATTGCAATAGGCTGAACTCCTATTTGTGCAGACTGAACCGTACCATACCAAACACATGCCCTGCATGCGGTATGGCCCCCAACGACACGCAACATCTCTTTTCGTGTTCTTCGGAACATACTCTTCTAACTCCCTTATCACTTTGGTCCAACCCTGTTGAAACAGCGCGTTTCCTTGGACTTCCGTTAGAAGAGCCCGATGACAACTAGGAGTGTTCTGGCCCTTTGGGCAGGGCGAAGCACTGCTAACAACAACAACAACAACATTAAAGAAGTATTTGCATCAAATGTGCTTCTGAATCATTTTGACAAAAATCAAATCTTTTATATCAGTAGATGCTTCATTAATTGCTTTAGGGGGTGTTCTTAAACAACACATTGGAAACGAAACAACCTTTAGCTTTCTACTCAAAAAAGATAACACCTTCCGACCCTACAAACAGTGCTTTTGATTGTGAGTTATTAGCAATATATGAAACAATTAAACATTTTAGGTATATATTAGAGGGACGCAAATTTACAGTTTATACAGATCACAAACCTCTTATTTATGTTTTAGATTCGAAAGTTGAACGTAGTGCCCGTCTGACAAGGCACCTTGAATACATTTCCCAATTTACTAGTAACATCAGGCATATTTCAGGCAAACAAAATATTGTAACAGACATTCTTTCACGAATTCCTGCAGTAGAACCTTTAGATACTGGTGAGTTCAATCTTAGAAAGTTATATGAAGAGCAGAGAGAAAGATTCATTTTTAAATAATTTTATAAGAAATCCAGATAGTGTTTATAATTTAAGAGAGATCGATGTTCCTATCCTTAATCTTAAATTTTTTTCTGAAGAATCGAATGGAATTACTAGGCCATATATTCCACAAAGCCTTCGTAAAGAAGTATTTTCTAAATTACATAACATCGCACATCGTGGCACTAGAGCTTCTCGACATTTAATTAAATCAAAATATTTCTGGCCATCTATGAATAAGAACATCAATGAGTGGGTAAAGTTTTGTACAGATTGTCAAATATCTTATGTATTTAGACATACTAAAACTCCTGTTAGTAAAATAACTATACCAAAAGGTAGATTTAAACATCTCCATGTAGATATTGTTGGGCCTTTGCCAATTTCAAATGGTTACAGGTAAATATTAACTATAATTGATCGAAACACTTGTTGGCCAGAAGCATACCCTCTTAAGGAAGCTGCAGCAAAGTCAGTTGTTAATGTTTTCTTCAAAGAGTATATACCGCGTTTTGGGGTTCCTCTACAAATTATAAGTGATCAAGACGTCAAGTTACATATCATATATTTTTGAAGAGTTAGCAAAATTTGTAGGGTGTCAGTTAATCACAACTACTGCATATCATCCGCAAGCGAATGGCATGATTGAACGTCTGCATAGGGGAGTTTCCATTGTAACGGGCGCGACACTTTTGTGCATAGTTCTTTAATTTTGAAGAAAACTATTAAAGTAATCATTGAAATAATATACGCTTAAAATGCTGTTAGAAGTAAGGAATTAACTCATATGAACTACATTTTAGAAATAAATCAGTACCAACCACAAAATGCCAAAGAAGAGCGTAACGGGCGCGACGTTATAAAATTTATAAATTGCGTGTAATCCACTTTCACACGAAGCAGTGTACAATTTTTGTATTAAACTGACTAAAAATGCCTTGGCATATTTAAATTTAGAATGTTTCCTATTATTTCCGCATTCGAAGAAAAAACACTTCTTAATCTATTTAGATATATTAACATTTAAAAGTGTAACGGGCGCGACACCTCGTTGTAACGGGCGCGACATATCTATTTATTATATTATTTCATTACGATAGTTCAATTTCAAGCCAAAACAGGAAAATATATCTATGTTTAAACAAGTAAACACGTTAAAAGTAAGTACATGGGTATGTTAAACGATCTTTCCTGACGCCAGCTTTAAGGTTTGGTTAAAGTAGCCAAATATAAATCATAATTCTAATTCAATATTTATGCTGATAGCATTATGCATGATCAAATAATTAATTCTATTGTTTAGAAAAAAAATTTATAAAAAATTAATAATTAAATAACAATTTCTATAAAATTATTTTCTTAGGCAAAATTTCTTAAGCGTAGATTTTGCTGCAGATTCTTCATCCTTAATGACGAAGTGCTTCTCTTGCAAATTTGTTATAGGAGCAATGTGGGCCCATATCTGATCTAAAAAGACTTTCTCAGCCGCGATGTCTTCCATCGAATGGTAGAGAATTTTTATACCGTTGAAGTTTTCTCTTGAAGAAACTTAAAACACTCTATGACGCATACGCATATATTTTGTGGAGTTTCTCTTATTGGAAGAACAAAACTTGGTCGCAAGGCAAAAATAAAAAAAAGTTATTAAAAATGTAACGGGCGCGACATGTACTAAAAAATTAATACAGAGAAAACGGGTTAAAAAATTTGTTTGATATTTTTGCAATATAATCCTTAGCAGTTACCTGTTACGTATGCAAAGATTTATTCATGTAAAGTTACTAATCCTTTTACCACAAAACTAAATCCTTTTTTTTTGTAACGGGCGCGACACCAATTTTGCTTAAATTTAAATAATTACTGTGATTTATACTTAGTTCGCAGAATCTTGAAAGTCAAGCCCAAGTGAAGAAAAAATATGTGAAATTTCACGCAGCTCAAATAAATATCCGTCAAAAATCGAAAACTTTGAAAAAAATACTATGCAACTATGATCCCGATTGTAAAGTTTTTTAATATCATAGTGTTGTGAACTTTGCCAGGCGTTCACACCTCTATCACGATATCAAATTATAAACAAATGGTATATAACAATAGAGTAGACATGCGTGAACACAAATATCAGCCTTCGGACTGGAAGCAATGCAATTTATATCTAGGCTCAATGGGGTCTGATTTCGTGGAAACTCCCATAGACAGCTAAAAGCTTCTATTTTAGCTAGGGGCAATTGATGAACTTCCTATTAAACCAGTATTTATAGAGAATAATTTTAGTACCATTCAAACAAAACCTAAAAAACATGTTACGTTTTATTTAATTTAAATAATTTTTAAAAAAGTTAATTTTGTTTAATAAGGTGACTTATTATTTGATTTCGTTTTTGTAGGGGGAGTATATGTAGTGTTTATAACTTGTTAAATATAATTTGTAGGGTGTCAGTTAATCACAACTACTGCATATCATCCGCAAGCTAATGGCATGATTGAACGTCTGCATAGACAGCTAAAAGCTTCTATTTTAGCTAGGGGCAATTGATGAACGTCCTATTAAACCAGCATTTATAGAGAATAATTTTAGTACCATTCAAACAAAACCTAAAAAATATGTTACGTTTTGTTTAATTTAAATAATTTTTAAAAAAGTTAATTTTGTTTAACCCTGCCTTCATAACGTTATTTCGTAGCCCTTAATTCAACACCCACTTTCTACGCCTCGCAGACGTACGTTATGAAAGCAGGGTTAATAAGGTGACTTATTATTTGATTTCGTTTTTGTAGGGGGAGTATATGTAGTGTTTATAACTTGTTAAATATAAACTTATTTAAATAATTAGTTATGTAAATGAAATTTTAACATATTGAATTTGTTTGTTGAATCAAATATTGAAAATTGTTAATTGTATTTCTTTATTCATAAAAAATATTTCCTTGATTAAACATCATTTGATTTTTTAACTTAAAATAAAATATTGAAGTTATAAGCTTCAAAACAATAGTTTCGAACTATCGATAGTCTTTTCGAACTATCGAAAATATCGAATGTTTTGCAGCTCTATAGTCCAGTAATATCTATATATATAAAATTCAAATTATGTAAATAGGTATAGATCGACTTGCGTCCTAAACTTATAAACCGATCGTAACCAAATTTTACACACCCACTGTACATCTTCCAGGGATGGTCACAGGCTAAAAAATATTTTGATATGTATAGGGGGCGTGGCACCTCCCATACAAATGGAATTTTCCATTGTCCGTATCTCTGGAAGTATTTATGTTAGACCATTGAAACTCGGTAAGGGGTTATATGGGATCGATCCCTACCACCTCCAAAACAACTGGGTATAACGTAAAAGTGGGCGTGGCACCTCCCATACGAATGATTAGTCGATATCTCTGGAAGTATTTAGGTTAGACCACTGAAATTTGGTGAGAGATTATATGAGATCGATCCCTACCACCTCCAAAAAAACTGGGGATAACGAAAAAGGGGGCGTGGGACCTCCCATACGAATGAAATAATTCTTAGTCGATATCTCTGGAAGTATTTTTGTTAGATCATTGAAACTCGGTAAGGGGTTATATGGGATCGATCCTTACCACCTCCAAAACAACTGGGTATAACGAAAAAGTGGGCGTGGCACCTCCCATACAAATGGAATTTTTCATTGTCCGTATCTCTGGAAGTATTCGGGTTACACCACTGAAATTTGGTGAGGGGTTAGACGAGATCGATCCCTACCACCTCCAAAAAAATTGGAGTTAACGAAAGTGGGGGCGTGGCACCTCCCATACTAATTTTTCAAGCTAAATATCTCCAAAAGTATTTAAGGCAGGAACCTGGAAATTGGTATAGAGCTAAATGATATCAAAACAATTTTTGCGCATAAAAGTGGGGTTATCGTAAAAGCGTTTAAAGTTAGGACCTGAAAATTGATCAGGAGATTAATGATATCAATAGCTCTATGTGGCGTGTTCCCGTGTAGGAAAATTGTTTTCGCTATTTACTTACGCTCCGGGACAGAAAACTAAAAATTTTGTGTATCGTGTAGCCTTAAACGGAATACTAAAATTTTATATTTTTGAAGTTGTATGCACAATGAAGTAGTGAAAAATTAATAAAAAAATCTATTTTGGGAAGAACGAAGTTTCCCGGGTCAGCTATATTATATACATAAATATGAAATCTTAATGTATATTATTGATTTTGAATGGCCCCCTAACTACTTACATCCCGAGCAACGCCGGGTACCCTGCTAGTATAAGTGTACAAATTTACCTTAGACGGGGCGATGGCGTGCGTCCCGGGCCCCAACGAATTTAGCTGGTTTGATATAAAAGAAATTTTACTTCAATTCTCGGGCATGAAACTAGTTATGCAGAATTCAGCAGAATTATTTTCTTTGTGTTATATGCTGCGGACGAGAAGGCCAACATTTTAAAGTTTGCAATCAATGTTTTCAACAAATAAAAAATAATGCATAGGAAGCTAATACAGAAATGATTTGTCCGATCGTTAGTTAGGTTTCGGTCTTAAGAAGGTTCGATATGAGCCCAACAAGGTAACGATGTCGAAGCGTTCCTGTCTGCCAATGAAATTTTGTGTTATTACCGTTTGGGTTATTTCACCCCCCCAAGGACAAGTACTCTAGTACTTAAAAATACCAAGTACAAAGTACAAGAATGATGGTGGAAATTAGAAGGGGGTGAAATAACCCAAACGGTAATAACCCAAATTTGTGTTATTGCCAGAGCTGGGTAAAATAAATTACATTACAATTACAATTACATTCCTCAGTAATTGACAAATGTAATCAATTTCACACACAGTTGAGCAATAACCAGAGCTGGGTAGTAATGATTACTTTAGGAATTAAATTACCCCCAATATCCCATTACATGTAGTTGGGAAAAGGAATCAATTACTTTGCTCTACAGAAAAGGAATTGATTACATTTCAATTCCCTAAAAAAAATTCCGAAAGTAATGTTCTTTTTTTGAGGCTCAATTACAAGGAATTGAAAAAAATTACTTTGTGGAATTATAATTTCAAAAGTAATGGGCTTTGAAAGGAATTGAAAATGTAATTGAAAATTTTTCAATTACATTGCTCCACAGAAAGGGAATTTTTCAATTACATTACAAAGAATGGAAAATGTAATTTAGAATTTCCAATTACAATTCCTCAAAGGAATCGCCAAAGTAATTGAAATGCCAAAAGAAAATTTGTGTATAAAACGTATTACGATTGAAGTAGACTTTTCGGGGCCATAATTTCATTAGACTTTCCTTTTAACGATGACTAGTGCTTAACAACAAGAGCCAAGGCTCATAAGGTGGCGCGAACTAAAGTCAACGGAATTAACGTCAGTGACGTTAATTCGCACCCTAAAAGCCAATTAATGTCAGTGACATTAAGACGCATGCCAAAAGCGAACTAATGTCAATATTTTTAGCGAACTAACGTCATTGACATTAATTCGCATTAAGAAAGCGAACTAAAGTCAGTACATTTTTTTTATATTCCAAATTTTCATTTTTCATTATCACCTTCGACTTATGATCATTATATCATGAATCTGGGATTGACTTAGGTCAGATCCCCAATTCGGGGTGTGATCCATGGTATTTACATATGTGCAGAACTCCTTTCCGCATTGGCGGCCTTCGGCCGCGCTTCAAAAAATAACCCTGGGCTACGCCATTCCAACTCCGGGTGTGTGCCATAGCCGTGGCTACCGCCACGGTGATGTCCTTCCGCGTGCCACTCTTTTCTCACAGGGTAATGTGATTACAACACCCACATGAAAATGACAGAAAATTCTGAACTTTAACTGCAAATATCTCGGAAACTACTAAAAATATTGGTTCAGCGGAGTTATATTCATGCTCCTGGGACCAAAGCGCGTCTCCTGATACATATCTCAACATTTTTGGTTGTGTATTAGCGCTCGGTACCCCACGTAAACGATTACCCACGTCTAGATTTAGAATCTGAAATGAGATTTCTTTCAACCGTTCAAAAGTTATTTGCAGTTAAAGTTAAAAATGTTCTGTCATTTTCATGTGGTTGTTGTAATGGCACATTAGGCTGAGCCAAAAAAGTGAAAAAGTGGGAAACGTGGCACGCGGAAGGATATCACCGTGGCGGTAGCCACGGCTATGGCACACACCCGGAGTTGGAATGGCGTAGCCCAGGGTTATTTTTTGAAGCGCGGCCGAAGGCCGCCAATGCGGAAAGGAGTTCTGCACATAAATACCATGGATCACGCCCCGAATTGGGGATCTGACCTAATTCAAATTTTCGCCTGCGGCGTTACTTCGTCGAATCTCAAACCCAAATGCCTCAATGACATTAATTCGCATGTCCAAAGCGAACTAAAGTCAAAATACTATACGAATTAACGGCACTGACTTTAATTCGTTTTTGGTCATGCGTCTTAATGTCACTGACATTAATTCGCTTTTTGGGTGCGAATTAACGTCACTGACGTTAATTCCGTTGACGTTAGTTCGCGCCACCGCTCATAAGGTTAACAGCAACGTAAACATCCAAGCTCAGTCAATGAAGCCTGAAAACAGGTTAGTATGATCGCTTGCCATCCATTTAGTCCGACGGCCCCGGCTGTAGATTGGTGCTAGGAGGCTTTCCAGAAGGCATTAGGACAAATTTTCCGGAAACCATGATGTGTGTGAATCAGAAGCAAAATCACACATTCATAGCATAACTGTCTGCGAGTGGAAATATGCCACATCACATGTACGCTCTCTCAAACCTAACCTAAACTTGGCCACACATAGCCACTCTTTTAATTGCAAACAAAATTTATACGTGCCTGAACCTTCGTTTTTCAATTACTTTTTTCAATTCCTATGAGGAATGGGTAATTCGTAATTTTTTTTTCCATTCCTTGTAATGTAATCAAAATTTTTGAAGTTTACTTCTATAGCGGCATGTATTTGGGAAAAACTGTCACGAAAATTGGAAGACAACAAACATATGAGTGTTGTTGTTGCTAAGCGTACAGTATGTAGGTATACACACGCACAAACACACGCATTGATAAACACAAAGCCTACTAGTAGTATAGATATTTATAAAAATAGCAGACGCTGTTCATTCGTTGCTCATGTGCGCATATTAAATTTTCTTTGGACAGCTAGAACGTTTTGAAATAGTTCATTTTTAGCTGATGAAAGCATACTTACCTGGCGTAGAGGTTACCGTGATCATGAAGGCGGTTGCTCCGGACCGAGGCTTGGCCATTGCACTTCGGCTGAGTTGTCCTTCGCGATTATTCCTAATGCGAATAACTTTGACACTCAAAATAGATGTGCCAACATGATGCCAAATCTATTCCATTTGACTCAATTCGTTTGTGGAGTTGGGTTCGCACCCCAAATTTTGTCAAAAAAAATTTTTTTTTTCTTTTTTATACTATTTTTTATATTTTTTTCATTTTATATTATTGTTTTCTTTTTTAATTCTGTAATATTTGCCTTTTGTGGTCGGCTACGTTATATTCATGTCTCAAATTTGTATGTTTTTGTGTCGGGGATAAAACAAAAGAGTGAAAATATATGGAAAAAAAGTACTTGCAATTAAAAAACAAAGAAAAGTTAATAAAAAGTTAAAAAACATCTACCAAAAGTTGGGGTGGGAACTCCCTACCCTACAATTGATAGTGGAGTAGCTTGTCAAACAACTGACTGGGCATCAGTAGTGAAAACGGGACGTCAATCGACTGACACCACAATTTGACGTCAGTCTTTGACACGCTCTGCTTTATCGACTTCATGTCAGTTTTTAAGTCGTAATGAAAACACATTTGACACCAAATCGCCATAGTGTCAGTTAAGTCAGTTTTTGTGGTCAGTCATTTTGACCTAATGAAAACCAAGTATAAAGGTATGTTGAAACACGGCGTCAATTGCTGTTTTTGATCGCGTTGTAGATTCAGCGCGACTGCTGCAAAGCTTTAAATAAAATTTGGTGGCGAGAAATTCAATTAATGAGATTCTGCGCTCATGACAAATTTGTCAAATTTTTGATAAATATTCATGAAAAAAATTTTTTTTAAGTGTTTTGAATTCTGCGTCAAAAAAAGTTATTAAAAATTAATTTGAATAAAATAAAATTTGGCTTTGACGCAAAATTCAAAAACACTTGAAAAAAATATTTTTTTCCTGAATATTTATCAAGATTGACAAATTTGTCAAGAGCACAAAATCACCTTGTTAAATCTTCTTCTCAATATTGTGAATATACATATTTTGTAACAAAATAATAGTTGAATTCCGCATAAACCACACAAAACTCATATAGCAAAAGCATCATAGACGGCATTTGACATAAAAACAAAAATGTCGATATGGCACATGTGGTAAGCGTGCGAATGAGCACGCAAAAGGTCGCGGGTTCGAAGCTACTTTTTTCCAATTGGTTTTTTTTTCATTGTTTTTTTTTTTTAATTATTTCATGCAAAACGTCACTTACATCATAATTGCATTTGATTTTTCTTTGTAATGGAATTTATTACGGTTGTGATATTTTGTGAGAAATAGAATTACCGATATCTGTAAACAAATGAATTTTAATTAATTTTGTTGGTTACTTTTAGGGACCGATATGCCGAAAGATAACAACGGGGCTCGTGATAGACGGCGAAATGCTAAATTATAGAAGTAAACTTCCCCTGGGTGTGCACCGCACACACTTTCTTTTTTTTTCAATTCCTTTCAAAGCCCATTACTTTTGAAATTACAATTCCACAAAGTAATTTTTTTTAGTTCCTTGTAATTCAGCCTCAAAAAAAGAACATTACTTTCGGTAATTTTTTTTGAGGAATTGAAATGTAATCAATTCCTTTTCTGTGGAGCAAAGTAATTGATTCCTTTTCCCAACTACATGTAATGGGAAATTGGGGGTAATTTAATTCCTAAAGTAATTATTACTACCCAGCTCTGGTTATTGCTCAACTGTGTGTGAAATAACGCAAATTCGTGTTATTTCCTCATTTTGAGAAATAAGTCAAAGTTTTTTTTTCCACATTTGAACTATAAATCCAAAAAGTCCACAAGCACGCATCACATACTTTTTTTGTGTTCGCACCGCACATTTGTCGTATAAATATGTAGATTTACGACTGCAGCAAAATTCCAGTAGAGCTGCAAAACTATCGATGGTACTTTCGATAGTATCGATATTTTTTTTGGTGAAACATCGATTTTTTTTGCGATAGTCGATAGTTCCGATAGTGTCAGTGCATTGAAAATTTTTGATCTTTATAATATAAAACGACGCTGTGATCTGAAG
Organism: Sphenella marginata; assembly: GCA_951509765.1. Lineage (NCBI taxonomy): Eukaryota > Metazoa > Arthropoda > Insecta > Diptera > Tephritidae > Sphenella > Sphenella marginata. The sequence continues at coordinate 36,219,694 of OX608079.1, read as the reverse complement.
TAAGGTAATTTTAAGAATTTAACGCTCAAATTGCAATATTTGTACTTTTTTTTACTTATTTAGGTAAATATGTACTTATGTATATATATTATGTATGTATGTATATTTTCGGAGTTGAGGTTCCTCTTCATTTAAAATACGATAGTTTCGAACTATCGATAGTCGTTTCAAACTATCGAAAATATCGAATGTCCAGTATTATATAAGTATACAAATTGACTTAAGAGGGGGGCGCGCGAGTTAAATTCTGTTACTCTAACATAAATGTTATTTCCTAACTTATGTTAAAAATCATTCACTGTTAACGTTCCCCAAACTCCCACTTAGCTGTAAGCTATCATTTTAATTTAATCTTAAGATTTCATGCAAATAAAGTACAAGCCATTGCACAGTGGACGATTCCATAGGCCAAAAATAAAAATAAAAAAGTCAAAGTCAAAATTTTGTCACTTAATGTATTGTTGTTATCTCCTATAAGAACAGGCTTTTAAAATGTATGTTTGTTTTTGTTGTACTCCAACTGTACTCTTTAAGAATAGCTTCAAAAGAGAGACGATGTTATTAGTTAGTTTTTGCAGTGTCAGCAGGTTGAAAATAAAGTGCAAGTTTAAAGATTTTAAAACTAAATAAAATTGATTAGTATTGAAATAAATAAAAATTAATATTGAAAGTAAAGGTATTTACTTTATTTTAAAATAGTTTTGGTGTGTTTAGCTGGCTTAGTTTTTTTTTTTTAATTAATATATCTACAGTGTAATTTTTGGTGTTTATTAGCATAAATAATCCGATTTCAGGTAAAGATTTAGTTGTGTTCCCCACCCCCCCCCCAAAGCGACTTTAATATTAATATTAGTCAATGTTTAACGATGATAAAGTGAAAATTTCATTTGCCCCTTTGCGCCCCTAGTTATGTTTTGCGACAGTTTTCTAATATGGAAATGTGAACTTTTGTGCCGTGTTGTTGTTTGGTTTAGTTACGTTTTGTGTTGCTGTGCTAGTTACTGTCATGTATGTAACGAATTATGTTTGTTTTTTTTATTTTTTATGGGATTTGATTTATTCTGATTTCTTTATTTTATCCCATTAAATATTGTTTTTGCGATAGGCTCATCTTTTGAATGCACACTGTCGCGCACGTATATTTTTGATACTTGGTGCATGGAAAGCGGTTCCAATCTTATGGTTTTTGGAGAAGAAAATCATATTAAAAACTTTTTTTAAAACCAAATTAAAAAAAAAAATTGTTTCGTTATTTGTATGCATGGGGGGAAAGTGGGTGGTATGGGAGGTGGTGGGGGGTCGGTAAGGAGGTGTCACCCGCACCAATTTTATCACAAAAAGTTTTTATCAGTGGCATAAAGCTGTGACCAAAATTTCATTTTGATATCTCTACTGGAAATATTTTTGACCGCTGATTACCTAACTGGCGCAGTCCTACGGAAATAGAACCAACGTGAAAAGTATTTAGAAGAAAACATAAGAAATGTAATAAAATTGCGGAGTTTTTTTATTAAAATATACTAAGTATCGAAGAAAATTAATATTTAAATTGTGATACATATGTATATGTAAAGTGAAAAAATACATTGGAAAAAGTATTGGAAATTTCCAATGCACCGTAAAATTTCAAGGTGACTTTTAATCTGAATACATATGTGACACATATTATGTGTATGTACCAAGCGCGTAGCCAGAAAAAAATTTCGGGGGGGGGGGGGGGCGGGTTTTCGCCAAAGTGTCAGTAAATAAAAGTTACCTGTATATTAACGTCAGTGGAATTAACGTCAGTGACGTTAATTCGCACCCAAAAAGCGAATTAATGTCAGTGACATTAAGACGCATGACCAAAAACGAATTAAAGTCAGTGCCGTTAATTCGTATAATATTTTGACTTAAGTTCGCTTTGGACATGCGAATTAATGTCATTGAGGCATTTGGGTTTGAGATTCGACGAAGTAGCTGCGCAGGCGAAAATTTGCCTTAGGTCAGATCCCCAATTCGGGGCGTGATCCATGGTATTTAAGTGCAGAGCTCCTTTCCGCATTGGCGGCCTTCGGCCGCGCTTCAAAAAATAACCCTGGGCTACGCCATTCCAACTCCGGGTGTGTGCCATAGCCCTGGCTACCGCCACGGTGATGTCCTTCCGCGTGCCACGTTTCCCACTTTTTGACTTTTTTGGCTCAGCCTAATGTGCCATTACAACAACCACATGAAAATTGTGAACTTTAACTGCAAATAACTTTTGAACGGTTGAAAGAAATCTCATTTCAGACTCTCAATCTAGACGTGGGTAATCGTTTACGTGGGGTACCGAGCGCTAATACACAACCAAAAATGTTGAGATATGTATCAGGAGACGCGCTTTGGTCCCAGGAGCATGAATATAACTCCGCTGAACCAATATTTTTAGCAGTTTCCGAGATATTTGCAGTTAAAGTTCAGAATTTTCTGTCATTTTCATGTGGTTGTTGTAATGACATTACCCTGTGAGAAAAGAGTGGCACGCGGAAGGACATCACCGTGGCGGTAGCCACGGCTATGGCAACCACCCGGAGTTGGAATGGCGTAGCCCAGGGTTATTTTTTGAAGCGCGGCCGAAGGCCGCCAATGCGTAAAGGAGTTCTGCACATAAATACCATGGATCACACCCCGAATTGGGGATCTGACCTAAGTCAATCCCAGATTCATTTTTTAATTCCCAGATTCATGATATAATGATCATAAGTTGAAGGTGATAATGAAAAATGAAAATTTGGAATATAAAAAAAATGTACTGACTTTAGTTCGCTTTCTTAATGCGAATTAATGTCAATTACGTTAGTTCGCTAAAAATATTGACCTTAGTTCGCTTTTGGCATGCGTCTTAATGTCACTGACATTAATTCGCTTTTGGGGTGCAAATTAAATCACTGACGTTAATTCCACTGACTTAAGTTCGCGCCACCAGCGCCGCAGTCGAAAATTTGACTTAGGTCAGATCCCCAATTCGGGGCGTGATCCATGGTATTTATGTGCAGAACTCCTTTCTGCATTGGCGGCCTGGGCTACGCCATTCCAACTCCGGGGGTGTGCCATAGCCGTGGCTACCGCCACGGTGATGTCCTTCCGCGTGCCACGTTTCCCACTTTTTGACTTTTTTGGCTCAGCCTAATGTGCCATTACAACAACCACATGAAAATTGTGAACTTTAACTGCAAATAACTTTTGAACGGTTGAAAGAAATCTCATTTCAGACTCTCAATCTAGACGTGGGTAATCGGGTACGTGGGGTACCGAGCGCTAATACACAACCAAAAATGTTGAGATATGTATCAGGAGACGCGCTTTGGTCCCAGGAGCATGAATATAACTCCGCTGAACCAATATTTTTAGTAGTTTCCGAGATATTTGCAGTTAAAGTTCAGAATTTTCTGTCATTTTCATGTGGTTGTTGTAATCACATTACCCTGTGAGAAAAGAGTGGCACGCGGAAGGACATCACCGTGGCGTAGCCACGTCTATGGTAACCACCCGGAGTTGGAATGGCGTAGCCCAAGGTCATTTTTTGAAGCGCGGCCGAAGGCCGCCAATGCGGAAAGGAGTTCCGCACATAAATACCATGGATCACACCCCGAATTGGGGATCTGACCTAAGTCAATCCCAGATTCATGATATAATGATCATAAGTCGAAGGTGATAATGAAAAATGAAAATTTGGAATATAAAAAAAATGTACTGACTTTAGTTCGCTTTCTTAATGCGAATTAATGTCAATGACGTTAGTTCGCTAAAAATATTGACCTCAGTTCGCTTTTGGCATGCGTCTTAATGTCACTGACATTAATTCGCTTTTGGGGTGCGAATTAACGTCACTGACGTTTGTGGATTATTCAAGAAAACTCGAAAAATATTCGTCTAAATTTCTAACTTTTTAGTAAAATTTTTTAGATTTTTTTCGAGTATGCAGTTTTGCAGCTCGTTCAATTGTAGTGAACAAAGATACCACTCTTAAGCTGCTAAAATAATTACTCGATTTTTGTCAACTTTTTTTTCTAGCCGACCAAGAGCATTTTCTTCAATATAAAAATATTACGCTTATAAATTCTTAACTTTTAGTTGCAATACTTTTATTGTTTTTACACATACTTTCATACAAAATAATGAAATTAGTCAAAGCAAGTTAATCTTACTGGAAATTCCAAGCAACACTCTGAACGCAGACATACTGGTCTAGGTGTATATGTATGTAGCCCCAAAAAGTTTTAAATCTAGACTAAAACATTTAGCCGTGCACAAAACAATATTTATTTTTCTTGTTTGTTTTGAAGTTTTGTTTAGGATTTCTTCAGGTGTTACTTCAAAAGTAGAGTGGATGTTGAGTAGAGCCAGCCTCTCCTGCCCCATCGTACTTCTTAGCTAGGAGCAATAATTTAATGCATCAATGAAATTGCTTGGTCGCTCCCCTTTCGGGATTGGAAAATATTTTTCTTTTTTAGGCCTTTGCGCTGTTCAAAATAAATCCAAAAACTCTATATAAATGACACTTATGAAACGCTTAAGAAAAATTTCTTGTGTCAGAATCTCTTCCACTTTTCTACTGCTAATTTCTGGAAAATGTTTACAAAAAAGTGACCTGCGCCACTCTGGCTTTGGAAAGAAGTAAATAGTTGTCGCTTTATTTCTTGAAGAAAAACTGAAGCTTCGGAAAAATAAAAACAAAAAATATAATAAAATAACGTTGAATACAAAACGGAACGTCAAAAATTCTTGGCTATTCATGACAATTTCATGAATTGAAAATATTTCTTGAGCATTTTCTTTTCAACAGCATACCGCGCTTTTACTTTTAAACTTTTTCAATCCTTTTTTTGCCAAATTAGCGTCCCTTTTTATTAGCACCTGACAAGTATAAGTACAATCTAATTGTTACTTTCTCTGATAATTCAATACTACTGCGTTGTGTACTGCTTGGTAATTTTTGGTAATTTTTTTGACTTCTTGATCATTTTTTTGGTTAAGCTTATGGCAACCGTGACTACAATAACGAGAGACACTCATTTTTACGATTTTTGCCCGTTGTATTCATAACTCGAAAAGCAGTTAATTCGAATTTCAACAGACTTGAGTTCGAACACACTGTTGTTGTTAACATGCTATGTAGTTGAGATGCTAAGTTGATGCAGAGCAAGTCTGATAGTTTTGCGCGAATTTCTTGTAGCGCCACCCTACCGGACATTTGGTGCATTACGTTCGATCCATGGCAAATCAGCTGATACTCAGGGCTTAGGTAATGAGCCGTCAGAATTGTGATAAGATTTCTATGGCGGTGGTGCAAAATCTTATCAAAATATTTCTGTACATGTAACCCGTTTGTGTATGTGTATGTGCTTTACCTAAGACCTGAATATCAGCTGAGTTCTCGCTGAGGCCTCAGATGTCTGCATGTGTTGGTGTGCGTCAGGATTGTCCGGTAGGGCAATGAGTGAAACGTTGCAGGAATTTAGTTGTGACCTCTCAGACTTGCTCTGACAATTGATTAGCGACTACCAATAACTTCTACGTGTGAAATATTAGGTATTTAATTTTATTCTTTCGTATTTTCATTATTGCTATTAATGCTTATTTCTTAACAGGGGTTTTAAAAGTGAATAGAGTAATTTTTCAAGTACAGACGTATATTTTTGAATTTTTGGAAATTTCGGGGGGTGGGAGGGTTTTAACCCCCAAAACCCCCCCTGAATACGCGCCTGGTATGTACATACATACATTTGAACATCGCTCATAACATTTGAACATCGCTCATAACAATAACTTAAATTCTTACTATGCAAACCTAGAAAAACCAAAAAGAAAAATCATTAAAAAAAAGTATAAACCGAAAACAACAAATAATAGTCTAAGATCCGACCATAGAACGACCTTCACCCATCGCGTTACGGGTTGAAATAAATTTTAATATATAATTTGATATACAAAAAATTATATTCCGTAAAGGTTGCCTGCAAATTCAGGTGCAAAGTATAATTAATTAATAATAAAAATTTTTTTTTTTAATTATTGCACTCATTCCGTTACGCATTAAATTGTATACCAGTCGTTAGTATGTAACTTGTGCAATATGCAAACACTAGGTTGCCTATTTTTTTCCGGTGCGATTTATAGGGTTGCCAGGTTTGAACAGGTAAAAAAAAATAGTAAAATGTACCTATCGAGTAACGAGATGAGCCTTATATCAATGTAAAGATAATTTTATTACAAACACAATGATAACGGGTTGCCTGCCAAAAAATGGTGCTAAATACCGGTTGCCGAGCTTTAAAAAAATAAATATTCGCTATAAGATAGAATAAAAACACAAAACAAATTCAAAGTTTTCCAAGTAATATTAGTCCAGGCGACAGAGATTTAATACGGAAGCGACGCGGACCATAGGTTTTTTTGGTTTATCTAACTCTCCTACTAATTTACATGAAAGGGTGAAAAAATAATCCCAAAATATGCAGAGCATACTTTTCTGCATACTTTCATAGCAATTTGACATCCAACCGGAGTCCGCGAAAAAATTTTAAATTTTGCTAAAAAAAAAATTTTTGCTCCATACAAAATGCAACACAAAAAACTACTTCTTTTCATGTTTTTTGTAAAAATGCACTGGGAAAAAGTGGTTATAGCTTGAAAAATATAGCATTTAGAAACAAGTAAGGAAAGGGCTGTCTTCGGCTGCGCCGAAGGCTTTATCCCTTTCATGAATACGCATAATATTTTTAAGTGTCCGATCCTTATTTACAATTAGTACAAACTCTTCAGAACTGTTAATTTAAAGCCCAAACCAAATTTATCGGAACAATCGATTGTATGGGTGCTATGCCTTGAATCGGTCCGATCTTTCTGGCTCCGACAAATGATTAATCCTATGCAAAATGACGCCTGCTTGCAAAATTTGCAAGGGGACTAGTTTGCGTTCAAACAGACTGGCGGACAGACGGACTTGGCTAAATCAACTCAGCTCGTCGCCCTGATCATTTCGGTATACTTAATAGTGGGTCTATCTCTTCTTCTTCTCATAATTACAAACATCGGACCAAAGTTATAATACCATTTCATGTTCATGAAAGGTATAAAAAACTGTAAAGAAACTTTTGATGGAGAATCACCTCGGCAACAAACTGTAGAAGAAACTTTTTTGACAGATGTTACCATGACCGAAATAATTAAAAATAACAAAAAAATTGCACTTTAAATGCATGCAGAAAAATATGCTCTGCATATTTTGGGATTATTTTTTCACCCTTTCATGTAAATTAGTAGGAGAGTTAGATAAACCAAAAAAACCTATGGTCCGCGTCGCTTCCGTATTAAATCTCTGTCGCCTGGACTAATATTACTTGGAAAACTTTGAATTTATTTTGTGTTTTTATTCTATCTTATAGCGAATATTTATTTTTTTAAAGCTCGGCAACCGGTATTTAGCACCATTTTTTGGCAGGCAACCCGTTATCATTGTGTTTGTAATAAAATTATCTTTACATTGATATAAGGCTCATCTCGTTACTCGATAGGTACATTTTACTATTTTTTTTTACCTGTTCAAACCTGGCAACCCTATAAATCGCACCGGAAAAAAATAGGCAACCTAGTGTTTGCATATTGCACAAGTTACATACAAACGACTGGTATACAATTTAATGCGTAACGGAATGAGTGCAATAATTAAAAAAAAAAACAATTTTTTAATTATTAATTAGTTATACTTTGCACCTGAATTTGCAGGCAACCTTTACGGAATATAATTTTTTGTATATCAAATTATATATTAAAATTCATTTCAACCCGTAACGCGATGGGTGAAGGTCGTTCTATGGTCGGATCCTCTACTATAAGCAGCTAGTTAACAAAAGAAAAAATATATATGTAAATAAAACTTCATCTATACATGCATATGCAAATGCAAATTATTTTCGATTTCCTAACTATCGTGGTCAAAATAATCCACTAAGCGAAATAATACCCTACCAACCATGGCTAACCATGGTGAAACTCTGATTCCAAAAATTCACACATTTTTACTAACATCAACGCATATTTTTAGAATTTGTATGGAAAACTACAAGTGCCTAAAAGTATGCACTCACACGCAAAAATCTTTTCAACATGGGTAAAAAGTGAACCTCGCCGAACAAAATTGCCCACTTTTTTATCCACTTTTGTGGTAAGCGCGACTCAATGATTATCCAGATTTTTATCCGATCATGGTTGGCAGGGTAGGTACATACCCATTCACATACATACATACCTACGCTGGAAAGTTATAAATATATGTATGAAAGTGTATGCTAGCTGATCAAAGCAAGTAAAACCACCACAAAAGTCAAAGCACAAAACACAACAGTCGTTAATACAACAACAACAAAGCACAGAACTCACTTTCTCCAAGCAACAGCAATGGCGTATGCAAATGCATCCGGTGAGACCCAACAACCAATTTTCCAACTGTCATTGAACGACGTCGTAAAAGATGCTCACAGAATTCGGGAGTTTAGAGGCGACGAAGCTTACGCCCTCTCTTCTTTTTTACGGGAAGTTGACACTACTTTGTCTTTGCTACAGTCAAACGCATCGGCATGTGAGTATGTTTTGCAAAGAATTATCATCAACAAAATTCAAGGTCAAGCTTTACATGCAATACGAACATTGCCGACGAATTCAAATTGGACGGCGCTTAAGCAATTACTTATACAACATTTTGGCAAAAAAGAGACATATCATCAGCTGTGTCAAGAGGCGTTTGAAGCTCGCAATAATAATGTAAGAGATTATTTTTCTCGACTCTTAAATATATTGTCAAAACTAAATGAAAAAAATTAATATGCTGTGAGTAAGCCGTTATAGTTTAGCCCATTATATACAGAAAAAATTATTTTACGTAAATTTTTAAACAATATAGACGCAAACCTAGCGTCTGTTATCATTAACAGAAATGTAAATAATTTAAGAGAAGCTTTTATTTTGTTAGAAACGGAGGGTTTAATTCGGAATAACGTAAGTAATGTTGCTAGTATTTATTCGAATAATACTAAAAATGTAAATCATAATAAGCAATTACTTTCTTATCATAATAACGCTAATAATAATTATGAGCCAACTTTTCAAAATCATAATAAGTCATAATCATAATAATGCATATAATATTTATGAACAAAATTTAAAAAATTTAAACAACAGACCAACCCTTTCAGGGCAACAACGCATACATCGGGAAATACAAGCTTTCAGCGTCATAATGGTAATGGGTGGTCAAGCTATAATAATTCGCAACAATTTAGATCGCAAAATTCGAATACAAATAGACGTAATAAAAATTTTGTAGACTAAAAATCATATGTTTGGTTGATACAGGCTCATCAACTTCACTTTTAAATGAAAATGCCTTACCTAACTATATTAGAATTCCTGTTAAATACCCTTTAAAATTTAGATCTTTAAATAGCGAAACGCAAATAAATTTCGAAATTATAACAGAACTCCCAAAGGAATTTAATAGAGATGCTACAATGTTTTGGAAGCTAAATAAGTAGTTTTAAAGGAAAAAATTTCGACGCGATTTTAGAACAAAATATTTTAAAACCTCTAAATGCTATTATTGATACGAAAAAAGAAATAATTGATGATTTTATTTATTATTGAGCTCTAGGCCACCCAGGTATATATGATGAAAAACTCTTAAATTTGTTTAAATCATATATTTATTGCGTTTATCGATATTTCGACCTCAATTTGAAGTCATCCTCAGGATCTGGAAAGTATAAACATATAAACCGACAGAATTCACAAAACATTTTCATACACTTACACTATTGACTGCACCTTATCGACTAATTTAACAATTATAAAAGAACAAAGTGGAAAGTCATATACTGAAAAATGTAAACAATTTAAAAAACAGTAATGATCAACAAAATTTTACTAACAACAATACATGAAAATATGTCAAGTGAACTGTGCTTAAATAATGTTGTTGTTATTGACACTCTCTTTGCTTGGTGTGTCTCTTCTTTCCTATCAGCTCGCGGTATGCTGGAGCGCACTGAGAAGTGTCGCTCTTGAAATTTATACGTATGTCGCTAGGTGTGTTGATGACAAATATATAGCATCTCCAAAATATAGCGCTTTTTATAATTTGTTTCTTGTTGTAATATGGCTACGTTATCTAAGTTGGGAGAGTGTCCAGTGGTTATGCAGTGTTGTGATAGAGCCGGTTTGTTGTCATTAGAGTGGTCACGATTTTTGATGTTTGATTTATGAGCGGAAATCCTTGTCTTTAGTTTCGATTTTGCTGTACCCACATATACTTTATTGCATACGTGGGACCCGTCGCCGTTACAATTGATTTGATAAATTAAGTCCGATTTCTCTAGTTTTGCTATTTTGCTTTTCGTGTTGCTAAATAATTGTTGTAGTGTGTTAGTGTATTTAAATGCTATTTGAAACTTTTCTTTGTCATATATATTTGAGTGTTTCATCCGGTTTGATAGGCCTGGTACAAATATGGTAGTCTTATATATTTTGTTAGTGTTATTCCTGTTGATGCTCCTTTTAGTGTAATATTCATGTATATATCCGTTGACTAAGTGGGTGGGAAACTCATTGTCCGAAAGAATCCTTTTTATTATGCCGATATTTTTCATATAGTAAATCCCGTCGCTAATTGAAAGTACTTTTCGAATAAAATTTTTTGCCGTGCTAACTATCGTTGTCTTCGCATGTTTAGAATTAAAATTTATTAACCTTCCGGATGCAGTGGGCTTTTTATACCAGTCAAAGGTTAAGTGATTACCATTTTTAACCACCATCGTGTCCAAGAAAGGCAACTGTCCATTTTTTTTCCGATTTCGCAAGTAAATTTAATTGATTTGTGGTATGAATTTAGAGTGGTCAACATTTCATTAATGGCATCAGTCTTAGCTATAGCGAATAAATCATCCACATATTTTGTGAGCATCCGCGGTTCTTGTGATGAGTCGTCTAAAAATTTTTGTAACAATTCTTCCATAACTATGTCAGCTATGACCGGTGAAGCTGGGGAGCCCATTGGCATACCTGATCTCTGCTCGTAAATTTTATTATTGTATTTGAAATAACGGTTTTCTTTGATGCAGAAGTGCACCACACTAAGGAAAAGTTCTTTATTAAGGGTTGTATGGGGACTAATTTGATCCCATTTCGTGGCTATTATTTCAATGGCATGATCTACCGGGATACTCGGGAACAAGGACACAACATCAAACGATACAAGGGTCTCATCGTCGAACACGTACGTTTCTTTAATTTTATTTTTGAACTCGATCGAGTCTTTGACATTGAACTTGGACGTTTTAGTAATGTTTTTTGAGGACATTGACAACATATTTACATAAACTGTACGACGGAGAGTTAATTGACGAACATATAGGCCTGAGTGGAACTCCTTCCTTGTGGATTTTCGGCAATCCATACAATCTTGGGGCATTGGCAGTTTTGCTAAGTAGGCTGTATTTTTCCCTAACATCTATCATTTTCCTATTAAATAATTATTCTTTTCTTGGAGTTTGTTAGTTGGATCCTTTTTTAAAACGCGATATGCGGCAATATCATTGACCATTATTTGTAGTTTTTTGTCATAATCAGATTTGTCCATCACTACTGTTACCTTTCCTTTGTCTGCGTTAAGGACTAAAATTTCCTTATTTTCCTTGAAAATTTTTTTTGCTGATTGTAGGGTACTAAGAATGTATTTATCTCGCGCGATCAAAGTATTCTTATTGAGATGATCAGGTATGCCAATGGGCTCCCCAGCTTCACCGGTCATAGCTGACATAGTTATGGAAGAATTGTTACAAAAATTTTTAGACGACTCATCACAAAAACCGCGGATGCTCACAAAATATGTGGATGATTTATTCGCTATAGCTAAGACTGATGCCATTAATGAAATGTTGACCACTCTAAATTCATACCACAAATCAATTAAATTTACTTGCGAAATCGGAAAAAAAAATGGACAGTTGCCTTTCTTGGATACGATGGTGGTTAAAAATGGTAATCACTTAACCTTTGACTGGTATAAAAAGCCCACTGCATCCGGAAGGTTAATAAATTTTAATTCTAAACATGCGAAGACAACGATAGTTAACACGGCAAAAAATTTTATTCGAAAAGTACTTTCAATTAGCGACGGGATTTACCATAAGAAAAATATCGGCATAATAAAAAGGATTCTTTCGGACAATGAGTTTCCCACCCACTTAGTCAACGGATATATACATGAATATTACACTAAAAGGAGCATCAACAGGAATAACACTAACAAAATATATAAGACTACCATATTTGTACCAGGCCTATCAAACCGGATGAAACACTCAAATATATATGACAAAGAAAAGTTTCAAATAGCATTTAAATACACTAACACACTACAACAGTTATTTAGCAACACGAAAAGCAAAATAGCAAAACTAGAGAAATCGGACTTAATTTATCAAATCAATTGTAACGGCGACGGGTCCCACGTATGCAATAAAGTATATGTGGGTACAGCAAAATCGAAACTAAAGACAAGGATTTCCGCTCATAAATCAAACATCAAAAATCGTGACCACTCTAATGACAACAAAACGGCTCTATCACAACACTGCATAACCACTGGACACTCTCCCAACTTAGATAACGTAGCCATATTACAACAAGAAACAAATTATAAAAAGCGCTATATTTTGGAGATGCTATATATCATCAACACACTTAGCGACATACGTATAAATTTCAAGAGCGACACTTCTCAGTGCGCTCCAGCATACCGCGAGCTGATAGGAAATATAAGTTTTATCACACAAAACACCCAGAAAACAAAGCACATGCGGGATCAGGTATCCTAATAAAGAGCAGTATTAAGCATTGTAATACAAAATCGTATCGCACAAATGCTATTCAAGCCACTAACGTTACTGTCGAAGATTCGAACTGCCCACTTACGCTCTCAGCTATCTATAGCCCACCAAGACACGCTATCACTACGGAAGAATACGAAAATGTCTTCAAACTCTTGGAAATCGATTCTTAGTTGGTGGTGATTACAACGCCAAACATACCTTCTGGGGCTCCCGCCTTATCACCCCTAAAGGAAGGCAACTATAGCAGGCTAGTAGCCGTCACAAACTAACCCCATTCTCTAGTGGAACACCTACATATTGGCCCTCAGATAGGAATAAACTAACCGACTTGATCGACTTCTGAGTGGTAAAAGGAATATCTTCTTCAGAAATAACTTGCGAGTCGTGCTTTGGACTTTCTTCTGACCACTCCCCAATACTGGTAACAATTGATAAAAATCTCACGTCCACAGCTATTCATTGTAGCCTCTATAATCGGAAGACTGATTGGGAGTACTTTCGATCCATTATCTCCCATAATATAGATTTAAAACTATCCCTGAAATCCGACAAAGATATGGCTGAAGCAGTTGAACACTTTAACAGGTGTATCCAACACGCCGCTTGGAGCTCAACTCCCACCCTCAGCAGGAAAAAAACCATAGGGGTTACCGACGAAGTAATAGCAAAGCTTAAAGAAAAGCGTGTCGCACGGAAAAGGTGGCAACAAACCCGTCATCCCGATGACAAGAAACGGCTGAATGCATTAACTAACGAACTTAAATCCATCCTCAGTATGGAGCGCATCAGAGAAATTCAACAATACCTCAGTAATATTGATGCAACAGCTGCAACTGATTACTCCCTTTGGAAAGCGACCAGCAAGCTAAAGTGGGCCATTATCTCAAATGCACCTATACGAATGGAGAATAACGAATGGGCAAAAAGTGATGATGAAAAAGCATATACTTTCGCGAGCCACCTAAAACAAGTATTCACTCCACATGATAAGAACAACTACTGAAGTGGAAACTACCTTAAGCCATCCATATCAAATGGACCTACCCATGAAAAAATTTCAAGATCGGAGGTGAAAACCATAATTGCAAAACTCAAGCCAAAAAAAGTTTCGGGATACGACCTTATCAACGGCACTGTGCTAAAAAATGTACCCCACGAAGGCATAAAATTGCTGACACTAACAAGTCAATTCATTCCACCACAGTGGAAAGTTTCGCAGATGAAAGTGATTCTGAAACTCGGAAAGCCAGCTGATACAGTTGCATCTTACCGATCTATTAGTCTGCGGCCTATTCTCTCTAAAGCAATGGACATTGTCTTCCTTTAATAGAAAAGCGTAATTATATTATATATATATAAAATTATACCCAATCACCAGTTGAGCAGGTCCACAGACCAACGGTATCAATATACCACAAAGTGACGAAACAAATTACCTTGGTATGCACCTCGACAGAAAACTAACATACTAAACATATTCACCAAAAGAAAAGCCCTTTTATTCCAATCTAAAACTCTTAGAATGATAGTAAAGGCACCCTACTATGTGACTAATAACCAGGTACACCGGTATCTAAAGGTTCGAACTTTTTTGGAAATGTATATTTTTATATATAACAAGTATTTTGTCTTTTGTTTCATTCGAATATTCCTACTGGTTCCAGTGATATGGGCAAATAAAGTCAGGACATGCAACAGTGGATTTTTGATTTTGTTGTTGTCCTAATAAATGCAAAACAAAATAATATAATTTATAATAATATACTTGTGAGGAACAACGAATACACATTTTGGTTTTTATTTCATTGAAATATTCTACCTGGTTCAAAAGATAAGGGTTCAAAAAGGTCGCGCAAGGTATGGGTACGTAGGTAGCAAATACGCTGGTATAACTTGTTATTTTTTTTTTATTTTATGTTTTGGTGCTCAAAAGTGTAAGAAGTGAAAATAAATATAACTGAAACTATAAATAACTGGATACGAAATGACTTCAAGAAGAAACGAATATTTATCAAGTGCAGCATATAGAAGGTAAGGTAACTGAGGAACAGCGAGAATCATATATACAATCTTTATTTGGTGAAATTTGTGACGATGACGCTCCCTATGACTTTGACTCAGAAGATGATGAAGAAATTCAAATCAATGACATTGAAATTGCTGATGACGATGCTGAAGTTTCGCAAAGTGCTGCAGAAGTATTGCCTGATTATGCGGACTATGAGGATGATGAAGAAGTAGAAGAAAATAATGAATTACCTGCTAGTGCCGAAAAATTTGTTGCGCGTGATGGTACTGAGTGGATGAAAGAACCAAATGTAAGTCGTCAGGTACTCAGACAAAATATTATAAGAGAACGTTCTGGACCAGCTAGATGCACTGAAATGTTGTCAATAGAGCAAACATTCAAATGCTTCATGGACGTTGAAATGGCTGATATAATTATGCGCCACACAAATAAGTTAGCAAAAGAAACTTATAATGCTTACAACAATGCGTATCCAAACACAACTCCTAAGTCATGGACGCCTGTGTCAATAACAGAGCTGTATGCATTTTTTGGCATACTTATTATGACTGGTGCGAACCATAGCAATGGAGAACATGTTCGAGATTTATGGAGCGTCAGAAACTAGCCTTTATAAAGCGCCACAATGGAAGCCAACCGTTTCTGTTTTATATTTTGCGGTTCCTAAGATTTGACGATAAAAACACTCGTGCAACACGCTTACTAACTGATAAAGCAGCACCGATCAGTGACTTGTGGACGATGATGAACAATAATCTTGCTGCACATTACAAGCCCAGCTCATGCTTGACGATTGATGAACAATTATTTCCTTACCGTGGACGCACACGGTTTACGCAGTACATACCGTCAAAACCTGCTAAATATGGTATCAAGATTTGGTGGATTTGCGATGCCACAAATGTATATCCACTGCATGGACAAATATATACTGGCCAAGCAGAAACTGGTAGGGAAGCGAATCAAGGCGAACGAGTGGTGAAGGATTTGTCTGCCAAATACCAAGGAAGTGGCCGAAACATTACAATGGACAATTTCTTTACGACCTTGCCAGTTGAAGAACTGCTTCTCACATGGAAACTCACGATCGTTGGAACTTTGCGCAAAAACAAATCATATATTCCTCAAGAAATGAAGCAGAACAAAAACAGGACAATTTGTTCAACGAAATTTGGCTTCAAAAATAATGTGACAATGTGCTCTTATGTTCCCAAAAAAAATAAAGCAGTAATTTTGCTTTCGACCATGAATAATGATGCTGAAATAGCTAACAGTGGGAAACCTGAAATAATTGAATATTATAATCGTACCAAAGGTGGTGTTGATCGAATGGACCAAATGATTGCGGAATATCCAACACAAAGACAAACAAAACGATGGCCACTAGCGATGTTCTTCAACATGTTGGACATAGCAGCTCTTGCAGCCTACATTGTCTACGATTTGAATAACCATATGTTGCCTTGGAGAAAAAACAACAAGCGTAAGCAGATCCTGCGCAGCTTGGCTGAAGCATTGTGTTTGCCCATTATTGAAGCCAGAGCCATAAATTGTCAAGTGACGCGAAATTTTTCGACTAAAATTGCTATTGAAGCACATTTCAACCGGCCGGTGAAATCAATACTGTCAACAGCAGCATCAACATCTGCCGCAGCGCGCACGCCAAAACCTGTGTCCGGATCTTGCTATTTACGTTACGCATAAGAGGGAAAACGCTGGAGAAAAACCAGAAAGCTGTTTGCCAAATGTAAGAAGCCAATGTGTCTTGAACATTCGGTCACATCAACAAATTGCACTATTTGGCATGATTTTCCTTAGATATAAGATGCATTTTTATAATTTTTATAATAAAAGTCAATAATATGATGTGTAAAATGAATATTTTTAGTTTTTGATTATTATGAGGATTTTTACTATTGGGGTACAAATATATCCCGGGTGTGTGTTTACGTATATAATGTTTTTGGAAGGCTGTAGCTCCTGAACCAATGGTCCGATCTGGTTCAAATTTTGAATTTGAACTCAAAACTAAATAATCTTCCTAGATCCGTTAGCGGTATAGAGGTATAGCGGTTCAAAAGTTACAACACTTCAAAGTTGAAAGTGGATGCATTTGGGTGTGTGTTCTAGTGTTAAAAAAAATGGATGCAATCCATCCATGTCCCTCAAGTTTATTAGGTGTTATTAATTATGAATTACTTTTAAAAATCAAAAAATTGTTAGATGTATTCTATGTATACAGGTGGCAAAATATATTGCATGCTAAAAAAAAATTTAATAATGTAGAAGATGAACAAATAACACAACATTCACAAAACGATGACTTACACAACCATATTCATATTTTAGACTAGCTGGTGCCCGCGACTTCGTATGCGTATAATTTTTTTTTTTCTCGTTTTCCGTCCGTAATTTTTGAAGATATATAATTGAAAAAATTTTAGATATTTAAATTAAGCGCATCGCATATAACAGAACCCATTGGCACCATTCGTTTGATACCCATATTGTACTAACACATTTTTTTGCAAATATTCGTCGATAACTTCAAGATATCTCCGAAACCATTTGGGATATTTCAATTGATCACATCGCATATTACAGCACTCATTGAAACCTTTCGTTTGACATCCATATTGTACTAAGACATTTTTGGTCACCCCTGGTCCACATATTGGGCGATAACTCCAAAACCGGTTGAGATATCGAAAAAAGTAATATCTTAAATTTTAAGTTGAGTATCTAGCAATCCAACGAAAAAAGTTTCATCCATTTCCATTCAGTACTTTCAGTGTGATACGGCCACAAACATACGGACAGACAGACAGACACACAAAAATTAAAAAAAATGGTTGATTTGGATTCTACTAGTTTAATAATGCTTCCCCCAATAAATTTTTTGTTGATATCTGCCATGTACAGACATCGACCTGTTACAATTTTATTATATGTAGAGATACAGTAGTCAACAGGTTTCCTATTCAAATTTTATTTACCAATACAAAAACAACTGAATTCGAAGTAAAAAATAACAAAGAGAAAATTTTCATTGGCCCAGAAAATCTTAATAATAATTTAGAAAATATTTTACGAAAACATATTAAAAGCGGTAAAGTAGGTATCTATTCGGATCTTGATGACCAAACATATAACGTTTTACAAAAGAAACTGAATACTTAAAATCTACGAAAATTAACCAAGTGTTAAATTTTATAAATATGTATTCGTATTATGCCAAAGATATGAACTCTGCAAATGAAACTTTTAAACAAATTAATTTGTATCATAGATATGAAACCGGCCATACTGGTATTAATAAGAAGTACGAGGGACTAAAAAGATGTATTTATTATCCCAATTTAAAAAAATTAATTCAAAAATATATTAACAACTCCGATGTTTGTAATAGAGTCAAATATGATAACAATCCAATAAAACCTAAGTTCCTTCTGACTGAAACTCCAAAAGATAAAAATAAAATTATTAATATGGATATACTCGCAGCTCTCACCATTTTTGGCTTCAACAAATTTATTTTTACTAATTTTTTTAAGACAGTTTTTCATAATCTAACACATAAACTTTAAATTATATTTTAAAAATATGTGAAAAATTTGCAAAATTTCGACGAATTTTCATTGAAATTTTCAACTTTTTTCTCAGAATTTAAAAAAAAAAATTTGAGTGCGCAGATTTGTAGGCCATTCCATTTCAGGATAATAAGGTATAAGTCTTAAGTCCGTGAGAACTTCCCCTGATTTTTAGGAATTTTTTTTCTGAAAGGCTTCATTGTCTTTTTCCATATAAAAAAAATGACGTTCATAAATCTATATGGAGGAAAATCCTAAAGTCTCGAGGAAAAAAAATATACAAACTCAAAATCCAGTTTTTTAACATTTATAGATCGACTTTCGAAATTCGCCACTGTTTATTATCTAGAAGATCGCAATAATCAGACAATAATTGAAAAGTTAAGGCAGTATAAATCACAAAAGGGCAATTCCGAAAATCTTATAGCAGATAATGAATATTAAAGAATATCTAAAATCAGAAAATATTAATCTTCATTCAAATAAGTCGAATAATCATACAGGAAGTGGTGACATTGAAAGATTGCATAATACGTTAACGGAAAACATTAGAACTTTATATATATGTAGAAAATAAACCATTAGGGATAATAGAAAAAATAAATAAATCTATTGAATATTATAATAACTCATACCATTCGATTATTAAAGCAAAGCCTATTAACGTAGAATCTGGAAATTGTAATAAAATTAATATATTTAAAAATATAACAAATCAAAAGAAAATATACATAAACAAAAAACATTTAAACAGAGGAAATTATATTGAATCTAGGAAAGAAGGATATATGTATAAAAAATTATAAAAATGTTCGACATAAAGAACAGCCCAAGAAAATATAAATATCCCAATAAATACAATTTTGAAAAATAAATAAATAAATAAATATATAAAAAAAAAATATATATACATATATGTATATATGTACGCCAAAATCTATTTGAATTTTCAAACATATTTTTATGTTCAGTTTTTAATTACATTAAATTTCACATTACAGCTATCTATAAGTTGTTATTTAAAAGGGGGAAAGTTACATTCTGTTACTCTAACATAAATGTTATTTCCTGACTTATGTCAAAAATCATTCACTGTTAACGTTCCCCAAACTCCCACTTAGCTGTAAGCTATCATTGTAATTTAGTCTTAAGATTTCATTCAAATAAAGTACAAGCTTTTGCTACGAACTGCATTGGCTGATTACCTAACTCGCGCGAACCCCCGCGAGTCGCACGACGCCACCGGGATCGGTCGCGATCATGTACGCCCCGGGCCCCAACGGCTTCAGCTGGTTTGAAATAAAAGAAATTTTACTTCAATTCTCGAGCATGAAATCAGTTATGCAGAATTCAGCAGAATTATATTCTTTATGTTATATGCTACGGACGAGATCGGCAACATTTTAAAGTTTGCAATCAATGTTTTCAACAAATGAAAAATAAAAATATTTATTACTGGACTTTAGAGCTGCAAAACATTCGATATTTTCGATAGTTTGAAAAGACTATCGATAGTTCGAAACGATCGTATTTTAAATGTAGGGGGACTTTAACTCCGAACATTGCACTTTGAGCATTAAATTCTGAAAATTACCTTACTTCAGATCACAGCGTCACTTTATATTATATATTATACTATAGTACCATCGATAGTTTTGGAGCTCTACTGGACTTATGCTGCAGTCGTAAATCTACATATTTCTACGACAAATGTGCGGGAAATGTGGGAAAAAAAAATTTTGACTTATTTCCCAAAATGATGCAATAACACAATATTGGGTTGAATCTCCGAAATTGCCAACATAGTAGTGAGCGTCAACAATTACCTAAAAGCGCATGTACCTTTGTATATTTTTATGACACCCTAATATACCTCTGATCTTGGTCAGGTTCAGTGCACTAACCCACTTTGAGAAAAACTTCAATATGCAAATGCACAGGCGCATATGCATTTTTGTGTTTCCATGACACCAATATATTGTCCTGTTATTGTTGTTCTAGCGCTACTTAGCCCCTCCTAGGTTGTCAGTAACTTAACCTAGTCGAACTCTTATAACGGAAGTCCTAGAAACCTAGCGGCTTCGACAGGGGTGTTTTGAGCGGACAATCCGCAAGACGGACAGACATTCGGCAAGTCGGGGTTCAGTCTGGATAGGTAAGAGTTTAACCTATTACAATATCCAGACCGGAGTTGGGCCAGCATCATTCTTGTCTCCCACCGATTCTGTGTGGATGAGGGTAAGGGCCTGTCGGTGCACCTTAGGATCAAACGGCGTAGAAATCAGGTGCCGGATCTCATCGAAATGTTTGCGTAGATGGCTTCTTATTCTCCTGGGGGGCGGACTTTCGTTGACCAGGTGCCTGTTTGGGTGCTGCGGTTTAGTGCAGTTGAACAGGAATTGTCTGGTCAACATCTCGCTATGCTCTTTTACCCCGACCATTTTAGCCTCATTATGAAGATGATGCTCAGGAGACATAAGAAGAAATCCAGTAGTGGGTCTCAGGGCGGAGTTCTGGCAGACCTGAAGCTTCGTCTAATGAGCATCTGCAAGCCCCGGCGACCATAGACGTCTAAATCCATGTTCACCTGTGTTGGCCGCGTCGTGAATAGGGCGGCCGAAGGCTTCGTCGGAGATAATGTCAGGTCTCTTCCAGCTCAAAAATCGGTCAGGGCTGGGAGGTATGAATTAGTAAGAGAGCAGAGCTCTTCAACGGAGGGCCCTGTTGTCTGTATCGTACAATCGCGGGCGTTAGAGACGATCGAGACACCCTCTGGTGGGCTGAAGTCTCGATATATAATAGTTAAACAGAAGCGGGGATAGGACACCACCCTGCCGCAACCCTTGTTTAACTATTCTGGGGTCTAATCTAACGCCTCTGAACTCGACCGACGATTGACGGCCACTCAAGTAGTTGCAGTCCAACGTTTAAGACAGGGGGAAGGGACGAATCTTCCAGGTGGTTCAATAGTTGCGCATGGTTGACCATATCGACAGCTTTGGCCAAGTCAAGCTCAACCAGCACTGTACTGTGGTTTCGGCGTTTTGGGTTAGTCCGTCCCCTATCTAAGTGGTGATGGCGTTCAGCGCGGTGGTAGTGCTGTGGGTTTCCAGCACTTTCACTACTGGCGAGAAGAGTGATATCGGGCGATATGACTCCCCTCGGGAACTGGCTTGCCAGGCTTAAGTAGTGGGACCACCTTTGCCTGTCTCCATCTTTCAGGAATGATGAAGGTGGACAGGGAAAGGTTGAAAATATGTGGTTGGTATCTTACTCCTTCGTCGCCGAGATGGTTCAGCATCAGCATAGAAATGCCATCGGGACCTATGTATTTGGTGTTTTTCGATCTCCGAATTGCTTCTTGACCTCTGTGGTTGAGATGGCAATAGCCGCATCGCTGTTTTGGGTTTATGCGCTTCCCTGCAGGCTCGGCGAATTTCTTCGGCCAACGGAGGATGCAGTACAAATTGTCAGCAGAGGGCGCTCGAGCATCTTTTTGGCTTCGACTGAACCTTAGCGCCGAAGGCGATGGATATGTTGTCGTTGCGTTTAGTCGGGTTGGACAGGGATTTTACCGTCGGCCATAATTTGCCAACTCCAGCCGAGAGGTTGCAAGACCTTAGGTGCTCTTCCCACTAAGCGCGTGTGTGGTTATCTACTAGTCGTCTGATTTCCGCATTCAGATCCTTTATTTGAGGATCCGTAGGGTCCAGCCGTCTCATATGGTCACGTTCATTTGCAAAGGCCCCTGCCTCTGCGGGGAAGTATGGACGCACTTCCTTTATTCTACCTGACGGAATGTGTTGATGGGAGGCTGAAATTAGGGCCATACGAAACGCCTTTTTCCCTTGTTACGTGTTGGCCTTTGGGTGGAGGATACTGCGTCCCCTGGCGTTCACTCACCCTCGCGTCGCATGCCCCGGGAGAGCCGTGCAGGTATGCTTGTATATGCACGAGCTAGCTCGCCGGACTGTGGGGTGGATCGTTGGCTCCCCGAAGCATGTCAGCCGCACCATACAAAAAAAATATCATACCTGACCGCATATCACTTGCACTTCGGGTCTGCAGGCGCTGCAACCCCCCTTGACTAACTCCCCCTTCCGGCCATAGATGGTGTTTTGGCCGGGCCACTCAAAACCCTCCCTTCCCTGGTCGACTGTGGCAGGATATATTCGCCGACCCCAATAAATTCCCCCTGAGTCCCCCTTAGCAAATCCCCCTCTCCGTACCTGTAAAGTCCGTCCGTCCCCACCACATCTGAAAAGAAGAACACTTAATTCCAATTAGCAACTAGCAATACATTACAGTTTTATTGAGATAAATTCATAAAATACGAGAAATGGAAAATGTTGTGTATGAGTCGATATTCATGCCCTTCATGGGCTTTGGCTTATGTCTAGACTATATTAGCATGAACAAAGGTGTGTATAACTCTAACTAAACTATGCTTATGTACCCACTCTCTACGGGTGTGCTACTCTAAAGTCGGAGTGTGCGCGTGTATGGATGTGTGCTTATTCGACCTTGCTGAGTCGTCCGCGGATGGACTATGGTCCCCAAAGATCGGGCTGCTGGTATATGATACGCTCACACACCTATACAACCACCCTCCGTACTTTCGACTCTGTGAACATGAGAGTTTTTTTTTTTTTTTTTTTTTTTTTTTTTTAAATCGAAACTGAACAAAAATTCAAAAATCTAAGTAGTCGACAAAGCGCCAGACTAAAAATAAATCCAAATCAAAAATGCGCTCATATGTGTATTAGTGTGTGTGGCTGTGTCTGTGTCTGTCCACCTTAGTGGTGCGCATGTGTGTGTGCGTGCCTTCATTCGACCCTAGCAGGTCGTGACTGGTTATCCAGTGTGACTCCCAAAATTTGGGATGTTGATTACTTGTGCGCACACACACTCTATCGGCTGTACCGTGAATTAAACAACAAAATGTAAAATATAATAAATTTAATATATGTAAGGAAATTAGCAACAGACCCGTCGTCTATGCTGTCAGGACATCGATGGCTTCGTCTAAATGCCCACTTTAGGATACCAGGTGTTTACTACATTCCCGCCCGGGCCTACAAGACGTCTTGAGACAGGGGTTAGGGTGAGTGCACAATGGGCACAAAAAAGCGAAAGAAAATGAGAGGTATAGGTCCTCGAGTGTGGGGGGGGGGTATGAGACGACGCCGTCGACCCTCGCTCGCGTTTCATACGCCCGCTTCTAAAGTTTACGCGGTCGTCATGTTCGACCTTATTTTTTGCAGCCGCGCTGGCTCACGACACTTCTATGTTGCGCTCTTGCGCCACTCATCGCTCATTGGCGTTACAATATGCAACAAAATTTTTCCCTTAGATGGGCGGCGCTTATGGCCCCGCCACTTTTCTTACACCCTCCCTATACAAATCACTTAAATTTTCTAAAAAAAAAACCTGTTACCGCCTGGTTGTTGTTGTTGCCGGTTGTTGTTGTTGTTGCCGGTTGTTATTGTTGTTGCCGGGTGTTGTTGTTGTTGCCGGTTGTTGTTGTTGTTGCCGTTGGATCAGTGCGGTGGGCCTATGTTAGGTCGGCCCCCGCTGTTGCAGATGCTGGTTGCTGTGGTCGTTGATGCCGGTGTTGCTGTTGTTGCCGGTCGTTGTTGCTGTTGCCGGTTGTTGTTGGCCGCGTCGGTGCTGGATGAGCGGCTGCGGCGGGAGCGCCGATGTCTGTCGCGACCCGTGGCGGCTGTCTGTCTCACTTCACTCCGTCTTTTATTTTCAATGATGTGCTGTTGTTGTTGCCACCCGGTGACCGCGGTGGCTGTTGCTTGGTGCGCTACTGCGCTGGTAAATGCAGTGATACTGCTGTTACAGGCAGTAACAATGCCAATAAATGTTGGCCGTGTCGTCCCACCACCCTTAGGTATGGCGCTGCTGATGGTGACGATACTGCCGCACAGAACTGTCGTTGGTGATCGCCCACCTGGGGGTGACGACAAATTGGGCAATACTGTGGCGCTGGTCTTGAGGTCGCTTCGGCGACCGCGCAAACGCCCGTCCGTGTAAGCGAGAATTATGCTGATGCGGCCCGTCTAATAACCGCAGACCGTGCCGCCGATGGCTTCCCTGGTGGCGTGGTCCGTTCCTGCTCACTTTTTCGGTGGCGTCGCACCCGACCTGCCGGAGAATATCTCCTAAAATGGGAATGACCTCCCGTTAGCACCTTTCCACTTATATACGATGGAATCAACTTACCCGTAGCGCTGTTTTTTCGTCCAAAACGTGGGGACTTGCGCCTCTCCCGATTTCTGCAAGAGCTGCCCCTTTGCGGATACCGAATGTGCTTTCCGCTTCTTGATCTGATGCTGCGGATTTGTTGCCGCCACTTCCCAAGATGCCTGGGACACAAAATTGTGGCAAGCGATAGCCTGTCAGTCAAGATGCCGGGAATTTTCCCGGATTAAAATTTTTGACTTGTTGCCGCCTCCGCTGTCGATGATGAAAAGGCGGAAACCGGAAAACCGCCACATGACGTTTGCTGACGTGGCATGACGTTTTGTGAAGTGTACGGAAGTGTCCTGAAATTGGTGCTGCCAGCTCGTTTGGGTTGCTTCTGTGCACAGGGTGAACGCAACAGGGCGAGCGCTGCAGTCCATCCTTGCTTGGCCAGGCGCTCGAAAGGCCGGTCTCCCAGTGCCGCCTCCTACTTATCGTCGTAAGTCCTTGGCATGGTATATGCCCACGGATCGTCCAGCTGCGTCTCCAACTTCGTATAACGCGTTTCCCTTGGATGACAGGATCATGGACCGCAGATATTTTGGCGCAAGCTTGGCATTGAACCCGTCGGTCGCATTACTTAATCTGAAATTCCGCCGGTACACAATTTCGCCTTCCCGGTATCTCACTGGACGAGCCCGGGTGTTGCACGGCTGCTGCCCTTTCCTGTACGCCTCTTCTAGGTTCTTTCTCAGCTTTTCTCTGATGAGCCACGTCCGGTCCCCTCTCTGGATGACGTCTATATCCGTTTCTCTCAATGCCTCGAGTCGCCGCAGGGTTTCATACGCTCTGCCGTGCTGAACCATCGTTTGCCCGAATACTGCTGTGTACGGCTCTATTTGGATGGCCTCGTTTACCGCACTCCGTATTGCAAAGGCCGCCAACGACACGTGTTCATCCCAACTGCTCTGGTCCGCACCCGCGATATATGTGCGCAGCATGACGAGCAGCGACCGATTGACCCTCTCGGACGCGTTCGCCTGCGGCGCATACGGTGCAGTCCTGACCTGGCTCACTCCGTAGCTCCTTAAAAACCCCACAAACGAATCTGCTATGAATTGCCTACCATTGTCGGAGTGTAAAGTCTCCGGCACGCCAAAAATGTGAAACACCTCCGTCTCGAGATATCTAATTACCTCCTGCGCCGTCGCCTGCCTCATGGGCTTGAAAAATACGAACTTTGTGAAGTGGTCCAGAACTACGAAGATCACCGTGTTTCCCGACCGCGACCGCGGGTACGGCCCGCAGAAGTCTACATAAAACGGCCGCTCCGTTCGGAAGCGATCTGTCATTGGCGGTCTCGAGGATACGTTCGGCGCCTTGGCGCACTTACACAACTCGCATCTCGCGACGAAGTTTCGCAAGTTTCCAGCCATTCCCGGCCAAAATGCTTTGCCCCTTAGCCTGTGCAGTGCTTTCGCTGTACCGCCATGACCGGCCGACCTATCTCCGTGCGCCTGCTCTAGCAAACGTTGCCTCAGTCCCTCTGGCACCCATACTCTCCACAACGATTCTTCTTCTTCTTCCGCGCGCCTTGGGCGTACCCTCTTATACACGATGCCATCGACGACTCGCAGATCCGGTAACCTTTCCGCATTTTGTGTAATCTGGCGCCCCAATGACATGTACTCCTCGCTAGTGAACTCCGGGGATGTGAAGTCGATCTCGGTCATGGTTTCCAGCTCGCTAACCTCCTCCATGTGCACCCGGCTCAATGTATCTGGCACGACGTTCTGCGCGCTCTTGCGGTGTTCTATTTTGAAGTCGAATCCCTGTAGCTTCAGGCTCCACCTAGCCAACCGTCCCGAGAGATCTTTCTGTCCCATGAGCCATTTCAGACTCATGTGATCAGTGATCACGGTGAATGGGAGACCTTCCAGGTACGCGCGGAACTTTTTGACACTTACGACCGCGGCTAGGCACTCCAACTCAGTTATGGTGTAGTTGCGCTGGGCGGAATTCAGCTTCTGCGACATGAACGCGATCGGTCGCTCGTTGCCTTCATCATCCTTTTGAAAAAGCACGCTGCCGATGCCCTGTGTGGACGCGTCGCATTGTACGTAGAAGTGCTTGCTGAAGTCAGGATTTACGAGTACCTCGGCTGATGTGAGTGCCGTTTTAAGCTGTTCGAACGCCTCCACAGCTTCTGGTGTCATCGCGAACGTTTTGGCCTTGCGCTGGCACTCCGTCATCGGCGCGGCGATTGTGGCAAAGTTTGAGATGAATCTCCGGTACCACCCGCACATGCCTAGAAAGCGGCGCAGCTGCTTGATAGTGGTCGGTACCGGGAATTCCACAATTGATCGCACTTTTTCGGGGTCGGTTTTCAACTCGCCCTGCCCTACTATGAAGCCTAAATACTTCAGCTCGCGATGGCAAAACTTGGATTTGTTCACATTGATGGTGAGACCAGCGCTAGCGAGACATTCGGCTACTTCGGCCAGGTGCATCAGGTGCGACCCGAAGTCCGGAGAACACACCAACAGATCGTCGATGTACACGAAGACGTTCTCTCTCAGACGCGAGGGGATCACCTTGTCCATCAGTCGGCACAACCGCTGACTGGCGTTGCACAAGCCGAAGGGCATCACCTTAAAGTGATACAATGGTCGGCCCGGAACGGTGAACGCGGTCTTCTCCCTCGACGCCGGCTCCAACGGGATCTGCCAGAAGGCGTCCTTCAAGTCGATCTCCGAAATGAAGTGCGTCTCCCGCAAACGCGCTAGAATCCCCTCCACGTGCTGTGTGGGATATGCATCCTCTTTCGTGCGCTCATTGAGCTTACGCATATCCACACACAGACGCTTTTTCCGGGGTTTCTCCACTAGAACGATCGGCGAACTCCACGCGCTATTGCTCTCTTCGATGACATCTAGCTTGAGCATGCGGTCAATTTCCTCGTAAGCGTACTTCTGTTTGACCGGCGACATTGGGTAATGTCGTTGTTTCACCGGCACCGTGTCATCCGCGACCTCAATCGTGTGTTCTAGGAGATGCGTCCTTCCGAGACCAAGCTCTGTGAACGACGGAAACAGCCCTTTCACGCGCTCTAGCTCCCTGATCTGGTGGGCGGTCAGGTCCAGTTGTCCCTGAGTGTCCAATTCTGAGATGACCATGAGCGCCACCCCGAAGGTATCCCAGAAGTCGATCCCCAGGTACAACTCCTGCTTTAGACTGGGCACTAAGTATAGCGTCATTGGCCTCAGCCTCCCGCGCCAACTTATCTCCACCTCGACCTTTCCGACCACAGCTTGCGCTTTCCCGTCTGCCGTTTTCAAATGTTCCCTAAGCTTGAGCAACTTGCCCCCCATCTTTTCTTCCCACGCGTGCGCAACCGAACCGAAGCAGCTTATTGAGGCGCCGCTATCCATTTTTACTCCCTTGCCCTGCGCATACGGGCGCTTGTCGACCGCGTCGCGAATGACCGTCTCTTCAATCGCCTTCGCCGCGCGCCGTTTGTCTTTCGTTCGCTTGCGTATTTTGATTACTTTCCTCCAACTTCTGTTCGGCTCATATTCCGCCGCTTCCGTTCCGATGCAGTCGTCGCTCACAGGATATATCCCTGAAGAGGTCTGAAATATTCGCGTTCGCGCTGCCTCGTACCTGGCTTGTCGCTCGCTTAGAGACAAGTGCGCTGTCGCCCCATGCGCGCTTCCCCCCACGCGCTGACTATTAAAATTTGTCGTACTTGGTTTAAAAAAATCTGTATTGTTTGGTTTGTTTAAAATTTGGTTAACTTGCAAAATTACTTCTCCGGGGTTGTCCGACGCTGACAGGGCTCCCCGGTCTTCCTGTCGCTCTCCTGGTTTTTCGCCTGGCATCCTTCGCAGAGCTGCTTGCTGGGCAAATTGCACTTATAGCAAATCATGCTATCTAACCGCCCATCACAGCTGTGTCCGCCTGCACGCTCCTGTGGCTGGTCATCTCTGTTGGGCTTCATGTCGCCCGAAGGCTCCTTCCTATCCCTGGTGGGTCTGTGAAACGCTTCCAGCGTTTCTGGTTCTGCCTCCGCGCGGTCGTCCTCCAGCTCTTCGAGCGCCTTCCTGCGATACGGCTTTGTTTCGTATTCCGCCAAGTGCTTCTCCGCCCTGCGACACTCCCTCCTGAGATCCTCTAGCGACTCGATCCGGCAACCAAAGATGAGGTTCTTTATCCGCGGCTTCAGATTTCTACGCATCAGGTTAACTAGGCTTTGCTCCGGCGGCCTGGTCCGCATCGTCAGCTCCATGCCCCTAACCGCCGCATAAAACTCCTCAAACTTTTCGTTGTAGTCCTGCTTGCGCTCGTTCATCGCCTGGCGGATTTCTTCATCGCAGTCCGCCTTTCTAAACTGCTCCACAATCGCCTTCCGAAGCGCCTGGAAGTCCACGAAGCTGTCGTCCGGATGCTCCTCAGTGTACAGCCAGTACCATTCTTGCGCCTGTCCTTCTAGCAGCAGGTGAAAATTGGCGAATAAGTATTGCGCCGAAATGTTGTGTTTTTTCCGAAGCGTGTCTACGCGGAAAAGGAAGCGCTCGATCGGGATCGCCTTTGGACCCACGTCGAACTTGAGGCGCCAATCGCGTATGGCCTTCGTAGCCGCTCTCTCGTACTGTGCGCCCGCTCCGTTGTGCCTGTACGCCGCGCGTGCCCCTGGCGTTTTCCACGCGCTGGTGACGCGCTCGCCGCCACCCTGTTGGTGTTCGCCGCGCTTGCCTCGGCGTCCTGCAACCACTCTTCGCACCGCGCCGCCTTTCGCGCGACCCGATTTTCGCTTTCGCCCTCCAAGTCCGCTAGCCTGCTTGATAACACATTGATGTCCTTCCTAAATACCTGCGCAACCTCCTTGACCGCCTCCGTCGTTGAGCGGCTGATCTCTAGCTGATACTGGAAGAACATTTCCTCGAACTTCCGCATCAGCGCTTCGCCTACCGCGTCGGCCGTCGCGTTCTTAGGACTTGCGCTTACCTGCGTTGAATGCCCACGCGCTCCCAACTGTTCAGCGTGTGCACGCGCGCCTGTCTCACTAACCCAATGTCCCAAGGGAACTCAACCTTCAATTTCCCCTAAACCCGAAATATACGTGGTTTATTAACGTGTGTATATACGTGTTGCAATATGTTTATTATCTATCTACGGATGTGCCAGCAGATAGGATGTGAAAAGAAGAAGGAAAAAAAAATTAAAACAAAATTGATGAAAATGAAACTTCGTGCCTTCTTTACCTGATGTGGTGTTCGTCCGCCTAACGTCGTCCGTCTGTTCCCGTACCCCCTAAATCAAAAATGCGCTCATATGTGTATTAGTGTGTGTGTGGCTGTGTCTGTCCACCTTAGTGGTACATTGGCTTCTTCAAGAATGTGCGCATGTGTGTGTGCGTGCCTTCATTCGACCCTAGCAGGTCGTGACTGGTTATCCAGTGTGACTCCCAAAATTTGGGATGTTGATTACTTGTGCGCACACACACTCACATGCCTACACTCTATCGGCTGTACCGTGAATTAAACAACAAAATGTAAAATATAATAAATTTAATATATGTAAGGAAATTAGCAACAGACCCGTCGTCTATGCTGTCAGGACATCGATGGCTTCGTCTAAATGGTGTTTACTACATTCCCGCCCGAGCCTACAAGACGTCTTGAGACAGGGGTTAGGGTGAGTGCACAATGGGCACAAAAAAGCGAAAGAAAATGAGAGGTATAGGTCCTCGAGTGTTGGGGGGGGGGGGTATGAGACGACGCCGTCGACCCTCGCTCGCGTTTCATACGCCCGCTTCTAAAGTTTACGCGGTCGTCGTGTTCGACCTTATTTTTTGCAGCCGCGCTGGCTCACGACACTTCTATGTTGCGCTCTTGCGCCACTCATCGCTCATTGGCGTTACAATATGCAACAAAATTTTTCCCTTAGATGGGCGGCGCTTATGGCCCCGCCACTTTTCTTACACCCTCCCTATACAAATCACTTAAATTTTCTAAAAAAAAACCTGTTACCGCCTGGTTGTTGTTGTTGTTGCCGGTTGTTATTGTTGTTGCCGGGTGTTGTTGTTGTTGCCGGTTGTTGTTGTTGTTGCCGTTGGATCAGTGCGGTGGGCCTATGTTAGGTCGGCCCCCGCTGTTGCAGATGCTGGTTGCTGTGGTCGTTGATGCCGGTGTTGCTGTTGTTGCCGGTCGTTGTTGCTGTTGCCGGTTGTTGTTGGCCGCGTCGGTGCTGGATGAGCGGCTGCGGCGGGAGCGCCGATGTCTGTCGCGACCCGTGGCGGCTGTCTGTCTCACTTCACTCCGTCTTTTATTTTCAATGATGTGCTGTTGTTGTTGCCACCCGGTGACCGCGGTGGCTGTTGCTTGGTGCGCTACTGCGCTGTTAAATGCAGTGATACTGCTGTTACAGGCAGTAACAATGCCAATAAATGTTGGCCGTGTCGTCCCACCACCCTTAGGTATGGCGCTGCTGATGGTGACGATACTGCCGCACAGAACTGTCGTTGGTGATCGCCCACCTGGGGGTGACGACAAATTGGGCAATACTGTGGCGCTGGTCTTGAGGTCGCTTTGGCGACCGCGCAAACGCCCGTCCGTGTAAGCGAGAATTATGCTGATGCGGCCCGTCTAATAACCGCAGACCGTGCCGCCGATGGCACCCCTGGTGGCGTGGTCCGTTCCTGCTCACTTTTTCGGTGGCGTCGCACCCGACCTGCCGGAGAATATCTCCTAAAATGGGAATGACCTCCCGTTAGCACCTTTCCACTTATATACGATGGAATCAACTTACCCGTAGCGCTGTTCTTTCGTCCAAAACGTGGGGACTTGCGCCTCTCCCGATTTCTGCAAGAGCTGCCCCTTTGCGGATACCGAATGTGCTTTCCGCTTCTTGATCTGATGCTGCGGATTTGTTGCCGCCACTTCCCAAGATGCCTGGGACACAAAATTGTGGCAAGCGATAGCCTGTCAGTCAAGATGCCGGGAATTTTCCCGGATTAAAATTTTTGACTTGTTGCCGCCTCCGCTGTCGATGATGAAAAGGGGGAAACCGCAAAACCGCCACATGACGTTTGCTGACGTGGCATGACGTTTTGTGACGTGTACGGAAGTGTCCTGAAATTGGTGCTGCCAGCTCGTTTGGGTTGCTTCTGGGCACAGGGTGAACGCAACACCCTTCTCGTACGTCAGACGGAGTGGGAGAGCAGCGAAGGCGCTCTCTGTGGTGATAAGGAAACCATTCCAGTCGGCTTTGCTAAAGTTAGTAAAGGTGCGATTTTCAGCGGTGACAAAGTAGGTGAGGCGATCGATAGAGACCACTATGTGTAGGTGATATGAAGCAAGCGTTAGCATCGGTCGCCAGTCAACACAGTTTATAAAGCCTGCGCTTACTATGGTGAGATATGGGGAGCTAGAGCAGTTAACCGCCACTCTAGTGAAGGCATCCCCATTTACAGTGCAGAACGTTGAATCGTCGATCTGATCAGCCAGCTCCTGTCCCCTACCATTAGCCTGTAGACTTGAATGCCAACGGTCATGGTATGCGTTGAGGTCACCAAGGATAACACGATTCTCACCCATGAGTAACGCACGAATGTCGGGGTGGTAATTCCTGCGACAGCAGGTGACAGGAGGTATGTAGACCCTAATGATTTCAAGGTCGACATCGCCTGACCAGACAATCATACCTTGACGTTCTAAGGTCACAATCTTAATTATTTTCCCGGTGAAGCCGTTGCAGTTTAACTGCAGGATGCAGAAATGCTAAGGGGGAGAAAAGTTAATGCTGGGGGTCAAGGACTGGTGCGTATGCCTAGGTGGTAGTAGGCTGGAGCGCGCACCACAGCGCACTCTTGAAGTCGAAGGAATCGCATTACCGGAAGGTAAGGGCGAATAAGTCGACGTTAAAAGTTGCGTGGGTGGTGCCACGTACACCGTTTTTTGTGTTTTGTTTGTACAGCAATAAAGTCCAAATTTATGATCGATCTCTTTTAAACTTTCCAGATTGGTTAAGAAGATTGTTGTGTACGATTCAGGCTGCATTAATTTTTGGAAAAGTGGGCGGTGCCACGCCCCCAGCCCATATACAATTTCAAACAGCCATAACTATGAAAATATTTGGTCTTAATTAACGATTTTTGAATATGTGTATCCTTTGGTCAAGAGTTATATAATTTTGGAAAAGTGGGTGGTGCCACGCCCAATGTTTCTGTGTTTTTTTCGTATTTCAATAATGTCCACAGTTTATTTTCGCTCTCTTTTAAACTTTCCCGATTGGTTAAGAAGATTGTTGTGTACGATTTAGGTTGGATTAATTTTTGGTAAAGTGGGCGGTGCCAAGCCCCCATAGCCCCTGCGGGTTGGGGCCTAGAATATGCCCGCGGTAGGCATACCGGTCGTAAGAGGCGACTAATATGCACAAAGGTAATGATGTGGAACTCGATGGTTGGTCTACGGATATGATGCCTCCCACCTCTCATTACCAATCTTCTCTTTCCTTTCGGAAGGAGGGATGACATAACCTAGAAGGTTGCACTGGTCATACCAAATCGCTCCCACGACAG
Source organism: Sphenella marginata (assembly GCA_951509765.1). Classification (NCBI taxonomy): domain Eukaryota; kingdom Metazoa; phylum Arthropoda; class Insecta; order Diptera; family Tephritidae; genus Sphenella; species Sphenella marginata. The sequence goes on along the minus strand of OX608079.1, from coordinate 36,186,394 downwards.
TCGGGCAGTACCGCAAGGGAGTACCGGAGCATACCGGATTCATATCCGGCCAAGGACTGTTATTTCGACAACACTCCCCAAAACCTTCGGGGAGTGATTTTGTTGTTAAAACAACAACAACAACGCCCCCAGCCTATATAAAATTTAAAATCGCCATAACTATAAACAAATTTTTTTTCTTAATTAATGACACTGGTTTACAGCCAAAATGCACCAGAGACGCCATAGTGAAATTCCTATGTAAAATTACCTCCTAATTCCGAAAATCAAGGTTATTTTTACTTGAATGGTGCCGTTTTTGAGATATTTACGATTTACCGTTATTTCAAAAAACAAAAAAGATGGCTCCACTTAATCGTGTATATCTCAAGAAAAAACTAAGCTCTTCCAAAACGGTTTAAAAAATTTGAAAGCTTAAAAATTTACTATAATCAGTACATACAACACTTTTTGCTAGCTCCTGCAGATTCAAACATATTGAACAATCATTACGGATTTTTTAAATTTTTTTTGTAAAAATATAAAAAAATTTGTACTTTGCGAGGAAGCATCTCGAAAACTTTTTGTTTTTTTGCAGATATTTTTTCCCCCCTCTAAGCTCTGTTTTATTACAAAAAAAATAAGCTATCAGTGAACAAAATCGATGAACTAATACAAAAGTTATAAGCATTCAAGTAAATATATCCATTTAATGCTTAAGTACCCTACTGGTACATATGTGTTAGTATTTGTATATCAGTTAGTTAGCAGGTAGATTTTCGAAAAGTTATTAGATACAAAAAGCTGTTAGTGTCGTTTTCTCAAACCTAGGTACATTTGAAACAAGAGCATATTTTTGAGGCAGGTAGTGTTTTCTTTGTAGAACTAGGGAACCTTTTTGTTTAGGTAGGCTTGAATTTTTACTGGATCTAAGTATAAATAAGAGTACATGCGCCTTGTTCCTTCATAATATCTGCAAGGCTCGCCGGATACTGTTCAGTTTATAATTGCAGTTTATAACCCGTCATTTACTTAAAAATAAAAAATGAATAAAAGGGCGCGAGAGTTTGAGTGTACAAATGATCCAGATATGTTCTGTTTCATCTGCGGTCAATTTATTGTTAAAAGTATGAGACGTGTGTTTTCAAATCCTTTGAAAGTTACATACTATAAGTGTTTTGGAATTGAGCCTAAAAACCATGGACACCGAACACTGTGTGCACCACATGCCGAGTCGAATTGATTTCTTCGGAAACCGGAACAAAAAGGTACGTTGTAATAATTAGGAATTTGTTCCCTTTTAATGCATAGCTGACTAATTTCTGAAACTATCTATTTAGGCGACGTGTGAAATTTATTACACCAATGAAGTGGAGGGACCAACTTGCCATTCAACGGACTGCTATATTTGTACTACAAAAGTACTTGGGGTTGGAAAGTCCAGAAAAGTAACCTATGCGAGCGTATCTACAGTGTCATTACCAGAACTAATTTCAACAGAAGCGACATTGCCAGAATCAAATTTAACTTTAGTTCCGGCTCCAGTTTCATTGTCAACAGTAGTATCTGATAACGCGGCATCATGTTGTACTGAATTTCAAACGGAAAACGAAAGAAATTCTTTGTCACAAGCACAACTCAATGATTGGATAAGGGATTTGGAATTGTCAAAGGAAAAGACCGAACTACACGCCTCTCGAATGCAACAATTTAAATTTGTTTCATCCGATGTTAAGGTAACATATTATAGAACTCGTCACGAAGAACTTTCCAAGTACTATACGAAGGAGTGGGTGTTTGTTACTGCAAAGACATTGCTGGTCTATTCAAACAATTTGGTGAACCATATGATTCAAAAGAGTGGCGATTGTTCATAGACGGCAATAAATTAAGTTAGCAACCAAAAGCCATCTATCCCGATCGCGCATGCAGTAAATACGAAGGAAACTTATGAGATAATGCAAAAATTGCTCAAGTTAATCAAATACGAAGAACATGATTGGAAAATATGTGCCGATCTTAAAGTCGTTGGAATGCTATGTGGTCTACGAAGTGGATACACAAAATACTGTTGCTTTCTATGCAAATGGGATAGCCGAGCTCGTCAAGACCACTACATCATAAGGGTTGGCCAGAACGAATCGAGTTTCAAGTTGGGGTAGATAACATAAAATACTCTCCACTTATAAAGAAGGAAAAAATAATTCTACCTCCGCTCCACATCAAGCTCGGCCTTATCAAAAACTTTGTGAAGGCTTTGGACAAAGAAGGCGAAGCTTTTCATTTGAAGATAATCTTCCCAGAGATTTCAGAAGCAAAAATAAAGGAAGGCATTTTTGTGGGACCGCAAATAAGGAAAATAATGACCAATAACCATTTCAAAGAACTATTGTCACCAGTGGAGGCAGCAGCGTGGGATTCTTTTGAAAAGGTCGTTACTTCTTTTTTAGGCAAACACAAAAGTCCTAACTACGAGATGATAGTGAACGACTTAATCAAAAACTATTGTCACCAGTGGAGGCAGCAGCGTGGGATTCTTTTGAAAAGGTCGTTACTTCTTTTTTAGGCAAACACAAAAGTCCTAACTACGAGATGATAGTGAACGACTTAATCAAAAACTATGCGGAAATGGGTAAATAAAAAAACATATTATAGGCCCATTCCATGAAAAATTTGCCACTAAAAATTTTTTATGTTCAAAACTAAAAATAAAACGACACGTATTTTTTTGTTTTGTCATGGTATGTTTTGTTTTCGAGTTACAAGGTTTTTGTGTAAAAAATCAAGAAAATCAATTTTTTTTTCAAAAATTCACAGTTTGAAGAAGACGAGACGTGAAGAAGCGATTCTTTTTGACTGATTTCGGTATTCTTTTGTCTTTTAACCTATGAATGGTTGACATTTTTTTTTGTTAGTTTTATTAATTATTAATGTAATTGTTTTAAACAAATGGGAATTGCACAAAATGGACCTAACGAAAAAAAAATTTTTCATCATACAATTATTTCAAATTATATAGTTACGATCTGTGCAAAGTTTCAAAGTGGTCATTTTAGTGGTTTTCGAGATATTATTAAAAATGTGAAGACGAGTATGCCCCATGCTTGGTGCTACGGCTTATGCACCGAGAGCGCAAACTTTAATTCAGTTTTCACAGCACATATTTCTTCAAATAGTAAGTATACTCTTTTTATTCTTTACAACAACGTTAGTTAAAAACAAACTTTTAAGTTAGAGGAATAAATTATAAGAATACGAGTTACAGTAATTTAGAGAGATACATTGTTGGTATTTTTATTTTTATTGAAGCCTTTGCGTTCTTTTTTTTTGAAAGCTTACGACAGTGGATTGTGTGCATAAAGAGAAGGTTTTCACTCTCAGTTCACAATTTTGTTCTGGCGCAACGTAGTGAAACTTTTGTGTACCAGAAATCGTTGCACAATTATTAAATCGACCTTCCAAAAATGTAGCCATTTGTTCGTAATCTTTTTCACTTTTATAAATGAGCCGGTTATTTTGAAAAAAAATTTAATTAATGATGACAATAGTCACAGCCATTCACAATCTTTTCTTTTATAAACAATTTAAGTATAATATTATTAAAATCGCTATGAAATGGGGGGCACTTGAAAATTGGCTAGTTAACGAAACGAAAAAAAAATTTATTTTGAAAGTGGTTTAAGTCCACTGAAAAACAAAACTTGCATATGGAATGTCTTATGGTACAAAATTCCCCACAAATGCATCATTGCACAGTACAGCAATAAAATTCACTACAAAGCAGTAAAATTTATAACGGGAAAAATTACATAAATAAAAATCTGTATCTAAATTAAAAGCTTCCGTATTTATTTTCAAACTGTTACATTCATACCAATCGGGTTAGGGGGTTACAATATACCCGCGGTTGGTATGGCTGTCGTAAAATGCGACTAAAAAACTTCCCAATGAAACTCAACAGCTTTGTTTGTAGGTTAAAACCGTTCATACGGTTAATGGCATTTAAGTATTACATTCATCTGCATTAAAAATAAGGTATTTACAATTTCTATTATTTAATTTCATCAAAGTAGTATCAAAACCGATTTGATATACAATTCCTTTGGGTAATTTGACTAATGTTATTGTGAAAGTATGTTGTTTGCTTGTCAAACCCATGTAATAATTTTATTTTACTCATATAAAACTAGTGGAGTAATTTTAAGTAAAATAATTAACTTACAATCATTTGAGTAAAGAACACGAAGTGGACTTATATTCCTTTTGATAAACAAAAAAGTGATTTTATTAATTTTGAAAGTGGTTTAAGTCCATTCGAGGTTCTGAAATACATCTTACTTTTCTAGTAAAGTTTATAAAACGTATTACATTATATATTCTAACATGTGTACGGCCGCAAAGCCATGAAAACAACTTGATACCTGTTAACAATATTTCTGAAACAATGCAAACGCAAACCCTTAAATATCTCAGTTCAAGAACAAATGGACTTGAACCACTTTCAAAATAACCGGCTCAAATAAAAAAAAGGATTACAACAACGGTCTTTAAATTGACGGCGAGAAATCTTGCAAACCGATATTCAGAATGAGCTATCGCTAAGAGAAAACCAACTGGCGAATGAGTATTAAATATAAAATAACGATGACATGTAAGTCACAGACACTATATATAAGCACTTTAAAACACTTGTTCAATTACAACAAATGCCCGTGTCAACAAGCAATTGTTCATACAGGCACGGTTCGGGTACGCGAGTAAAATAATGTTTAATCGTCTTCACATTTTTAATAATATCTCGAAAACCACTAAAATGACCACTTTGAAACTTTGCACAGATCGTAACTATATAATTTGAAATAATTGTATGATGAAATTTTTTTTTTCGTTAGGTCCATTTTGTGCAATTCCCATTTGTTTAAAACAATTACATTAATAATTAATAAAACTAACAAAAAAAAATTTCAGCCATTCATAGGTTAAAAGACAAAAGAATACCGAAATCAGCCAAAAAGAATCGCTTCTTCACGTCTCGTCTTCTTCAAACTGTGAATTTTTGAAAAAAAAATGGATTTTCTTGATTTTTTACACAAAAACCTTGTAACTCGAAAACAAAACATGCCATGACAAAACAAAAAAATACGTGTCGTTTTATTTTTAGTTTTAAACATAAAAAGCTTTATTTCAGGCGATTTAAATTTTTAGTGGAAAATTTTTCATGGAATGGGCCTATAATAAATTATATATTACATAAATTTACATCAGAATATATAGCCATAAATCTGAATTCATCTTCCAGTTCCGAACAAACAAGAACGGGAAAAATATAAACAAAAAATTTGTTCTGAATTGAAAGATAAATCCAGCCTAAGAAAATTATATACTAATGTGTCACTTATGTATTTATCTAATTTACTTTTTTATTTTCTTTCAGGAGTAAATATGTCTTTAAAAATTCATTTCTTACACTCCCACTTACATTTTTTCCCGCAAAATCTTGGCGACGAGCATGGCGAAAGGTTTCACCAGCAAATGAAAGTGATTGAAAGTCGGTATCAAGGATTCTGGGATGTCGCTATGATGGGCGACTACTGTTGTTTTCTCATAAGAGAAACCGATCCTAATCTAAATAAGCGTCAAAACTAGACACATATCTTTTTCAATTATAAAATAAGATCATAGAGTTAAGACAGAACCATATGTACATATGCTATTATTTGTAGGGTACTTAAGTATTAAATGGATATATTTACTTGAATGCTTATAACTTTTGTATTAGTTCATCGATTTTGTTCACTGATAGCTTATTTTTTTTTGCAATAAAACAGAGCTTAGAGGGGACAAAAATATCTGCAAAAACACAAAAAGTTTTCGAGATGCTTCCTCGCAAAGTACAAATTTTTTTATATTTTTACAAAAAAAATTTAAAAAATCCGTAATGATTGTTCAATATGTTTGAATCTGCAGGACCTAGCAAAAAGTGTTGTATGTACTGATTATAGTAAATTTTATAAGCTTTCAAATTTTTCAAGCCGTTTTGGAAGAGCTCAGTTTGTTCTTGAGGTATACACGATTAAGTGGAGCCATCTTTTTTGTTTTTTGAAATAACGGTAAATCGTAAATATCTCAAAAACGGTACCATTCAAGTAAAAATAACCTTGATTTTCGGAATTAGGAGGTGATTTTACATAGGAATTTCACTATGGCGTCTCTCGTGCAGAAAAAAAGTTGGAATTTGTGATCCAGTGTGATTTTTGGATATGTGTGTCCTTTGGTCAAGATTTATATAATTTCGGAAAAGTGGGCGGTGCCAAGCCCACATTTTTTGTGTTTTGTTTGTGTTAAATTATGTCCAAGGCTTATGGTTGATTTCTTTTAAACTTTCCCAATACGTTAAAAGCTTCGTAAGGTATGACATAGGCTATATATGTAAATTTTTTGGAAAAGTGGGCAGTTTCAAGCCTACAAGCTAAGTAATATTTCAATTTGCTTTAGTGACATTTGATTTCAATTGGTATGACTAAAATTTCAAAAATAAAACTCACAGATATCAATTGTTTGCTTAATAACAAAGTACTTGTGCGACCAAGCTTTGCTCGGCACAGTTTGAATAACATACTCATCAGTTGGTTGAAAAATTCCGGTTATTTGTATATGTATATAATTGTATACTCACCATCATTGAAGCTTTTTAAAAATAGATTTTACAACCACATCGAACACTTTACCTTTTTTTTACTGTTTAACGTACACCAGTTAAATGTCAAAATTTTACTTCCCCAATTTGAACAGCTTATTGAGCTTTTCACCTCAGAAAGCTCTATTGACATTTCAACACCATCACAAAGAGATGGCTTTTGACTGCTACGAGGTGTATTGTATTTGTAAAATATGTATATATATTGAAATACGAATGATATCCATATTCATTTGATATCCATATTGACGTATTTCTTTTCATTTAAAAAAAAATTCATATAGGGGGCAACCCCGTAAAAATAGCCTATGTGGCAACAGCTTAATATAAACTAGTATATCCCGTGGTCGAAATTCGACCACCTTAAATTAGTTTAACTTATTAAATCCTCTGTTCGGATTTTTCTCCAGTACCTAATGCCTAGAGGCATAAATATTGGAGACATTTTTATTGCTGAAAATAATTATTTATAGTTGAGTTATTGAGAGTCGCTTTCATAAAAGCTGGTTTACTCTAAAGACGGGTAATTTGACAACTAACCAAAAAAAAATCCGTCCATTAAAGACCAGTAATCATTAATAGGGGATGGCAAAAACAGTACTTAGTAATGTTTGAAAGTCCACCATCAGACCCACCACTCCTTTCATATTCCGTCAATATTTCAATAAACAAAATTAGATTTCATGGACATACACCAAAAACATAGTTAGACTTGTAATATATATAATGGTCACATAGAATGATGCCATATCGAACAAAATTGGCCATATGGATTGAAACGAATGAAAGTTCATTTTGAGATTCCGTTAACTTCTTAATATTAGCCGGTTTCCAAATTGTGTTTTTTTTTTTTTTTGGTATACAGACAGTTTTCTCAATTTTTCTTTTAGTTGTAGATTTTTTGAAGTCCGTATAGCGGGAGAATATTACAACTTACACATATGATGGTTTTCTGGTTTCTTTCGTCAAATTCAACTCGAAAAATTGAAAACACATATCTTAACTGGCCCAATTAGCCTAAATATGTCAGGATTCCGGTTATATGTCGACTCTTTTACAAATTAAAATTTTTAGGAAGAAAATAGTTGATATCTTTAGGAAAATTAACGCGATTTCAAACTATTTCATGAATATAAAATTGAAGAAGCTACAAACTGTGTTTTTACTTTTTTTATATTAAATATGATATATTTCTTAAAAAATATATATTGATAAATTGAAATAATTTTTTTGCTTTTTTTCAAAAAATTTGGTTTTTTCACTCGAAAATATATGTCATAAACAGAAAAATATTGAAATATTGGGTTATATGGCGACTCTCTTCCAAATAAAAATTTTTAGGAAGAAAATAGTTGATGTCTTTAGGAAAATTAACGCAATTTCAAACTATTTCGTGAATATAAAATTGAAGAAGCTACAAACAGTGTTTTTTACTTTTTCCATATTAAATATGATATATTTCTTAAAAAATATAAATTGATAAATATTGATAAATTGGAATAATTTTTTATATTTTTTCAAAAAATTTGGGTTTTTCACTCCAAGATAGATGTCATAAACATAATAAACAGAAAAATATTGGATTACAAATATAATAAATTTAAAAAAAAATATAATAAAAAGTTTTCGTATATTTCAAGGCAAATTCAATTTAGTAAAAAAAAAAAAACTTAACCTGCCCTGAACACGTCCTTGAACCTACGAACGCACGCATCATAGCCGGCACACTCACCACCTGCGCCACTGTTGTATGTACAACAAAACAGTCAGATACTGTACTTAACAGCTTTGGGTTTTGGTGAAAACTTTGATGAATTATTACAAATTAATGAAGCATTTTTTGTTAAATATAATATGCCTATGCAAAGCTCCTGGCCCATGAAAACATATCAAAATATATAATAATTGGAGTTATGCATTTTTTTATGAGATACACTCTGGCAATTGATTGTATGGAAAAAATGTTAGCCTATTAATATATAGATAATGGTCACATAGAATGATGCCATATCGAACAAACTTGGCCATATAGATTGAAACGAATGAAAGTTCATTTTGAGATTCCGTTAACTTCTTAATATTAGCCGGTTTCCATATTGTGTTTTTTTTTTTTTTTTGGTGATACAGACTGTTTTCTCAATTTTTCCTTTAGTTGTGGATTTTTTGAAGTCCGTTTAGCGGGAGAATATTACAACTTACACATATGATGGTTTTCTGGTTTCTTTCGTCAAATTCAACTCGTAAATATGTAAGGATTCCGGTTATATGTCGACTCTTTTACAAATTAAAATTTTTAGGAAGAAAATAGTTGATGTCTTTAGGAAAATTAACGCGATTTCAAACTATTACATGAATATAAAATTGAAGAAGCTACAAACTGTGTTTTTACTTTTTGTATATTAAATATGATATATTTCTTAAAAAATATATATTGATAAATTGAAATAATTTTTTAGCTTTTTTTAAAAAAATTTGGGTTTTTTACTCCAAGATAGATGTCATAAACATAATAAACAGAAAAATATTGGATTACAAATATAATAAATTAAAAAAAAAATATAATAAAAAGTTTTCGCATATTTTAAGGCAAAATCAATTTAGTAAAAAAAAAAAAAACTTAACCTGCCCTGAACACGTCCTTGAACCTACGAACGCACGCATCATAGCCGGCACGCTCACCACCTGCGCCACTGCTGTATGTACAACAAAACAGTCAGATACTGTACTTAACAGCTTTGGGTTTTGGTGAAAACTTTGATGAATTATTACAAGTTAATGAAGCATTTTTTGTTAAATATAATATGCCTATGCAAAGCTCCTGGCCCATGAAAACATATCAAAATATATAATAATTGGAGTTATGCATTTTTTTATGAGATACACTCTGGCAATTGATTGTATGGAAAAAATGTTAGCCTATTAATATATAGATTCTTAGAATGCGGCACCCTATCTATATACCAAATTGCATTTAAATCGGTTGGGCCGTTTTCGAGATATTCTGAATAGCTCGTTCAAAGTTATAAGGTAAGCTTAAGTGGCAACTCTCCATTTCCATATTTCGCTTCATTAAACAAAAAATTGAGATAGGTGGCAACCCGTAAAGGTTACCTAAGTGGCAACACTTAAGGAAATATTCATAGAATGTGGTACATTATCGAAATACCAAATTTCATCCAAATCGGTTCAGCCGTTTACGAGATAGTCTGGATATACAAATATACAAGAATAGCACGTTTAAAGTTATAAGATTTGCTACAGTATTTCTGCGACATAAATATAGAGGTAGTCCTTAAAATTTTGTTATCATAAAAATAAAACTCAAATATAACGACTATATTTGATCAAAAAAATAAAACTTGACCATAACTATTATTGTTGATTTTATAAAAAAATCAGAAAATAATGATTAGTGATTTTTATAACAAAATTCAGTTACGGTCCCTGCTAAAATCGCGAGACCTAGCAGCATTTTGATTTCTAAAAATTATACTGTGACAGTTTTGGGTACGGTTTGCGAAGTTTCAAGTCCTCAAGTCAAGAGGAAGTTAGTTGCTAGTGAAAATTTTTGAGTCGTGACGACTCGTGAACTAGCTTACCGTCCCCACGTCAATGAAATTTTAAATTATCTCTATCGCGGCTTCTATCTGAATTCTGATTTCTGCAAATTATATTATGATCGTGTCCTATACTATCTGCTTAGTTTTAGGTCCCTACTTCAAGGGGAAGCTAATTAAAAATCGATGGTAAAGTTCCCAATTTCAAATACATTTTTTGAAATTGGGGAAGTTACTTAAAAATCAATCGAAAAATACCAAGTTCAAAATCAGTTTTGCGTATATAACGATCCGTGCACCTATCGATTTTTTCGTCTATTTTGCACCGAGTTCCGAACTAAGTTACAAGTTTCAAGTGTCTAGCTCAACACAAAGTACCCTATGAAAACTTTGCAAGATTCCGGAAATTCGTATGGAAGTGAGCGGTCAAACAAAAATGTTACTTAATAAAAAAGTAGTAATAAGAAGTGAAAAATTTATTGCTTAAAATGAACAATTTAGATGGAAATATGCGTACTTATGCTTGAAATATTTGTATATGGGTGTTTCCTGCGTCATAGACATTCCTTTCGGAGACATATTTTTTGTTGCAAAAACCACATTTGCCTTTTTTACTGTAATTTTTTTTTGTAACGTATTTCAATCAGTGCTCCCTAACCGAAAACAAAGCAAAACTTTGTCGAAGTTGTTAACCTACTAACTAGAAGGCATTTAAAGTGGCTGTACGGATGTTCCTAAAATGAAAGTCATATGAGAGTAGGATTGCCATTCGTACTGTATTTGGCAGTACTTTGCTGATTTTTGACCTTGCAAATTGATGTGTGCTGATTTTTAGTAAACTCCAAATCAGCACTGATTTTTGCATGTTCTTGAAAAATTGTTCATGTTCAAAAGTTGGCGAGATGATAGAAATAAATTTTGCTTGGAAAATGTTGAGTGCGAATTGCAGGTTAAAACAAACTACAAGCTTACCTGCCATGAATTTTATAACTTTTAGGAACTGCACAGGGTATAAAAATAACTCAACAAGTTCAGAAAGGATAAGTATTCCAATTAAGTTGTAGTTCATTGCGAAAATTTATTATTTTTAACAAAAAAAAAGAACATGTGTGTATAAATTCATGTACATATGTGTTCATTTATATAGGTACATATGTATTTTAGAGGTGTTCTTATTTGTTCGAAAGAAATTAAATCTGTTTTTCTGATGAGTGCCGGCCGGATTATTGTTCCTTTTGGTTTGAATAACTTACATGCCAAGTTTGGATGCGATCCGAAAACATTCAATGGACCCTTAATAAATTTCAAATTTTTATATTCAATTGAATGCAGTATGTGACATTTTATTTGCTTTTAAGCGTTTTTATAGTTATATAAGACAATTAATTTAAAAATTGTATGTTGTTTTAACGTAGAATCCAGTCAACTGCACTAAACAGTTCTTATCTTACTTTTACATTTACAAAACCTACACCTAGTTTCATACATATTAACCTATTGGCACAATACCGATTTCTTAAAAGAAGAATATTGTTTTCTATACTCCTCGACCAACATCAGCACTAATTGCAGCTCTTCCTCTTTCGTTTGTAAGTAACCGATTATAATCTTGAACAAATTTAATCCCTCTTTCAGCGGCATCCAGCCTTCTTCAAAAGCGAAAGCCGATTCCCAAACTGAGGGGTCAAGATGAATGAAATTCGAAGATAAACTGAAATTTGCAAAAAACTCTTTCGTTCGTTCTGAGACAAGATCACTCAAAGTACAATTTGTAAAAGCGGATAAGTTTGAATAGCTACGCCCATGTTTTAACTTTACTACTGGGTTCTCTGAACCAAGTTTTTCAACCATATGGCATTTTTCTTCAAGTGACTCATTCGGGTCGAAGAATGATAGTTCCACCGTTTGTTCGTTAATATAGCATAAATGATTACTTATTTTTTTGATAATAACGGCAGATACATTTGTATCTATTTCAGAATATCTTCATATTTTATGAAATTCAAATCGTGAAGCGGTGCTGATATAGCATTTGTACTTAGAAACCATGCTTGTATATAAATTTTTACAAGAAAAATACAAATAGCTCGTACTCCGTCGAGTTAGTTTTTTGTTAGGTTAAATTGTGACCGAAATATAAATATCTTTAAGCAATATATTGCTTTGGACATCCACCGAGCGTGACTGGTGGCGCCGGGTGTTTTGAAACTGATATTTCTAGCACCAAGAAATATCAATGCTAATTGAAGCATTTCTTTATAACCTTCTCGACTATGACTAAGTTGGTTACTACAAAAGTCCTTTAAGTCTTTACGTTTATTGGAACTAATTTGTGAAAATACAATTGCATCATCAAGTCCACTTGAAAATGTTTCTTTGTTAAAATTTGGCCAACATTTGGCAAATCTTTCAAATATGAGTACACCAGATGCAGAGGTAGCGCTAAGTTTGTTTTCAAAGACGGCACGAAGTATAATCTCATATATATGGTGTCTACAAGGTAAATTAACTAAATTGTGGCCTACCATTCTTTCTTAATAAACTGCAGCTCCATTGTCAACACCAGTATTCGAAGCTGTAGTGTCTTATGATAAACCTTTTACTTTATCTTGTTGTAGTCGACCATATACCACTTCTGCAATATTTTTACTAGCTGAAGAATTTATTTTGGGTGCTCCGAGAAATTTACTTGTACCATTTTAGCTGACCAATACTGCAATTCGATCAACTTTGCTGCGGTCTGTTAAGTCCTGCATCAGCTTTCCGTCGAAATGAGCGATCAATGCTCCATCTTAACTTAACTATGAATTAAAAAAAAAAAATAACCAATATTTTTAACACTGCTTAGTAACTAGTCCAACTTACATTATCAGAGAAACCAGCTGAGATTTTACTGAACTCTCGCAAACGATTTTCCTGACGAAGGCGATGAATTGTGGAACGGTTGATGGCATATTCTTCTACCCGATGACCCAATGCCTCAACAGTTGCAATTAGTATATGAGCTGCCATGCCATCCGATACTTTCGCATTGTAATATGCAGCTACCAAACGCGGAGTTATAAAGTGCTCCGACATCTTTTTGTGACAGGATAATCCAAATTAATGATAGTATTGAAAATATTCAACCTGTTGAAGAAATTGAAGCAACCAACTCGATGGCAACATTTGAGTTTACCAGTATCGAGCTTAAAGATATAATGAACATCACAAAATCATTCAGAAACAAATATGGGGGTAAAAATCTCTTGTCGGAGGGTGTTATCAAGGACTCTATGGTGTACGTTGGTCACTTATATAAGGACATTATAAACGAATCATTTGATAGCGGCAATGTTCCGAGCTGCTGAAAGATATCCACAATAATACCAGTGGAAAAGGTAAAAAATACAGTGAAACCTGATGACCTACGACCAGGCCCGTGCGCACGGGGGGTTTTGGGGGTTAAACCCCCCCCCCCCCCCCCATTGCCAAATCTAAGTTGCAATGATTTTGCAAAAGTTTTCAAAATACAGCTTGTAAATCTTATATTGAATCTTGACTAATAATTTTTGACAAAATTAGTTAAAATAATTTTACGGAAGAAGAAATTGGTGAAAGTTGCAAAGAATAAGGTTGGCCAATACATAAGTCCGGTACTTTGAATTGCACTTGGAGTTTCCGAAATTACAAAGTTGTGTAGCGTATGGGCATTTTTTTTTTAATTTTACTGATGAAAACAGTGAGCAGTTTCAATTAACAGAGCGAATGAACTGCAAGGCTCAATTATATGAAAGATTTCGAGTGTTTTCTGACCCTTTATGTTGTAGGCGTAAAGAGAATGTTTTCAAACATTTTCTGAGGCTTTTTTTTATTTCACCTAACAGAAGGTAAAGATCGCATTTTTCATGGACGTTTATCAATAGTCTGGCTTTGGTTTGTTAATCGTCGAGATAAAAAACTGCTCAGCTACAGAGAAAACCTCATCAGCTATGTAAGGTAGATAAAAAATAGATGACACAATTGATAAATAATTAGTTGACAGCGAATAGTTATTGTAAAGAATAAAGATAAGAATCAAAGGATATGAAATCAAATTGTTGATATGTATTTAGGATAGAAAGAATTGACTTTTTTATGCTGCATAGTGAGTCTGAAATATCAAACGTACCAGAATGAGAGTTATAATCTTGACACAAACAACGAAAAGGCTCATTTAATTCAAAATTAGTTCGACACTGTTTCAAGATAAGTGGTTTAAAATGTACATTGAAATTCACTTCGCTCAAAAGAAACGGGGTTACGATTGAACCATTTAGTAATTTAGTCATGAAAACAGTTCCAAGCAGTTCCCTTCGACTAGAAAGGCTGTGAAGATAAATTAGTTTTAAGCGACTCGTATACGATGGCAAATTATACAAGGGATCCCAGTGAAGATCTCTTAAGGCAAATATTAAAAATTGTTTTTGAACTGATTCTTAGCGATCCACGAGGACCTGGTAACGTGGGTTCCAAATTATACAACCGTATTCAAGTATCAGTCTGACTAATGTAGTAAAGAGTTTTAGTTACATAAATTCTTTAGACCATCGTTTAACAAATGCTAGAAAGCCTCTAGCTTTATTGACTGTTAAGTTAATGTGGCAGTTAAAACCGAGTTTTTAGTCCATAGTAACCCCAAGGTCAACAAAATCATACATTTGCTCAAGACTATAACTGTTAATTGTATAGGAAGCTGGCTGTGATATTCCTCTCGAAAAACCCATGTACTTACATTTCTTTAGATTAAGCGGCATATAATTTAAATCGCACCAAGTAACTAGTGTATTTAGATCTGATTGAAGCTTCTTCGAATGACAAAGCTTTACATCGTCGGCATACATTTTTTGTGCTCTGTCGCTAAGGCAAGAAGAGATCTAGCGATTGAGACCCGGCTGGAAACAGAACTGATCCAGTTTATGAATAAGTAAAGAGTGACACACTTTATCGAAAGCTTTACTGAAATCAAAGTAAATTCAAGTAAGTTTGTAACGGTGGACTTTCCCTTACAGAACCCGTGTTGACAGTCGGAAATCAAGGTAGAGATAGGATTCGTAAGCTGATTGGTAACATTAGCTTCACACACTTTTGGGATGGCAGAAAGCTTTGCTATGCCACGATAGTTCTCTATAGAAGCCTTGCTTCCGCTTTTATGAAGCGGTAGAAGAAACGACTCTTTCCATGGTTTTGGAAAAACACCACACTTTAGTGACAGATTGAACAAATTGGTAAGGGGTTGGTAAATATTGTTAGCACACTTCTTCAAGAAGCATGTAGGAATCCTATCAGGACCGCATTTAAAAAATTCATTTCAAGTTTTCAGATAAATAAGAACATCATTGGCGCATATAGTTGGCCAATTAATTAAATTGTTCCCATGTAGCTCATAGGGATAATTTAGAAAGTCAGAATTGGTGACGGCAGAATAGTTAGAAGGGAAAAATTGCGCAAAGAAATTATGACCCAAAAGAAATAAAAAACGACCCCAAATAAGCTTCAGAAAAACACCAATAAAAGGCTCCGCAGTTCATTTAAAAATAGTCAAAAAACGCTTGAAATTCATCGAAATCGGACTCATTTCGGACTCTTTTTTATGACTCCGTTGAATTTCCCGCGTAGAGCGATTTTTCGCTCCATTTGGGCTCCGAAAGAAACTCATTTTGGAGAGTAAAGCTCTGAGAAAGAGCGTTTTATGGTCCGAAAGGAGTCTTTTTTTGCACTTTCAGTTAGCTGGGATATGCCATCATATCACCAATTCTCTATCAAATACAGAAAAATGTGTACCATCAAAAAAATTTTCTTGGGTATAGTTTTAGGTATCAGAGTATGCAGTTTTAGAAAAGTTAAAGAACATTTAAATTTATGATGTATGGGTCTAGGTATCTGTTTCAGCAAATATGTTTATCTTAGTGGAAAATGTATGCGAATTCAAATCTAAATTAAAACCCCCCCCAAGGCCAATTCCTGCGCACGGCCCTGCCTACGACCGATTAATACCTTACCTGTTGACGAAAAATTTATGGAAACAGTGGTAAAAAATCAACTAGTAACATACTTAGACAATCATAATATAATCATACCTGAACAATCAGGCTTTAGGAAAAGCCACTCCTGTGAAACAGCATTGAACATGGTAATTGTAAATTGGAAAGAGGAAGTTGCTGATAAGAAGGTGGTAGTATCTTCCTTCTTAGATTTAAAGCGGGCGTTTGAAACAATCGATCGAAATGATTTGCTGAAGGTAATGGACAAAATTGGGATCAGGGGAAAAGCTTTGGAATGGTTCCGTAGTTACCTGAGTAACAGAAAGCAGAGGACGATAATTGGAGACGCAGTTTCATCAGTGGTTGATGTTAACATTGGGCTACCGCAAGGTTCGGTACTTGCTCCGATATTGTTTGTAATCTACATCAATGACATAAAAACTTGCCTGAAAAACTGTAAAATAATCTTTTTGCGGATGATGCATTAATTAGCATTAGCGACAAAAATGTAAATAACGCTGTTTTAAAAATACAAGAAGATTTAAATAATTTATATGATTGGCTATGTAGAAGAAAGCTTAAACTTAATATTGATAAAACCAAGTTTATGATATTGAACAACATCCACAACGCTACAAACCATAATAACGTAAGCCACTCTAGTCTGAAAATAAAAACCAATGCAATTCTAAGAGTAGATGAAATGAAGTACCTAGGTGTAATAATTGATGAGAAACTCAATTTTGCACAACATATTAGTCATTTAGAGAACAAAATTGCACAGAAAATATTTTTTATGTATCGAACATGTAAGCATATTAGCCAACATCACAAAATATTAGTTTATAGATCAATTATAGAGCCACATTTTATTTACTGCCCTACAATACTATTTTTATTATACCTAGTAGTGCTTCGCACACAAGGTATATTAACTTCATTCGCCTAACGGTAGTATGTAACGGCATAAACGAATCGATATAGATATTGACTTATGTATATCAAAATGTTCAGGAGGAAAAGATAAATTGATTGAGCCATGTCCGTCCGTCCGTCTGTGAACACGATAACTTGAGTAAATCTTGAGATATCTCAATGAAACTTGGTATGCAGGTTCCTTTTTACTTATCTCTGAACGCTATTGAAAATAGGCAAAATCGGTTAAAAGCCACGCCCACTTTCTATATATATAATATTTTCGAAAATACAAAAAGAGTGATTATTCAGTACATAATACACCTATAAGGATAAAATTTGGTGTGTATCTTAGCGTTAAGGCAAAAAATAAATTTCTGAAGAAATTTTTAAAAACGGGCGTGGCACCGCCCACTTTTGATTAAGTCAAATTTGGAAATATTATTAATCATAAATCAAACACCGCTCAAGATAGCAAAATAAAATTCAGCACACATATTTCTATTAATACAGGCAATATTTCGAAAAAAAATTAGCGAAACCGGATTAGGTCCACGCCCAATTTTATACGAAAGATTTCGAAAAGGATCATGGATATATTGAATATGCTATAACTTTGCTTAAACTAGCTGTATATCATTTCTATTTCACCTCTAAAGTGTTCGTGGGCAAAGAAAGTCGAAAGCACAAAATTTTTGGAAAATGGGCGTGGCCCCGCCCCTTTATGGGGGATTATTCCACAAAACTTTCCATGCCATAACTCCGGTAAAAATTGACTTATTGAAACGATATTTAGAGAAAGTGTTCAACATATAAAGCTTACTCTTTGCTGAAAAAATAAACAAAATCGGTGAACGGACACACCCACTTTTTGAACATAGTTCTAAAAAATTTCTTCGTAAAATTAAAATCGCGATATTTCCATAATTGTATAAGTTATATAAATAAGATTTTACACACATAATAGCCTTTTTAAGCAAAACTAAACTGTAAAAAAATTTTGTGGATTTTGGTGAAGTAGGCGTGGCGCCGCCCACTTTTTAGCATAAAAGCTCTGCTATTTTCAAAAGCGATTGCTTGGAATTTCAAGAATGTATTTCAATGAAATTTAGTGAGATACTTCCCAATAGTATGTAGTATACTCCTGCCAAAAATTACGCAAATCGAATAACAAACAAGGAAGATTTACGGGCAAGTAGTTAACACCCTACTGCCTTTTTTTTATTAATTTTTTTTATTTTCATACCTTTCATGAACATGAGGAAAGCTATTTATATTTTGTTATTTAGTGATAATTGAATTTACTACTCACAAAAGAAGTGTTTTTAATCGAAAACCATCAGTTGCCTTTATAACAACTTTTCCGTTATTAAAATAGACCTGAGTAAATTGGGATACCAAAACAGATCACTACTAGGTATTTAATGTTCGGTTACACCCGAACTTAGACTTCCTTACTAGTTAAATGATTCGTTAATTAATAAGCTCCAAATACAGCAAAACAAAGCAATGCGTTTGAAACTAAAATGCTCCTATAGAACATCAAAAAGAACTATGCTTCCTATGTTAAATTGGCCTAGTATTAAACAATTAATTTGTTATTATACATTGAAATTTATACATAACATAACACAGGGAATTTTACCAAACTATCTGAGTGATAGAATGCGGTACAATCATGAGATCCATAGCTATGGAACTAGGAGTAGCAGAAATTTAAGACTGCCTAAAGTAAGAACCGAGTTCGCTAAAAAGACTTTAGAATACGTGGGTTATAAAATGTATAATGAACTACCAACAGAGATAAAAGACTGTGAAAAGTTAAGTTTAAAGAAAAACTGTTTTTATATTGTAAAAATCTAAATATGTAATATTAATTAAACTATGAATTTACGTGTTTTTATTATAATGAAATAATAGTTTTAAGAAACTGTACTATGTACTATACACTGAATTAAGCTTTTTTGGCCGTAATAAAAGAAATAATAATAATAATAATAGTAAATTTGTGTTTTATTTCAAAACTACTATTTGGTTGAAATGCCATTGATTCCACTTCTGTTCTACCTTCTTTATTGCTGTTCGGTTCGCCATGTTGTGTATCATTTCCATCATATGGAATTGACAACAGCTATGAAATTGGGAAATTTAGGTAACGGCTAAGAAATTTATAAACAATAATAATGATTTACTCTGTTAGTTAAATATAAATTACCCGCTTGTTGTAACATTACTTCTTGATGTTTTCTTTTGCGTTCTTGTTCTTTGCCTTGCCGCTCTTGTGATCTTTTTTCCTGTTCATATAATGCCATATCAACACCAGCCATGCATCCAGGACGTTGTTGTTGTTGTTGTTGTAGCGCTACTTAGCCCTACCTAGGGAGTCAGTATCTTACCCAGTAGTATCATCAAACTCTTCTAATGGAAGTCCTAGAAACCTAGCGGCTTCGACAGGGGCGGACCAGAGGGATATGGGTGTTAGAAGAGTAGGCTCAGCTGAGCAGACGAAAAGGTGGTTAGTATTATGGGGGGACAAGCCACATGCCGAACAAACTTTAGGCAAGTCGGGGTTCAGTCTGGATAGGTAAGAGTTTAACCTATTACAATATCCAGACCGGAGTTGGGCCAGCATCCCTAGGCAGCCCGCGCAACGGGTGGAGTTGTTGCCTGAAGAACGGCGTTCGCTGGGATAGAGCTGACATAGGAATTTACCGAATCGGTGTGGATAAGGGTGAGGGCCTGCCGGTGCACCTTAGGATCAAACGGCGTGGAAATCAGGTGCCGGATCTCATCGAAGTTTTTGCGTAGGTGGCTTCTTATTCTCCTGGGGGGCGGATTTTCGTTGAACAGGAATTGCCTGGTCAACATCTCGCTATGCTCTTTAACGGCAAGCATTTTCGCTTCATTGTGAAGGTGGTGCTCAGGAGACATAAGAAGACACCCAGTGGCGGTTCGAAAGGCGGTATTCTGGCAGACCTGAAGCCTCGTCCAGTGTGTGTCAGCTAGCCCCGACGACCATATAGGCGTCAGTACCGGCTGACCAATGTAGCTAGTAACGTTTCTTTGTCTTTGCCCCAAGTGCTGCCAGCTAGCGACTTGAGGATTTTGTTACGGCTTTGGACTTTGGAGGTAAGAGTTTATGCGAGAGCAGAGTTCTTCAACGGAGGGGCCTGTTGCCAATATCGTACAATCATCGGCGTATGAGATGATCGAGACACCCTCTGGTGGGGGGGAAGTTTCGATGTATAATAGTTAAACAGAAACGGGGATAGGACACCACCCTGTGGCACCCCTTGTTTAACTATTCTGGGTTTTGATCGGGCGCCTTTGAATTCAACCGTCGATTGACGGCCACTCAAATAGTTGGCAGTCCAACGTTTAAGACAGGGGAGAAGGGACGAATCTTCCAGGTGGTTCAATAGTCGCCCATGGTTGACCGAATGGAACGCTTTGGCCAAATCAAGCGCAACTAGCACTGTCCTGTGGTTTGGACGCTTTTGGTTTAGTCCGTCCCCTATCTGAGTGGTAATGGCGTTCAGCGCGGTGGTGGTGCTGTGGTTTTTGCGGAAACCATGCTGATGTTCGGCGAGTCGCAAGTTAGCGGTGAAATATGGTAATAAGATAGATTCCAACACTTTCACTACTGGCGAGAGAAGTAATATCGGGCGATATGACTCCCCTACGGCAGCTGGCTTGCCAGGCTTTAGTAGTGGGACCACCTTTGCCTGTCTCCATCTTTCAGGAATGACAAAGGTGGACAGGGAAAGGTTGAAAATGTGTGTTAGATATCTTATGCCTTCGTCGCCGAGGTGTTTTAGCATCAGCATGGAGATGCCATCGGGGCCTATATACTTGGTGTTCTTAGATCTCCGAACTTCGGTTGTGAAGATGGCAATGGGCGCATCGGTGTTTTTGTGTTTATGCGCTTCCCTGGTGGCTCGGCGAATCTCTTTGTCCAACGGAGGATGCATTACAAACTGTCGGCAGAAAGCGCTCGCGCATCGTTTAGGCTTCGACTGAACCTTATCGCCGACGGCGATGGATATTTTGTCGTTGGGCGTACTTCCTTTATTCTACCTGACGGAATGTGTTGATGGGAGGCTGAAACTAGGGCCATACGAAACGCCTTTTCCCCTTCTCGTACGTCAGACGGGGTGGGGAGAGCAGCGAAAGATGTTGTAGATGTTAAGAAACTCTCCCAGTCGGCTTTGTTAAAGTTAACAAAGGTGCGATTGTCAGAGGTGACAAAGTCGGTGGGGCGATCGATAGAGAGCACAATGGGTAGGTGGTCCGAAGCAAGCGTCAGAATCGGTCGCCAGTCAACGCAGTTTATAAGACCTGCGCTGACTATGGTGATGTCCGGCGAGCTAGAGCAGTTTACCGCCACTCTAGTGGGGGTATCCCCATTAACCGTACAGAACGTCGAATCGTCTATTTGATCAGCCAGCTCCTGCCCCCTACCATCGGCCTGTAAGCTGGAGTGCCACAGGTCGTGGTGTGCATTGAAGTCACGGATAACGCGGTTCTCACCCCTGAGTAACGCACGAATGTCGGGGTGATAATCCCTGGGACAGCAGGTGACAGGAGGTATATATACGTTTATGATTTCCAAGTCGACATCGCCTGACCGGACAACCATACCTTGACGTTCTAAGGTGGTGTCCCTCGGGTCGATGTCAGGCTCAAATAGACGATAGTGCACAGTTTGATGCGTGATGAATGCAAGACCACCCCCAAGCCCTCTCGCACGATCACAACGGTGTACATTGTACCCGTTGCAGGTCTGAAGAGACGACCTTCCACCGAGCTTTGTCTCCTGATCTTGATGTTCATCCAGGACGTCCTTCTTGTCTTTGCCTTTTCAGGAACTTTTTGTCTTCGTTAATTTTCATGGTGTCCAATGCATCAGCTGTGGCGATATCAAACAGATCTTCTAAATTGTCACATATTGCTCGATTACTGTCATTTGAGCACTACCTCTTTTATTAGGTGCAGTTTTTTGAATCGATTTCCAGTTTCCGTATAATTTAATCAATTTGTCAACACATTTAGGGTCTTCACGAATAGGAAGTCTCGCCTGATGCCAAAATATTTTGCCTGCATTGATAGTCAACTTGGCACTATCTTTTGCATCAAGATCCACAAATCTCATGTTGTAGAAAATCCTTTGTAGTAGCTG
Source organism: Sphenella marginata (assembly GCA_951509765.1). Lineage (NCBI taxonomy): Eukaryota > Metazoa > Arthropoda > Insecta > Diptera > Tephritidae > Sphenella > Sphenella marginata. The sequence goes on along the minus strand of OX608079.1, from coordinate 36,164,065 downwards.
TTTGTTTGATGGAAGTTTGGCACCAGTAATTTGATGTGATGTCCGCCCCACCAAATTAATATTGATTAAATTTTCGGGCGATCTGTTTGTTGCAATACTTGATGTAGGAAGAACTTGCTCTGCAGTTAAGAGAGACATGATGTACAAAATACGTATTTGATTAGTAAATTTACGTTGGTTTGACGCGAACTGATACTTTTTGTAACTCAAACCCAAAACTTAATGAATCTTTTTTTTATTCCCAAAATATTTTTCACAATTAATATTTCATTGCCAACTATAACTATTTTCAACATATTCTAACAAGTAGATTTTACCACAGTATTTTTTCCAACAAGTAGATTTTCTAACAATTAGATTTTACGACAGTGCGCATCACTCTAGCCAAGCATCATATTAATGCTCTAAATTTGTAATAGGATCCGATACATAAATATTGTTTAAAACCCTAAAAAAAAACAACCCTTAAGCATGGTTCTGCTCGGTACGCATGCAAACAGTGCCATGGCGTATACCTAACAAAAGTTACTCATATGCAAGCAAAACTAATATAAGGATATTAAAAACTTTAAACAGTTTTCGGGTCCATCAAACGTGCTTGGATCGCAGCCAAACTTCGCGTGTCCGTTTTTTAGACCGAAAGGAACAACAATCAGGCCGGCACTCTTTAAAAAGTTTATTTCTACAAATAAGGACACCTCTAATGTATTTATATAATATGTAATCAAACAAGATCGTAGTTTCAAGCAAAAAAAGTTTACACCTGCTTTTTTTTTCAAATGTTGCGTATGCTTCGAAAAAATTACATATTTTAATTTTGTAAGTATGAATGATTATGCGACATACCAAATATGTGTCTAAATTCGTTCCAATTTTTGTACAGGTTAAGCTATTAAAGGAAGTTTTTTGAAGACGAGGCTGAACTTTTTTTTTTTAAATAATCAAGAGTAGTTGGAAAGTCACGCGTATCTTGGTATGAGGTAAACCAATTGGAATAATATTTTAAAACATGGAAGACGACATAAATAGCTGACGATAGGAGGCGAAGTAACTTTCCTAAATACAACTTCGTTTTTCTGCTCTTGATTGACAATTATCAGGAAACGACCATATGTCTTTAAGCATCAACAAAATTTGTGAAGCTCTCTTAAAACGCTCCTAAATTTATGCATTGGTTTTTGGGATTACGCATCATCGAATTTTAGTTTAGGAACAGTTAACTTTCTAGTTATACAAAGCAAACAATAAAAGAAAAACAAAACCTTATATTTTTTACTAACTACTGTTTTATATCATACTAGAAGAACCCGGCAGACGTTGTTCTGCCCAAATTTAGGGAAAAAATCGCACGATAAATAAAAAAGTTTGGAATATTTCGGTCCCTGGTCCACTTCCCGGAAACTTTACATAAACACTCTCCGGGTTCCTACTGAGCTATCCTGTAAATATGAACAAAATCGGCGCTGTAGTTCCGGAGTCTATAACATACATATGTACATACAGGAGTTAATTTATGGAAATGTTGCAATGTCAATGCGAACCCCGTGGCTTCCACCTTTCATTTGATACCCATATTGTATACAAACTAAGAGGTTTTTTGGCAACCACATTTTTACCGATAACTCAGTTATCGATTAATTTATCGAAATGTTGCAATGTCCAAACAAACCCGTGGCCTCCCCCTTTCATTTAATACACATATTGTATACAAATTAAGAGGTTTTTAGGCAACCACATTTTTACCGATAACTCAGTTATCGATTAATTAATCGAAATGTTGCAATGTCCAAACAAACCGCGTGGCCTCCCCCTTTCATTTAATACCCATATTGTATACAAATTAAGAGGTTTTTTGGCAACCACATTTTGACCGATAACTCAGTTATCGATTAATTTATCGAAATGTTGCAATGTCCAAACGAACCCCGTGGCCTTTACCATATTGTATGCATGTTTAGAGGTGTTGGGCAACCACATTTTTACCAAATTTGAAAATATACAGTTCTAGGTTAGTTGGGAAACATTAGTGCGCACATCTCCAAAACCGTGTGAGGTATTGAAATGGCATTAAATGGGGTCCTATGCTAAGCTCCATAGAATATGTGTACAACAGCTCTGGTCTTCCCCTTTCGATTGATACCAATTTTGTGCGAATATTCCAAAGTTTACCCGAAACAACATTTTGACCGATAACTCTGTTATCGATAAATATATCGAAATGAACCAAAGTCCAAATAAAAGCTGTGGTCTTCCCCTTTCGATTGATACCAATTTTGAGCGAATATTCCAAAGTTTACCCGAAACCACATTTTGACCGATAACTCTGTTATCGATAAATATATCGAATTGAGCCCAAGTCCGATTGATACCAAATTTGTGCGAATATTCCAAAGTTTACCCGAAACCACAATTTTGACCGATAACTCTGTGATCGATGAATATATCGAAATGAACCGAAGTCCAAATAAAAGCTGTGGTCTTCCCGTTTCGATTGATACCAATTTTGTGCGAATATTCTAAAGTTTACCCGAAACCACATTTTGACCGATAACTCTGTTATCGATAAATATATCGAATTGAACCAAAGTCCAAATAAAAGCTGTGGTCTTCCCATTTCGATTGATAACAATTTTGGGCGAATATTCCAAAGTTTACCCGAAACCACATTTTGACCGATAACTCTGTGATCGATGAATATATCGAAATGAACCGAAGTCCAAATGAACCAAAGTCCAAATAAAAGCTGCGGTCTTCCCATTTCGATTGATAACAATTTTGGGCGAATATTCCAAAGTTTACCCGAAACCACATTTTGGCCGATAACACTGTTATCGATAAATATATCGAAATGAACCAAAGTCCAAATAAAAGCTGTGGTCTTCCCATTTCGATTGATAACAATTTTGGGCGAATATTCCAAAGTTTACCCGAAACCACATTTTGACCGATAACACTGTTATCGATGAATATATCGAAATGAACCGAAGTCCAAATAAAAGCTGTGGTCTTCCCCTTTCGATTGATACCAATTTTGTGCGAATATTCTAAAGTTTACCCGAAACCACATTTTGACCGATAACTCTGTTATCGATAAATATATCGAAGTGAGCCAAAGTCCAAATGAAAACTGTGGTCTTCCCCTTTCGATTGATACCAATTTTGTGCGAATATTCCAAAGTTTACCCGAAACCACATTTTGACCGATAACACTGTTACCGATAAATATATCGAATTGAACCAAAGTCCAAATGAAACCTGTGGTCTTCCCCTTTCGATTGATACCAATTTCGTGCGAATATTCCAAAGATTACCCGAAACCACATTTTGACCGATAACTCTGTTATCGATAAATATATCGAATTGAACCAAAGTCCAAATGAAATCTGTGATCTTCCCCTTCCGATTGATACCAATTTTGTGCGAATACTCCAAATTTTACGGAAACCAACATTTTGGCCGAGAACTCTGTTATCGATAAATTTATCGAAATTTCATGATGCCTGTTACCCATTCCACACTCCTAAGAACCTGTCTGCAAAATTTCGTGATGATCGGGCCATTTGTTCAGACGATAAAGAACCACAAACATCCGCAGTCACTCACAAACTTACGTTTTTATATATTAGTAAGATTGTGCTGCATTTATATATATCATTTAATATCTTTTTTCATAATAATATCTCTTCATATAATTGAAGCGACTGCTTGACTGTATGCGTACAAATAGCTAAGTAACTAAGCTAAATTCTCACACAAAATTTTTTTTTTTTTTAGAATCAAGGCAAATTCATTCTTATGGTAATGTCAAGTGAACAGCTGACTTCCTTTTCTTCACGTTTTTAACTCGCCGTGTAATGTAGAATGTCATAAAAAGAAAGATATGACTGTTAACTTTGAATATTGTATTTGGAATTTATTTTAAAAAAACCATCGCAACTTACCAAAAGGATACGATGATGATGGTTTTAACTAAATTTATGCACGCATGAGTTGTCCAAACACGTATTTAAACACGTAAAACAATCGGTGGTTGTCATTTAAAATTTTTTATCACTATGACATTCTACATTACAAAAACTTGAAGCGAATAGAGGCGAATATTGCCGAATTCGCTCTGCCATTACCATAAATATCAATTTGCCTTGTTGAGAATGAATATGTATTATTGTATACGTATATCCAATGAATAAAGACAAAAAAAAAAAAATGCCCCTGCCAACCAGCGATGGAACAATATCTGGATAATCAGCGAGTCGCGCTGACCACAAGAGTGGATAGATAAGTGGCCTTAGTAAAAATTTGTGAGTTTTTTAATCAGAGTTTCACTTCTGATAGCCATAGTTGATAGGGGACGTTTAGGAAGTCAGCCTATATGTGTCTAAGATTTGGTGTACTCGTAAATTGTATTGTAATTAACTGGAAATGTACGATGTTACTGGCAATAACTAAAACCGTGCTATATATATATGTATTATATATATTATTAAATTCGTGCATAGTTAAATAACAGAAAAATAATTAATCATCATCGCTTTGATTCATCTATCGGCAAAACGCTACCCGTGGGTAGCTTCGACGCGGCAGCGCTGTACATACACAAAAACGACGCTGCTAATTCTGCTCCGCTGTTCGCTAAATTTCTTCAGAATTTTGCCAAATGCTTGCCAGTTAATTCGAGGAAAATCTACGCAATGCCCAAAAAGGTATATTCATATTAAAAGAATTGCAAATGAATATTTTGTTTTATATTGCGTTCAACTTTCAATAGTTCAACACAATGCTTTAATTCACCTTTCTAATTTTAAACCTATTTTTTTTTGATTGTTAGGTCCTAAAAACCTATGTCTGGTCATTATCATCGGATAACCATTAATTTTCCTGCCATTTAGTTATACATATACATAAGTGTGTATATGCGCATCAAAATATATATTATATCAGAAATACCCCATTTTTACTTTTAAATACGAATCAAACAATGTGGCAAGCATGTTTTTGGTCGAGCACAAATACAATGGCAAATTGTGACGGTGTTGGGGTGCCGATCACTCCCAGCTTACCAAAGTCGGAGCGCTCCGAAAAAAGCATCCAAAAAGAGTCCATAATTGGAGCCTTTTCGGAATAAACACCGAAGAACCACTTTTTTATGAAGATTTACGGAGCGTTGAGAGAAGAAATTACCCTTTTTGTTGTAGGCGTAAAGAGAATTGTGAGAAAATGAAAGTTGGAGAGCAGATGAGCGGCAACGTTCAAATATGTGAATGTTTGCGAGCATTTTCTGAGGTTTTTTTTTACTTTACCTAACAGAAGGTATAGATCACATATTTCATGACGCTTGTCAGTAGGCGGCTGAACAAACATTTTAACATAGCGATTTTTATATTTTCAGATTTGTGTCAATAAATCTGCATACAACTTTAAAAGGTATCTTTCCTATTCATTATTTATAAAGCTTCATAAAAATGTCGATAGGAACCTCCAAAATGACCCAAGAGGAGTAAAAAATTACCCCAAATGAGCTTCAGAAAATTATCAATAAAAGGCCCAGAAAAGAGTCCAAAAAGGCTCCAAAAACCCTCCGAATGGACGAATAAAAGGCTCCGAAAAGAGTCCAAAAAGGCTCCGAAGTTCATTTAAAAAGAATCATAAAACGCTCCAAATTCATCGGAATCGGACTCATTTCGGACTCTTTTTTATGACTCCGTTTGGGGTGCCCGCGTAGAACGATTTTTCGCTCCATTTGGGCTCCGAAAGGAGCTCATTTCGGAGGGTAAAGCTCTGAGAAATGTGCGTTTTATGGCTCCGAAAGGAGTCTTTTTTTGCACTTTTGGTTAGCTGGGCTGCTTTGATTACTAACTTGGTTTAAATCAGTAGCCGGCAAACAGAGAGGACGCAAGATGTGGGAGTATTAGTGTATTACGCTCTAAAATCCTTGTGTGGTAGTGGTATTGCAGTGGAAAAAATGTGCATTTTGTATAACTTAACAGACAAATCTTGACCACGACCACTTAACTTATATTTGATAAGAAAATATATGTATGTATATTAGACCTGGCGTTGGTTATATGGGTTTTTTTTTTGGATTTTCAAATTTGGGTAGCGATCAAAATATGCGATTTGATGCTAAAAATGATGTAGCAAATTTGCCATAATGAGGTCAAAGGTCAAAATTTTTAAAAAACACCCAAATACATTTTTTAAATTCATTTCTTTATTTAATTAGACATACTACTTAGTATTATTATTACTATTATTATTTTTATTATTTTAAATCAAAGAAGATTTTGTATAGGCTGGTAGCCTTCGACTATGTGTAACAAGTACTGTTTATCCTCTTCATTGTGAGTCAAGCATCTGTTAAAGTCTGTTATTAGTTTGACTTTTCATTCCGCGGCGTCATTCACAACAGTAATGCATTTGACGATTTGTTCCCCTTTACAAAACGCTTCATTTTTAGGCCAGTTTGATGGATCTAAGCGTAAGAAATCCATTGAAATTTCCAAACGAGAAAAAAACTTTTTTGTGTTGGTAGTTACAAAAGAACTTAAATCTTTGGATATGAATAATTGTAATTCATCAACACTTATACACACTTTTTTACATGGGGAAATATCATCACCGATTGAATTGTCTTTATTGGACTCTATTTGCATTGCTAAAACCATCTTTTTTTATTTCTAATGCTACATGTGGATCAAAAAAGGCAAGTGCAACTGCTTCCTCTGATATATACCACAGATGGTTTCGAATTTTTTCCAAAAGGACTGTAGATAATTTTTTATCAAAGTAGCCAATAATACCCTTTATGAGTTCCATGACTCTATTTGGCGCTTCAACTACATTTGCGGTTCTAAACCAGTATGGTATGTAGAGAGTTACTAAGAAAACGCACATATTTCGAATTCCATTTAACTGGCTCGCTGACATGCTGAAGTGTGTTTGAAACATATACATTTTTAAGGAATAAATGGCTTTTGACATGAATCTAGCATGAGACGTAGCTCCAGGTGTACGAAATGTAAAATTTGGAATGTTACCACCAAGAAAAATAAAAGCAAGTTGTAGAAGCTCTCTATAATCGTGTCGAATGTGTACTCTCGCTAAATATTCCGGACAAAAGTTTTTGTTTGTTTCGCGTTCCTCAAAAGATACGACAATCAAAACATTTTGGTCCTGCATACAAGTGCTATATACTTTTGAATTAAGTGTGCCCCATTCCCGTGAAAAACGTTCAAAAATAGCAACATCTTGGCCACTTGATTTTCCGAAATTAATTTCAAAAACAGCTCTTAGTAAAATTTCTGCTATATGGTGGTGACATGGTAACCACAATAAGCTGAGTTCCAGTTTATGTTCTAATAAAGTTGCAGCCCCATTATGACGGCCAGTATATGCAGCAGTCGTATCAAAACATATCATCTCTAATGAGCTCAGCATATTCATTTTTAACAAATAGTCGTAGACTGATTGAGCCACTGCATCACCAGTTCCAACTTTAATAACACTGTACAACAAAATGAGGGTTCATCTCTTAGTAATTGATGAATCCCAAAAAACTGGAAGCTCTATCCTTCTCGTATCAAAACCTCATACCAAGTTTTGGGCCTATAGGTCTGGATTTTTTTTAATTTGAGTTTAAAGTTTTAACCCTATGTATAGGGGTTAAGTGAGGGAAACTTGATAAAATGAGGCAATTGGTCACAAAATAGTGGCTAAATTAATGTTTTTTGGAGTAGGGAATTCATTTTTGATGTTTATTTTTACATAAAACTTACGATAGATGACGCTGTGGTACAATTATTCAAATTTTTTAACAATTTTTCATGGAAAATGTGTGTTAAAGTAATGCTTTTAGTGTCGAGCAACTAATTTTTTTTAATATTTTAATAAATCTTACGATAGGTGGTGCTGCGGTACAATTTTTCTTATATTTTGATTGTAAAATTACTAAAGTCTTACAGTACAGTGTTATCGCTACTCTTGTGAGTTTCGTGCTAGCTTCCACGCATGTAATAAATATGATAGAGAGGGATATAGCAGTGATGAGTTAAACTTACCGGCTTCAAAAAAATTAAAATTATAGTTTTAAGCATCATTTTTATTACAAAACATTGTACACTAGTACTTTTTATTAAGACCGAACTGTTTTCTTTTTTTTGAAACTGTATAATCTCCGTTTTAGTGTCATCAGTGATTACTTCTAATATAAAACAGAATAAAACATTACTATTTCTACTTAGAAACTGTTAAAATACGCTTTTTTCATAGAAAAAGTTAAAAAAAATTTAAAATTGTACCGCAGCACCACCTATCGTAAGATCTATTAAAATATTAGGGCCGCTTTCATAAAAGCCGGTAACCGCTAACCAGAGTTTAATTGACGTATTTTGTATGGTTAGCTGTCAAATTAATCGCCGATTAGGCTTAACCGGCTTTTATGAAAGTGGCCCTTAATGTCAAAAATGAGTTGCTCGACACTAAAAACATTACTTTAACACACATTTCGTAAGCAATTGCTACTATTTCTACTTAAAAACTATTTTTCCATCAAAAATTGTTAAAAAATTTGAAAAATTGTACCACAGCGTCATCTGTCGGAAGTTTTATGTAAAAATAAACATCAAAAATGAATTCCCTGCTCCAAAAAACATGAATTTAACCACTATTTTGTAACCAATTGCCTCATTTTATCAATTTTCCCTTACTTAACCCCTATAAATAGGGTTAAAACTTTAAACTCAAATAAAAAAAAATTCAGACCTATAGGCCCAAAACCTGGTATGAGGTTTTGATACGAGAGGGATAGAGCTTCAGATTTTGTTGGTTTCATCAATTACTAAAAATCTTGTTGTACAGTGTAATCGGTATAGCTATCAATTTTTCAACGTTCTCTGAGGTGAGCACAATAGCCAAGCGATCCACTTTTTCTTTTCCAGCAATCGCGGGGGGTATCTTTCCATCCCAATGTAAAACAAATGTTTGGGGGAACTATAAAAATTATGCTTAAAGTGGAACTTATAACTTGGCCAAAAAAATATTACCTTAAAATTTTCCATAATTTCTTTGCCATGACGACGACGATAATTTTTACGCTGTTCACACAAACTTGTACAATTGAGAACAAAGACCTCTATATTGTGACCCAACGCCTTAACAGTTGCACTGATAAAATGTATAGCGAATGAAGATGACATATTGCCAGCATCCATACAAGCTAGTTTTTGAATCGGCCTATTGGAACAACTTGGAATGTTATCAGTTTCTTCCAAATCCAAGGCCTGCACGTCATTTCCCGATACATCACTCTCAAATTCAACGTATTCCATAGGCAAGTCTACAAAAAATTGTTTGCATAAAAAATTAGCCTCTGTGTATGCAAACACTATATAATAATTACCTGAAGTGCTTGTGTTCTTTTCATAACGTTCTTGTCGACGTTTTTCATCTTCCAATCTTTTTGCCCTCCTCTTTTCTTTATTTGTGACATTTCGATCGACGCAAGTCATGCTACCAATACGCCCACTTTCTCGCTGCTTTATAAAAAAGTCTCTATCTTCCTGTATACTTATGAGCTTCAGAACGTCAACGTGGGCAATGTCAAATAAATTGTTTAAACTTTCCTTAAACTCATTTTCTTTTTTGCGATGACTCGGAAACTTAATCACTTTTGCAGCACATGTTCTTTGATCTGGCGATGTGATTATAGCTTTTTCCCAAAAAGGCAATACTTCATCCAACACCAATCACACCGCTCTGCTGGCAAGAATAGGTTCAACAAAAATGGGCACAAAAACTGTGAATGAGGTCTTGTCTGGGACCATCCTAGATGTCGAACTACGTTTTCAGTAAAATCGGGACTGCTCGTTTTCGCGAAATATCCCACTTTAACCCTTTAGGACCTTCAAAAATATACATTTGACCAAAAAATCTTCTCAAAACTAGTTTTTGTATGTTTGTTCGTGTAGGTGGTTTCTATTACTCAAATAAATTGACAAAAGTCACACATTTAAAAAAAATTGCAAAACTACTATTAAATAAAATTAAGTATTCGTTTTTAGGGCACTAGTTACAGCACCCTGTTTTTGTAATGCAAAAAAAAAAACAAAAATACTCCTTATGATTTTTTTTTAAGCGGAACACGAATCTGAGAAAAAATATTTTTAGACCCCAAAATTAGTACAATTTGAACAAGCCCCCTGTGCTCTGGGTGCTCTTATTTGATTTGAATATCAGCTCATATATGTATAAACCAAGGTTTATGAAACATTATCTAAGATAAGAAAACATTGTGGTATGTCGCAATTATTTTATACAGATTTTCAAAGTTGGCCGAAATTACAAAATCATGTTTTTGGTACATTTTTGAAAAATTATATAAATTTACCCCGATCTGGCACCAATTTTTTACATACCAGAAAATATTGCATGGTTTCTAGTCTGTCAATGGTAAGAAAATCTTTTTATTACCACTTACCATGAAACTAATATCTTCATTTATTACCACCTCGTTTCCGTTACTTTTATACAAAATTTCTGTGTAATATTTTCAGTATCAGCATACATTTTGTATAGAAATTGATGAAAGAAAAAATAAGTATTTTACAGAAGCGAGGTGGTAATAAATGAAGATATTATTTTCATGGTAAGTTAAATTTGTCTTCTGAGCCATTATTTAATTATTTAAATTAAACTATTATTAAAAGTCAGAAAGTTGCAAGTTTTATTAAAACACTACTTCTCAGAATTGAAATTGTATTTTAAGTTGACAGATTTCACATTTTTTTACTGGAAGGCAATCCCGTTCCTTTTGGTGTTGCTATCTCACTGAGAGAAAATTTTTATATTTTGACATTTTTATTAGAAATGGTCAGAAAAGTGAAGGATTACAGCTAATGTTAAGAAAAATTATAGAGAATAAATGAGATTCATGCAAAAAGTAGCAGCACTACGTATAGTATAACTAATTAAGTAAAAAAATTAACTGAAAAAATGTGTTTGGGTGTTTTTAAAAAATTTTGACCTTTGACCCCATTATGTCACGGGTTGGCATCATCCAATCAGCCTGAAAATTCGCTATATCATTTTTGGCATCAAATCGCATATTTGATCGCTACCCGAATTTGAAATTCCAAAAAAAAAATTAACGCCAGGTCTAATGTATATGTGTATCGTATGTTTTGTGTCTACTTAAATTTTTTTTGTAAGATTTTTGAAAGGTTGCCGTTTCTTGAATGAATTCAGGTGTGTGTTATCAATCTAACGTGAATTTAATTTCAGAATTCAAAAAGCATCTGTTGTATAACCTACCAGATAACCTAGATATTAATAGAAAAAACATGATTTGATTTAATTTGAGATCAGGATGACGAGCGTCATAATGACGCTTAAGGTGAAACGTGTATTTGCATTTTAAAACTTGGCTGCATACAAGACACTCAGCATCATTAAAAATATTTACGTAAAAAAAAATCGTTTTGTAACTCCATCTAGGTAATTAATAAAACATAATTTGCATTTATGCTCAGTAGGTATATTAATATACGCAATAATGCCCATATGACACTACGTATTTTTCTTGTATTTTTCCTGTATTTTTTATGTATTTTGTGCGAAAGAAACGGCCTTATACAATTTTTACATTAGTGAAAACGGGCGAGCTATGTAAAAAAAACTAAAGAAATACAACTAAAATACAATCTAGGCTGTTAAAAACAACAGAAAAATTTTGTATTTCGATAGCTTTTTTTGACATTTAGCTGTTTTTTGTTACCCAATAAGCAAAATAAACTTTCTTTAGCAAGCTTTTCGTTTGGAAAAGGTTTATTATATTCATTGTAACACGTTTGGAAAAAATTGTCGTCTCAATGAAAGTGATCAATTTTTAAATAATTGGAATTGAGTCTTGGGAAAAAACTTTTTAATAAACGTTATATTCAACGTACAGTAAGGGTTTGTTGAAAACTGATTGATAGAAACGGGCCAATAGCCTAACGAATATGTTGTGGGATTTTGCTCCGAAGGTTGCTGGTTCGAGTCCCGACAATTTCCTCACCTTTTTTAAAATAAATTATTATAATTATTTTAAAATTATCTTTTATGAGAAATTTTCATTTGCTGCGAGAGGAGATAAAGAACTAATTTGTGGTGTAATGCTTGCAATTTTTTATACAATCTGCATCTGCAAAGCAAACCGTGTGCATTTTTTCTGAGAAACCTTGCATGGCACCCGGTTTGGAAAACATTTTAAAATCACATTTCATGTTGCCTGTAGCGGGGTTCGAACCTATGTAGGTCCTTCTGTGTGGTAGGCCAGCTGCACTACCGTCACACCAAGATGCCCATATAACAAAATCCATATACATACATATGTAAATGAATCATGTAAATTTTAAAACATTATTTTTGAAAACTGACAAATTTTTCCTTCGCTGAGAGTTCACTTCAAGTTACTTCTCCAAGGAAAAACATATCCAAACGATTGTGAAATTTTTTAGACACAAACTCGTGTGCAAAACATTGACTTTAAAGTTTGGAAAATATTGTTTTATAAATTAGCTTACTTCCTGGTTCATTGGGTAGTTTTTCTGACAAATATTTTTGTTTTGAAAATAATATACATATGTACATACATACATATATGTTTGTTTACAAAAAGAAATGTATTTGGAAATTTTAAATATTGCAACCAATTGCTTGCTAAATGCTTCTGTTTCACAAACTATGAACTCTATTTATAAGGTGTTAAACATATGCATCTTGCCATTGAAGCTCCTTTACTCTTTTTAGATTTTAACAGGAAAAATATCAAAATCAGGGACCCCCAATAACGATTAATTTTGTATTTTTAATGTCAAAACTCAAAGGCTTCCTCCTTTCGTAGAACAGTTTCAAGTACATGAATGAACATGTCTCTTCATGCTTAACCAAAATCTACAATGATTGAAAAAAGTTTGAGTGAATCATATATAAATTACAACTTAATCATTACTTTTGAGTTTAATTTTTTTGGTCAAACATAAAACTTATTCCCTGAGTTTTATTATTTTGAGAGGAAATAAAACTTACCCTTGAGTTATATATTTTTGCTCGACAGTAAGCGTTATTCTTTGAGTGATATTTTATCGTTCAAGGATAAAAATTAAGTTCCGAGTTTTAAGTTTTTTTCGCGGATCAAAAAACTCAAAAGGTCGCTGCGCCTTTAAGGAAAGTTGTTGGTCATAAATATTGGTTGGTATAATCTCGTCAACATATGTACTCAATTATTTAAACATAGTTTTAGCCACATACATATACTTGCCATAAAGGCGAAGCGGCCTTTTGAGTTTTTTGATATATGAAAAAACTTAAAACTCTGAACTTAATTTTTATCCTTGAACGATAAAATATCACTCAAAGAATAACGCTTACTGTCGAGCAAAAATATAAAGCTCAAGGGTAAGTTTTATTTCCTCTCAAAAAAATAAAACTCAAAAAGTGATCATTACGCTTAATCAAAAAAATAAAACTTGAACGTAACGGTTATTGTTGATTTTTATTGAAAAAAATCAGAAAGTAATGATCAAATGTCGAGTTCTATAATTAAACTTATAACAGTTACGGTCCCTGATCAAAATCAAATTTTCAAATTAATATTTTGTTTGTTTATTTTTGAATTTGATTTTTGTTCAGCTTTCAACTAAACGTCAACCCAATTGAAATTACAGGCACTGTTTGTCCCTCTTCAACAAATTCGAAATTGTTTTTGTAATCTGATTTTCGATAAGTTTTCGTCAGTATTTCAAGCATTAAATACACGAAAAATACAAGAAAAATACATAGTGTCATATGGGCATAAGCAATATAAGAAATGCGGTATCGACCTGCTTCATTCAATGATTGCAAAGAACCATTGTAAATTTCTACAATTAAGTTATCTTTGTTCCTTTCTCTTTCTAACACAAAGGCTTTTGACACTGAGAAAAATGTCAAAAAAAGCTAGTACAGCAACCCCTATCGCAGGGATGTAATTTTCAATCAAAAATGGAACGAAATTCCAGTGTAGGGTTGCTGTGTAGGTTAACTTTTGAAGCATATTTAGTATGGAAATATGAGCCGAAATGTGTCAAAGAACAAGTTCTAACTTTACATTGTAGAAAATAATACTATATCGCATTTATAATTGAATAAAATGTTGGTTGAAGTACTGAAAACGTTATGGAGATGCGAATCCACTTAATGAAGAAAAACATATCTACGACAAGACCGCTTCCTCTAGAAGAATGTTGGAGCTAAAATAAACTGTTTGTTGTTTTCAAAATATCATTTGTGCTAGAGCTAGGCATTTAAATCGAACGAACTAGATTTTTTTCAAAAGGGAAGTTGATTGTTCACTTTGTTCAGCCCTACAGCCGTTCAATACTAAGTTTTCTTTTCAAAACAAAATCTCGGGAGGAGTTAACCGTTCGGGTATGAGTTAACCGTTCGAAAAAATATTATTATACGCATTCCAATACAGGTACGTGAAGGACTGAATAAATAAAATAGACATTAATTAGCCTGCTTGAAATATCCAACAAAATTTGATATTGTTAAACCAATAATATTAATAATAATATTTTATGTGAGAGTGTATAATAGATGCCGCAACTTATCTTATTTTCACACGAGGCGAAAATATGCCCACGATACAAGATCCGCCAACAAAGCTAAATTTTTGGACAGTTTTCGTCGAGTCCAAAATGTTTTCTTATACAAATTTACCAACAAAAAACTAATTTACTAAGTTATTGTCGTGTTTTAACTAAGCACATCATCCACTATTTTTCGCCATCTTTTCTAAGCGTTTGTACGCCTAACGACCAGAATTGTTATACGGTAAGCGACATAGTAAGGACACCGATGTGTAAGCAGCTGTACATATGAATTTCGCAGGTAATATCTAAAATACTTATATACCTCGTGACACAATGTTCTAAAACTAATTAGAACAGGAAAATTGGTTCCATACCGAACTGAAGACAAACTCAACAAATATTATATTGTTACTGCTTTTATTGGTATACATAATTGGTTGAATGCATCTATGAGCCTAACTCCAGCTAAAAATAGATAACATTGAACAAGTTTTCTGACTTTTGACATTATGCAAGCATTTTAAGTGCGTTGTAATAAAGCGACGCCTGAGAAACTTGCGAGTACTATGTGAATGCACCTTTAGTGCAAAAAGATATTTGAGCCTGCGTTTTGTTTGTAAACACTTTAAAATAGTGGGAAACTTCATTTCGATACGAAATAAATAAGCGAAGTTACTATTTAGTTCAACTATTTACTGAAATTTACCAAATTAGATCGTGGTATTTTAGTGTAAACAAGAAAGAACAAGAGAATTTCCATGGCAACATCAACTACATGGTTGCTTTTACGAGTACCACAGGAAAGTTTTACAAAGTTGAAGAAGATATCATAAAATGGTCTTTAAACAGAGAAAACTTTTGTACAAACTACTCTAAATTAAATTACCTGCAACAATAAATATTTTTCAACAACTAGTTTCTCATATCTACATACATAGTTATCATACACTTTTCAATACCTAGTCGTACTTTTTTTTTCAGTCCGCGTGAATGAGACCCTGCGTATTTGGCTTCTGAAGTCGGAGCTCCCAGTCAAGTGAGCATAGCTGTTAGTCGAACTGCTGATTGATAACTCACTTGTAGAGCTTCACAATGCATAAAACTGAATACAATTTCATTCTTTTGTGCTCTGCTTGTTTACGTTCGTGCTCTGTGCGTGCAATTACGAACTTTTTACGTGAGATTCCCGAACATTCCAGGAAAAGATCTGCCGACCTTTGTTTTAAATGCGTGGTTTGGCTAATGCGATTTATATGGAAAAATGTGCCGCATTTCGTTTCAAATCACGTATATAATTCAGTGTCAATGTATAACAGTCAACATTTGGTGAAGTCACACACTGGAAACGGCCTACTCAGAAGTATCCCAGCAAACACAGCCTCTAACGTTAGAGAAATACTGTAGTTTTACATTAGAATTCTAATGTAGTTCTCTAATGTATCTCTAATCGAAAATCATGTTAGAGAACTAGGCTAGAGGACGATTAGAGAACGATTAGAGAAACACTCGAATAGCGAAGATGCATGTATTGTCAAGTATTGTATTTATAAACTAAGGTATAAAAACTTTGAATTTTATTCCCATTATATATTTAAGCTTAAAACATGTCAAACATATTTAAAGCAATAAATTTATCGAAATAGAATTAAACAAGAACAATTGGATTTCATTTCGTTTCAGTTAGAAATTTCTCATTAGAATCCCATTAGAATTTCACGTTAGAATTCGAATCGATAACTAACCTTTTTCTCGATATCGAGAACTAAGTCCCCTTTTTGTCGAGAATGCTATAATTCGCGACAGTTTCACAAATCGTTATCTAACCATCTACCTTAGAGAATAACATTAAAATTCGAGTCGTTTTCTAATCGTCCTCTAACCTTAATGTTTGCTGGGATAGTTCAGTTCGTACTGCCTTTATCTGTAACATTCCCTAATCCTTCAGGAATCTTTCTCTTCATCAATATTGTTGCACTTTGTATTTTTGTTATAAGCCTAACATTAATTAGAAATGTATAAATTTTCTTGTTCTAGGCTATGGTAGCTTGTTACCCGGGTTCCGGCTCGCATTATGTCGTGCATGTGGATAATCCGAACAAAGATGGCCGTGTGATAACAGCTATTTATTATTTAAATGTTAACTGGGATACTGAGCGCAGCGGCGGAGTTCTGCGGTAAGTTATAGGGATGGCAACTGTCACTCTGTAGTTGTATTTAAGGGCCAAATGGAAATTAATTTTATATACCTCGCAGACGACAATTTATTGTATTAGTGCAGTTGAATAACCCCAGTTATGATGCACTTATAGGGGCTAAACTTTTTATTCGAGAACGTCTTATGAAGGTACTACATGTAACCTTTTTCGACAGCATTGCTAAAAGTTGAAAATATAGAGGTGGACTGCAATTGATATACTTCAAATGTTTTGCCAAACTTCTATTTTGTTTCTAAAAATTGATTGCCCTAGGTTGGAATCTTTGATTTCAATTAGTATGATTAACATTTCAAAATTGAAACTCACAGGTATCAAGTCTTTGGCTAAGACAAATTTTGCTACTGTATTTAGGCAACATAAATATAAAGGTGGTCTTTAAAATTTATATAAAAATAATAATATATCCTTTTATTTTATAGTTTTAAGTGCAACCTACAAACAATCAATAAATTAAATGTTTTAATGATATTGTTGTATGACGTAAAGTGGCAGGATTTCCCTCAGTCATGAAATATTAAGAAATTATTTCTAGCGATAATCAAGATATCGCATATTTCTTTGCCCAATTTTTCACTTCAAACTATTCTTCCGTCACCAGTTCAGATTTTCAAAAATACTCTTATCAGCTGTTCGGGAAAAATTTATTTGTTTCTCCAACTATGTATATGCGCCTAATGTTCTAATTTACTTTAAGCAACAAAATCTTTTTAATGCGGTCCTGGTAGGATTCCGTCATGTTTCTTGAATAAGTGTGCGAACCATATTTAT
The DNA here is from genome assembly GCA_951509765.1 of Sphenella marginata. Lineage (NCBI taxonomy): Eukaryota > Metazoa > Arthropoda > Insecta > Diptera > Tephritidae > Sphenella > Sphenella marginata. The sequence goes on along the minus strand of OX608079.1, from coordinate 36,146,469 downwards.
CAGCACCTTACCAATTTGTTCAATCTATCACTAAGGTATGGTGTTTTTCCATCAGCGTGGAAGGAATCATTTCCTCTACCGCTTCATAAAGTATCTCTTCTATTGATAACTATCGCGGCATAGCAAAGCTTTCTACCATCCCGGAATTGTTTGCAGCTATTGTTAGCAATCAATTTATGGATCCGGCCTCTACGTTGATCGTTGACTGCCAACACGGGTTCATAGGGACATTGAGGGGAAACTGAAAAGCAGATGAGCTTGCAAGGCGGGGTACGACCAAGCATAAAGATAAAGCACGCTTAGGTATATCCTTCGGCACGTGCAGGCTTATGCTGAACGAATACACATACACACAAGCCAACCAAAGATGGCAACAAACGCCAGGGTGTAGCATATCCGAAGAGATCTACGCCCCAAAAAGGTCCGAAATCTCGAAACTAATTAGAGAACTAACTGGAAATTATTATTATTGTGAGGCCTCATCGTAGGTGCTGCATGAGTTGGAAAGATAACGAAGAAACTGTGGGACACCTTATTTGCAACTGCACTGGACAACCACCGTGAAATTGCGGACTCTGACATCAAGGACGTGATGGCCTTCATCAGGTCCTCAAAATGATTCAAAGAGGAGGGGAACGGTGTCATAACGTGGTATCACAACGGGCCTTCTGGTCCTGGCCTATGTGTGCCCCTGCGGCAGCCACTTCAAACTAACCTAACCTTAGGTCCACCACTTCATCGAAAAGTCATTATATAACGCTTTGGATGGAATTGGCGCTGTATGAGGTAAGCTTAAATAGCCCAGAACTATCATCTAATCGGATATTTTAGTCGTTAAGCTTACAGTTTTGAACAATGAGATATGCTGCATGTAGATTGAGATATAAGATGAAAAAATACAATTTTAAACTAGGAAAGCAAAAATAAAAAAACTCAGTGTAATATAAAATATAAATTTTACAGTGTACGTTTCGGAAATACCTTGAAATCGGTTGAGGGTTCCATAGTAATCACAACTTACACCGCACCGTTTATTTTTTTTAAATTTTGAATGAAGGGGTCTGGTTGGGAGAACTTTTAACCGAGTTAATTTCCTTTTTTGTAGAGCATGAAATTTTCTATATAATTGTGAAAGGGAGCTGCTTAAAGTTCTTTAGTTACGGGAGTTTGGATAAAAATAAATCTCGTCCCCTTATTTGTAGTAGGGAGGGTAGAATACAGAAATTTTTCAACAGTGGAAATCTATCTATCGTTGTAAACAAACCACTTTTTTTGTATGATAAGCTCACAGAGTATCCAGTGGATAGACAAACTAAAATGGCTTCATTAGTTTTGCAATCAGAGTCAGTTTCATACTCCTATGTAGGTACTACAAGCAGCTATATTACGAATAACTTAAGCAATGGTTACATAAGTGTACAATCTGCACCAAACAGTTTTGATAAATTCATTTTGAGCATAACAGGAAATTCACTTCCGCCCTAATTTTGGTAAATCAATAATTGCAGAATGCAAAAAAGCTTTTGATACTAGTTAATTTTTAACATTTACTTGATTAAGGCAATAGCACTTAGGGTTTCTTAATTGAATACAATAAAATTATAGTTCATTTTGGTCTGACGCTCCAAACGCAAAAACTCCAGTCGTTGTTCGCCTAATTTTTTTAAAATCTGTTTAGCTGCAACCGCAGCACAATTGGCGCAGTCCGTACTTCTTTTAGTGAGTATAAAACGTGGTTCAGAAATCGTTCAACAGTAAAAAGTAAAAGCTTAAAACTAAACAAAAAGTGGTAGGCAGCAAAGCGGCATCAAAGAGACAAAAAGAACACGAAGTCAGGAGGAATGTAACGCAAGGTCATTCTGAAAAGATGTAATTGAGGCGCTTGCCAGACGAGAACAACAGTTGGAGGCATCGAGGACAGCATACCTGGAATTTCAGTATAAAGCGGACCATACGAGAATGGACCCGCTTTTTAAAAATATATATAAATAAGGCGAAGAATATGGTAATTAATATCTGTCGCCCAGAAGATTGGTGAGGTATAGGCCCGGTACGAAGCCACGTGAGATTTATAGAAGAATTATAGCCTTTAAGGTTAACTCGGTAAGTGAATTAGCTATTGAGATCCAGAATATCAAGTATAAAGTCGATTACCTTATAGTATACCATAGGGAAGGATCTTACTAATGCAGAGAACCTGGTAGTAAATACAACCAAGGACAGAGAACTAGGCTAAATTATATCCATAATGAATCAAAGAAGATTCGAGGATACGTGTATGCGACTCGAATATAAAATAATATATAGAAGGGAAGGAAGATATATAGAGTGGCCGAAGAAAAACTGTAACCAAATGCGACAAGTTCCAAATAAAAACAGGTGAAGCCGAGAGAAGCTCAGGTAATTATAAAAATAATCAAGGAAACCCAGCACAATTAAAACCAAATTAGCAGGGCCCCAACCAAAATAGGGAAAATGTGTCGTTACAAAAGAGGGAAAGTCCTCAAAATTATTACCAAAATAACAGCTAAAGAAGTAGTTCTGGCCAAATTGAGAGGTAGCCGCATTTAGGAAACCCTAGGCCAAAATCGCGGTAATCAACCTAGGCACAACGGAGAGGTGCCAATGGAGATTGCCAAAATTAAAAAATTGGAACACTTGTGAATGTTAACTAAATGAAAATCCAGATAAAGAAGAGAAAATGAGGGAGCGTTCCCACCATGTCGCTTACATATATTGCGGAACGAGAATTGATTGATTTTGGGGCAAACATCAGTTTGGTGGATATTGATATAAACGATTTCAAAGAAATATTTCTGAAGAAACCAATTGCGTTGAGTACATTAACAAAAAATTATATAATTAAATATGAAATATTGACAGAAGCCCCAATGGGATTTAATCTTCCATATTATGCAAGAGTTAATTAATTGGAAAGTAACTCCATTAAAAGGTAGAAAATATAATTTAAAATAGGTATCGACCTACTCAATTTTTTTAACATAACAATCAACTTAGTAGATGGATGTAAATATAACACTTAATAAAAAAAAAAAACTTATTTTGTAAATAAAAAATAAAAAAAATCTTGAAGTTCATACGCTAGAAGCAAAAGAGTTTGACTGGAGCAGAATAAGAGAGGAGGTAGAAAAAGTAATACAAAGGGTTAAAAAATTATTTCTTAAAGAAGGTGACCAGCTAACAAGCACAACGAAAGTTGTACATGAAATTAGGACGACGACAGACGGACAAATTAAAAGTAAATTCTACCGATATCCCCCACAACATGAGCCACGATGACAAAACAAATAAAAGATATGGAACAGAAGGAATTATGAGAAAAACTAGCTCACGATATTCTAGCCCATTAATTTGTGTACCAAAAAAAAAAGATAATTCTGAAGAAAGAAATTACAGGATAGTCAAAGACTACCGAAACAAATAGAATGAAGTGACAATAGACGATAATCACCCTCTACCAAATACAGACTCCATTTTGGATAACCTAGGGAAAGCTCAATACTTTAAAGCACTTGATCTAACTAAAGGGTATCACAAAACTTTAATTAGAGAAAAATATAGGTAAAAGACGGCATTCGCCACACCTCATGGCTTGTATGAATTTATAAGAATGATTTCGGCGACATTTCAACTGTTAAAGAACGAAACATTGCGTGACTTTAACAATAAAACATGTGTCGTGTATCTTGACGATATCTTAATATTTAGAACATCCCTTGAAGAGCCCGTAAAAACAATTATTAAAATTTTCGAAGAGTTAGAACAAGCTAATTTTAAAATGGAAATCGATAAATGTATCTTTATGAAGAAGGAGTCTTGGGTCATATCTTAACAAAGAAGGGTTTAAAACCAAATCCCGACAAAGTTAAAGTAATAAAATCTTGAAATTGCCCAAACCAGGAAAGCAAATTAAACGTTTTTTGTGGATAACCAGCTACTAGGTCAGTCTGTAAAGGACTAGGTGAAGTTAGCTTAGCCTATAACAAAATATTAAAAAAAAAAATTATGTTAAAATTAATTTAAAGGATCCAACCTACATAGAAGCATTTAAAAACTAAAAACATTAGTAAGTACCAGGCGCGTAGCCAGAAAAAAATTTCGGGGGGGGGGGGGGGGGGGTTTGGCCAAAGTGTCAGTAAATAAGAATTACCTATAAATACACATATATTTATATTTTCACATATTACATATTTATACTTTTATTTATTTGAAATGTTCCTCTTTCTACACGGCTAAAAATTTGAGCCTAAATTTTAAACCATTCATTGGTTTACACAATTTTTAAAACTTTTTGGTAATAAATTCCAAACCTTTCTCAATTTTTTGCGGTTTAGATTTAAAACTTAACCGGGATAAACAAACACTGTACTTTTCGCACAAAATTCATGAGTGCGCCGTAGCTCAGTAGGTAGAGCATTGCGCACTGATTTGGGGCACGTCGGTTCGAGACCTAACATTTTTTAAAAAAAACAAAAAAAATTGTTAACAACATTTTCGGTATAAAATTTAAATAATTTTTATTAGGCGCATTTCTATGACAACCGGCGTAAATTTAATTCTAAACCAAATTTGGTATTCAAAGGGTTTTTTTGGAATATCCAGTAAAATTAACTTCTTTAGACTAATTTAATTAGTTTTGAATGAAAGTATGTGCAAATACATAATGAAATTTCTGCAAATCAAAGTTCAAAAGTTTGTGGAAAATTCATGAAAATTTAAGAAGTCTCGAAAAAATTTCATCGAAATTTCTAACTTTCTCGTAAATTTTTTTTGATTTTTTTCGAGTATGCAGTTTAGATGCTCGTTCAATTGTCAAAAGCCGACCAAGATCATTTTCTTCAATATAAAAATATTACGCTTATAAATTTGTATGGAAGATAATGCACTTGGCTAGAAAAAAAGTGCCAAAAATAGAGTAATTCTTCATTGTTCACTTTAATTGAACGGGCCACAAAACTCCAAACTCGAAAAAATTTAAATATTTTTACTAAAAAGTTAGAAATTTTTATGAAAATTTTTCGAGTTTTCTTGAATTTTCATGAATTTTCCACAAAGTTCTTAACTTTTAGTTGCAGTATTTTCATTGTTTTTTTACACATTCTTTCATACAAAAATAATGAAATTAGTCAAAGGAAGTTAATCTTACTGGAAATTCCAAACAACACTTTGAACGAAAACATACTGGTCTAGGTGTATATGTAGCCCCAAAAAGTTTTAAATCTAGGCTAAATCTTTTAGCCGTGTACAAAATAATATTTATTTTTATTGTTTGTTTTGAAATTTTGTGTAGGATTTCTTCAGACTTTGGCAAGAAGTAAATAGTAGTTGTCGCTTTATTTCTTGAAGAAAAACTGAAGCTTCGGAAAAATAAAAACAAGAAATATAATGAAATAACATTGAAATTCATATAAAAAGCGGAAAATTGCAATTATTCAACATGCAAAACGGAACGTCAACATTTGTTGGCTATTCATGACAATTTCCTAGTCAAGAAATACTTGACAATATTTCTTAAGCATTTTCTTTTCAACAGCATACCGGGCTTTCTTTTAAACGTTTTCAATATTTTTTTCCAAATTAGCGTCACTTTTTAGTATCACCTCACAAGTATAAGTACAATTTAATTGTTACTTTCTCTGATAATTCAATACGACTGCGTTGTGTACAGCTTAGTAATTTTTGGAAATTTTTTTTAACTTCTTGTTCCTTTTTTTGGTTAAACCTTTGGCAACCGTGACTATAATAACGAGGGACACTCATTTTTACGATTTTTGCCCGCTGTATTCATAGCTCGAAAAGCAGTTAGTTTGGCGCGAATTTCTTAAAGGGCCAAATGAGTGAACCGTTGCAGGAATTTAGTTGTGACCTCTCAGACTTGCTCTGACAATTGATTAGCGACTACCAATAATTTTATATTTCTATTTGTTATTTAAATTAAAAAATCATACATAACATAAAATACTAAAAGACTCCAAAAATCGAAATGAATATACATACAAAAAAAAAACAAATCCATAAAATATTTTTTAAATGGCTTTAGTCTAAAGAAGACGATCGTAAACAAGTGTAAATAGAAAATTGTGTGCATCGAAATTGCGCTTGCGCAAAATTGGTAGCATATATGTATGTACATATATCGAAATCGGAAACACGGTTTTTTGGCCTTTATAGCGAAACATTTTAGGCCGTAAATCGAAAATGAGCATGAATTGAAGAGGGCCGTTGTAACGAAAGCCCGTATAAAGAGCGGCCGTATAACGAGGTATATTGCTATTATGTAATGCTAATTTCTTAACAGGGGTTTTAAAGGTGAATAGAGTAATTCGTCGCTAACGACGAAGAAAGGCACGTTCAACAAATTGTCAACGAAAAAAGGCGCATTAAAAATATTTCGGGAAATAAGGACGCATTAAAAAATATTTTGACGAAAAAAGGCGCATTAAAAAATATTTTGACGAAAAAAGGTGCATTAAAAAATATTTTGACGAAGAAAGGCGCATTAAAAAATATTTCGAGGAAGAAAGGCGCATAACCAAATATTTCGACGAAAAAAGACGTTAATGCGTCTTTCTTCAAACAAAAAAAGTTTGCGCCTTTCTTCGTCGACAAACAGCTTTGCGCCCTTTTTCGTCTATAGGAACGAATTATTCTAGTACAGACGTATATTTTTTAATTTTCGGAAATTTTGGGGGGGGGGGGGGTCAAAAAGAATATAAGGATGTTAACGAAAGTATTGGTTCAAATCTTGATTTACAGTCAAGCCAATAGTAAGCAAATAACATCAAAGATGACGAAACGCGAAACGAAAGGAGATATTCCTTATGTCTCTGGGGGGCTGAGTTTAATAAAGTATTTGTGGGTTTGGATGACTAGGTCTCTGGCAGTTCAGAAGGAACTGCCTGCTTAAAAGTTCCGCGTGCTCACGAACGTTGAGCATTTCAGCCTCTTGATGAAGGTGAGATTCAGACGACATAAGCAAACAGCCTGTGACAGTTCTCATGGCGGTATCATAGCAGCATAGTCAATAACCGGTTGGCCAATAGCCTTATATGTAGCGAGCAATGTTAATTTATCTTTTCCCCAAGTACTGACGTCCAGTGACTTGAGGATCTTATTGCGGCTCTGTACCTTTGAAGCCATTGCGGTGGTATGTCTAGCGAGGGTGAGGCTGTTGTCGAACGTAAATCTCAAGATTGTAGGGTGATTTCGAGAGATTTCGCTATGTGAAGAAGCTGGAAAGGTCTCGGAAGTAACAGTTCAGTCTAGTACAAAGTTCGTCTATGGAAGGGCCGTAGGCATTATAGTGCAATCTTCAGCAGTGTTGCCAGGATACAATTTATTTTGGAGCTAGATTTGAGAAAAAAAGAGCTAGAAAAGAACTAGATTTATTCAAGAAAATCCAAAACATGTAAAAAAAGAACTAAAAGGCACTTAAGTATTGTACATTGTTTTACATTTATTTCATACTAGCACCCTGCTTTGCACGGTATGCACATAAGTAGTTAATAAATTCCTGCTACCCTCAATTGCGAAAACAATTAACAGGCTGAGAAGGTTCAGAACAATATTTATTTTCCCTTATTATATCCCGTTTATGTCTACGGCAACCAACTAAAGTAAAGGCGTTTTTTAACAGTCCAACTTTGACATTTTGTCATCTCCCCTCTATTTGACTCTTTAGCTGTACCTAAACATTCCCCAAGTAATCCGCAATCATTTTTCAAAGAAATTTCAAATATACAGACACAACTTATCGAGAGTTTTATTAAATACTAGCAGACCCGGCAGACGTTGTTCTGCCTGACCAGTGACTTCCCTAGAAATACATTTTCAAATATTTTTCTTTAACTTTTAACATTCCATTTATTGCAGTGCTTTAGGATATACAATGTTTCTGGCTTTAAAGTCTTTGGTATAAACAAATAAATTTTTTGGATGTCCAACTCAAAAAACGGATCTTTTGAACTCAATGGGTATGACAAAAACCATTATGCGCTGCTGAGCAGATGTATAGTTCCCAAATTATATAATTCTTGACCAAGGGACACACATATCCAAAAATCTTTAATTTAGACCCAATATGTTCAGAGTTATGAAGAATTTAAATTTTATATAGCCTGGGGGCGTGGCACTGGCTACTTTTCCAAAAATTTATGTAGCCTGAATCGTACACAACAATTTTCGTAACCAATCTTGAAAGTTTAAAAGAGATCGACCATAAACTTTGGACATTATTGAAGTACAAACAAAACACAAAAAATGTGGGCGTGGCACCGCCCACTTTTCCAAAATTACATAAATCTTGACCAAAGGACACACATATCCAGAAATCATTAATTTAGACCAAATATGTTCAGAGCTATGAAGAATTAAAATTTTATCTAGCCTGGGGGCGTGGCACCGCCTACTTTTCCAAAAATTGATATAGCCTAAATCGTACACAACAATTTGCTTTACCAATCTTCAAAGTTTAAAAGAGATCGACCATGAACTTTGGACATTATTGAAGTACAAACAAAACACAAAAAATGTGGGCGTGGCACCGCCCACTTTTCCAAAATTACATAAATCTTGACTAAAGGACACACATATCCAGAAATCATTAATTTAGACCAAATATGTTCAGAGCTATGAAGAATTTAAATTTTATATAGCCTGGGGGCGTGGCACCGCCTACTTTTCCAAAAATTGATATAGCCTAAATCGTACACGACAATCTTCTGAACCAATCTTGAAAGTTTAAAAGAGATCGACCATAAACTTTGGACATTATTGAAGTACAAACAAAACACAAAAAATGTGGGCGTGGCACCGCCCACTTTTCCAAAATTACTTAAATCTTGACCAAAGGACACAAATATCTAAAAATCATTAGTTTTTTTTTGACAAAGTAAGTGAATTTTTCTTCATATAAATTTATGTAAGAAAAAAAATGTCATGTGCATACCTCCCTAAAAATCAGTATATCTTTTTTGTTCGTCGTTCAATTTTTTTTTTATGTATACATACATACTATTGCATATAATGACAAAGGTTTTCAACTAATTTCATGCTACTTTTACTAGGTTTTTCCAGAATTTTTTTTATTTTGGCAAATAAAAAGTCGACAAAATGCTATACACATTTCTTCAATTACATAAACTGTAATTTTTTCGTAGCACGTATAGTAAATCGTAGGTACCTTTAGCTTGAGACTTTTTATATAGCACTTGTTTTCATCTTTTACATAGAAGATTTTACTATTAATTATTTTTCCGCTTATTATTTTAAACTTAAGATTGGACATTTTATTTCTTTATAGCACCGACCTTTAGCTTGAATGCGTGAAAAACAATAACTCATTGTTTTTCTAAAATCTTACCTTACTACAGTTATAGAAACAGTTACAAAAACATTGAAACTTGTTAAATTACAATCTTAAGAGAAATGAAATAGGCCCCAACAAATATGAAATAACTCCCAATGCAATTTTAAGAGAAATGAAATAATTAGGAGTTATTTCATATTTCTTTGCACTTATTTCATTTGGGAGTTATTTCATTTTTTTGGGGACTTGTGGTTTCATTATGAAATAACTTCCAAATATTGGGAGTTATTTCATTTCCTTCTTTGGGAGTTATTTCATTTATTAAAGTTGGGAATTATTTCATTTTTATTGGGACTTATTTCATTGGGAGTTATTTCATGGGAGTTATTTCATTTGGGAGTTATTTCACTGCACCGGCAACTTTTCGTATGCGTGAGCAGTTGGCTTGGCTGTAATGCATTGTCAGCGATATTTTGGAGGACTGCTCCCTCAGCACTATATTGGTGAACTTCTACAATAATTGTACAATTTCTATTTGAACTCATTGACAGTTTTACTGGATTTAACCTCGTTAGGTAGCTCATTATAACATTTCAATCCTTTATAGTATAGATTACATTTGTCTGCCTCAGTTTCATAGGCGGTAAGGTTAAAGTCATTTCATCTTCTAGTATTTACGGAATGCATATTTCTAACATACTTAATGTTACTTTTGAGATAATCGGGTAAGTTGCCCTCTATTATTTTTTTATACCCAGCGTACTAGTACTAGTACAAGGGTATATTAATTTTGTCCACATAACGGTACTATGTAACGGCGAAAAATAATCGAGTTAGATATGGGGTTCCATATATGAAAGTTCTTAGGTTGAAAAGAGGAATTGATTAAGGCATGTCCGTCCGTCTGTCCGTCCGTGTACACGATAACTTGAGTAAAAATTGAGATATTTGCATGAAATTTTGCATACAGGTTACTTTCTGGCCAAGGTAGGTTGCTATTGAAAATGGGAGAAATCGGATGATAACCACGCCCCCTTTTTCGATATCAAAAATTTCGAAAATCATATAAATTGACATAACTTGCGTAAAAACTGAGATATTTGCATGGAATTTGTTATGCACGCTACTTTCTGGCCAAGGTAGGATGCTATTGAAAATGGGCGAAATCGGATGATAACCACGCCCCCTTTTTCGATATCGGTAGCTGCTGTGAAAATTTTCGAAATCCGGTGATAACCACGCCCAATTTTTCGATATCGAAAATCACATAAATTAACATAAGTTGAGTAAAAATTGAGATCTTTGCATGAAATTTGTTATACGGGTTACTTTTTGGCCAAGGTAGGTTGCTATTGAAAATGGACCAAATCGGATGATAACCACGCCCCCTCTTTCGATATCGAAAACTTCGAAAATCTCATAAATGGACATAAATTGCGTAAAAACTGAGATATTTCCATGGAATTTGTTATCCAGGCTACTTTCTGGCCAAGGTAGGATGCTATTGAAAATGGGCGAAATGGGATGATAACCACGCCCCCTTTTTCGATATCGGTAATTTGGAAATCACATAAATTAACATAACTTGAGTAAAAATTGAGATCTTTGCATGAAATTTGTTATACGGGTTACTTTTTGGCCAAGGTAGGTTGCTATTTAAAATGGACCAAATCGGATGATAACCACGCCCCCTTTTTCGATATCGAAAACTTCAAAAATCTCATAAATGGACATAACTTGCGTAAAAACTGAGATATTTCCATGGAATTTGTTATCCAGGCTACTTTCTGGCCAAGGTAGGATGCTATTGAAAATGGGCGAAATGGGATGATAACCACGCCCCCTTTTTCGATATCGAAAATTTCGAAAATCACATAAATTGACATAACTTCCGTAAAAACTGAGATATTTGCATGGAATTTGTTATCCAGGCTACTTTCTGGCCAAGGTGAGCTGCTGTGAAAATTTTCGAAATCCGGTGATAACCACGCCCAATTTTTCGATATCGAAAATCACATAAATTAACATAAGTTGAGTAAAACTTGAGATATTCGCATGAAATTTGGTACACAGGTTACTTTCTGGCCAAGGCATGTTGGTGTTTAAAATGGGCGAAATCGGATGAAAACCACGTCCCCTTCTTTGATATAGAAAATTTAAAATGAGATTCTAGGGACTATATCATTGCCAAGTCATGGTATTTGTATCTCGTTCTGAAAACTAACGCTGGGTATTTAATATTCGGTTCACCCGAACTTAGACTTCCTTACTTGTTTTAATAAATTTCATGGTATAGTAAACAATTTGTTGTTTAACACTCATCCAGTTAAGAGCGGCGAGCATGTCTCTGATGGGTATGTCATAGCGTTTTTTAAGGATAAATCTCATTGTGCGGTTTTGTTGCTTTTGTAGTTTATAAATTTGACTATCTCTCAAAATAAAAAGTATTGTGGAACAGTATATGAAATGAGGCTCGACTATGGATCTGTAAACCATTACTTTGTACCGTGTGCTTAAATTCTTGCATGTTCTTTGCATAAAACATACTTTTATGGCTATTTTACCAACCGTGTAATCAACATGTTCACTGAAGTTCGGTTGAGTACTTTGGACGCCCATAAAGGACACACAGACACACATTCATTTTTATTTATAAGATGGGTTTGTTACTATAATTTGGGGAATCACCAAAAACTCTCTTTATATTTCTTCTCTTTTGTCGAAGGCTTATGCATCTCTTAGTCAAAATACATTTTCTCTACGTTGAGTTCATACACACACGCACATACATTTTTGTTCCGCTGTAGCTTGAGTTTGATCTATGAAAATTCTTATGCTTGGATTGTTTGAAGCTTTTATAAATTTCATCCTAGAAATAAGAGACTTTAAGTTTTGAAAATGGAAAAAATGAAAACGCCACTTGGTTAATTTTTGGGAAAACTTGCTTCTTAAAAAAATTTCATAAAAATTGGGCCATCACTTTTCGAGATTAGCCGTTACGAATATTTTCATATAAGCAATTTTATATAATTAGTATAGATATAGATATGCTGATACCCACATAGGACGGCAGTGTACCTATACAATTGATTTTTGATTTAGCTGCAATTTAAAAAAAAGTGAACAAAAATTTTAGAGGCACTTTTAGTTTTTTTTTGACAAAGTAAGTGAATTTTTCTTCATATAAATTTATGTAAGAAAAAAAATGTCATGTGCATACCTCCCTAAAAATCAGTATATCTTTTTTGTTCGTCGTTCAATTTTTTTATTTTATATATTACTTACAGCTATACTTAGCCTTTACAGTAATAAATTTATAATGTTCTTAATTATAAATTTAAGTTTACTTATTTACTAATTTGTTAATTTGGTACCAAGTATTAGTGCTAATATGTGAGGCAGTCCTCCAACACAGCAACACAATGCTTATCCGTGATGGAAGCGGGATGTTGGCCGTCTACGCATGTAAAGCGCGAAAAAACATCTGAACGGCGATGCACTGGCTGGAAGAGTGATGCGGTTCAGTATGTGCCTTGGCAACTTTGGTGCAGTGAAATAACTCCCAACAAAAAAATGAAATAGCTCCCAAATATTTTCCATACAAATTGGGACTTATTTCATAATGAAATAACTTCCAATGCGTTGGGACTTATTTCATACCATTTTGTTGGGAATTATTTCATAATGAAATAACTCCCAAATGAATTTACTCCCAACGAAATTCCGTTGGGTGTTATTTCATTATTTTTCAGCATTGGGATTTATTTCATATTTTTTGGGATTTATTTCATTTGGTTTAAAATTTGCATTGGGAGTTATTTCATATTTGTTGGGACTTATTTCATTCGGCTTAAAATTTGCATCGATGGCACATTTTCAATTGTACCGCTGGGATGTTTTAAACAGTTTATTTTGATCCATATTGAATATTATGAGAGGTAAGATATAACTGCTAGGCAAGAAAGAAATAGTTTTGATGGGCGGGAGGGTGGTGGCGCGGCCGTTCGCGCTTTTCCGCTGTCCAGCGCGTCCCGGCGGGCGCCGCCCCGCCTTTTTATGTATACATACATACTATTGCATATAATGACAAAGGTTTTCAACTAATTTCATGCTACTTTTACTAGGTTTTTCCAGAATTTTTTTTATTTTGGCAAATAAAAAGTCGACAAAATGCTATACACATTTCTTCAATTACATAAACTGTAATTTTTTCGTAGCACGTATAGTAAATCGTAGGTACCTTTAGCTTGAGACTTTTTATATAGCACTTGTTTTCATCTTTTACATAGAAGATTTTACTATTAATTATTTTTCCGCTTATTATTTTAAACTTAAGATTGGACATTTTATTTCTTTATAGCACCGACCTTTAGCTTGAATGCGTGAAAAACAATAACTCATTGTTTTTCTAAAATCTTACCTTACTACAGTTATAGAAACAGTTACAAAAACATTGAAACTTGTTAAATTACAATCTTAAGAGAAATGAAATAGGCCCCAACAAATATGAAATAACTCCCAATGCAATTTTAAGAGAAATGAAATAATTAGGAGTTATTTCATATTTCTTTGCACTTATTTCATTTGGGAGTTATTTCATTTTTTTGGGGACTTGTGGTTTCATTATGAAATAACTTCCAAATATTGGGAGTTATTTCATTTCCTTCTTTGGGAGTTATTTCATTTATTAAAGTTGGGAATTATTTCATTTTTATTGGGACTTATTTCATTGGGAGTTATTTCATGTGAGTTATTTCACTGCACCGGCAACTTTTCGTATGCGTGAGCAGTTGGCTTGGCTGTAATGCATTGTCAGCGATATTTTGGAGGACTGCTCCCTCAGCACTATATTGGTGAACTTCTACAATAATTGTACAATTTCTATTTGAACTCATTGACAGTTTTACTGGATTTAACCTCGTTAGGTAGCTCATTATAACATTACAATCCTTTATAGTATAGATTACATTTGTCTGCCTCAGTTTCATAGGCAGTAAGGTTAAAGTCATTTCATCTTCTAGTATTTACGGAATGCATATTTCTAACATACTGAATGTTACTTTTGAGATAATCGGGTAAGTTGCCCTCTATTATTTTTTTATACCCAGCGTACTAGTACTAGTACAAGGGTATATTAATTTTGTCCACATAACGGTACTATGTAACGGCGCAAAATAATCGAGTTAGATATGGGGTTCCATATATGAAAGTTCTTAGGTTGAAAAGAGGAATTGATTAAGGCATGTCCGTCCGTCTGTCCGTCCGTGTACACGATAACTTGAGTAAAAATTGAGATATTTGCATGAAATTTTGCATACAGGTTACTTTCTGGCCAAGGTAGGTTGCTATTGAAAATGGGAGAAATCGGATGATAACCACGCCCCCTTTTTCGATATCAAAAATTTCGAAAATCATATAAATTGACTTAACTTGCGTAAAAACTGAGATATTTGCATGGAATTTGTTATGCACGCTACTTTCTGGCCAAGGTAGGAAGCTATTGAAAATGGGCGAAATCGGATGATAACCACGCCCCCTTTTTCGATATCGGTAATTTGGAAATCACATAAATTAACATAACTTGAGTAAAAATTGAGATCTTTGCATGAAATTTGTTGTACGGGTTACTTTTTGGCCAAGGTAGGTTGCTATTGAAAATGGACCAAATCGGATGATAACCACGCCCCCTTTTTCGATATCGAAAACTTCGAAAATCTCATAAATGGACATAACTTGCGTAAAAACTGAGATATTTCCATGGAATTTGTTATACAGACTACTTTCTGGCCAAGGTAGGATGCTATTGAAAATGGGCGAAATGGGATGATAACCACACCCCCTTTTTCGATATTGAAAATTTCGAAAATCACATAAATTGACATAACTTGCGTAAAAACTGAGATATTTGCATGGAATTTGTTATCCAGGCTACTTTCTGGCCAAGGTGAGCTGCTGTGAATATTTTCGAAATCCGGTGATAACCACGCCCAATTTTTCGATATCGAAAATCACATAAATTAACATAAGTTGAGTAAAAATTGAGATCTTTGCATGAAATTTGTTATACGGGTTACTTTTTGGCCAAGGTAGGTTGCTATTGAAAATGGACCAAATCGGATGATAACCACGCCCCCTTTTTCGATATCGAAAACTTCGAAAATCTCATAAATGGACATAAATTGCGTAAAAACTGAGATATTTCCATGGAATTTGTTATCCAGGCTACTTTCTGGCCAAGGTAGGATACTATTGAAAATGGGCGAAATGGGATGATAACCACGCCCCCTTTTTCGATATCGGTAATTTGGAAATCACATAAATTAACATAACTTGAGTAAAAATTGAGATCTTTGCATGAAATTTGTTATACGGGTTACTTTTTGGCCAAGGTAGGTTGCTATTGAAAATGGACCAAATCGGATGATAACCACGCCCCCTTTTTCGATATCGAAAACTTCGAAAATCTCATAAATGGACATAACTTGCGTAAAAACTGAGATATTTCCATGGAATTTGTTATCCAGGCTACTTTCTGGCCAAGGTAGGATGCTATTGAAAATGGGCGAAATGGGATGATAACCACGCCCCCTTTTTCGATATCGGTAATTTGGAAATCACATAAATTAACATAACTTGAGTAAAAATTGAGATCTTTGCATGAAATTTGTTATACGGGTTACTTTTTGGCCAAGGTAGGTTGCTAGTGAAAATGGACCAAATCGGATGAAAACCACGCCCCCTTTTTCGATATCGAAAATTTCGAAAATCACATAAATTGACATAACTTGCGTAAAAACTGAGATATTTGCATGGAATTTGTTATCCAGGCTACTTTCTGGCCAAGGTGAGCTGCTGTGAAAATTTTCGAAATCCGGTGATAACCACGCCCAATTTTTCGATATCGAAAATCACATAAATTAACATAAGTTGAGTAAAACTTGAGATATTCGCATGAAATTTGGTACACAGGTTACTTTCTGGCCAAGGCATGTTGGTGTTTAAAATGGGCGAAATCGGATGAAAACCACGCCCCCTTCTTTGATATAGAAAATTTAAAATGAGATTCTAGGGACTATATCATTGCCAAGTCATGGTATTTGTATCTCGTTCTGAAAACTAACGCTGGGTATTTAATATTCGGTTCACCCGAACTTAGACTTCCTTACTTGTTTTAATAAATTTCATGGTATAGTAAACAATTTGTTGTTTAACACTCATCCAGTTAAGAGCGGCGAGCATGTCATAGCGTTTTTTAAGGATAAATCTCATTGTGCGGTTTTGTTGCTTTTGTAGTTTATAAATTTGACTATCTCTCAAAATAAAAAGTATTGTGGAACAGTATATGAAATGAGGCTCGACTATGGATCTGTAAACCATTACTTTGTACCGTGTGCCTAAATTCTTGCATGTTCTTTGCATAAAACATACTTTTATGGCTATTTTACCAACCGTGTAATCAACATGTTCACTGAAGTTCAATTTATTATTTATTTTAACTCCCAAGTACTTGAAACTATCAACTCTTTCGATTATTTCGCCGTTTATATTAAGATCTTGTACCACATTGCTCTGAAAATTTCGCCTTGAAATAACCATACATTTGGTTTTGCTAATATTTAATTTAAGTTTATTCAAGCATAGCCAATCATAAACTCTATTTAAATCCTCTTGTAGCTTTAGGTATACTTCATTGACATTAACCCCACTGAGCATCAGAAATGTATCGTCAGCAAAAAGTTTGATATCACAGTGCTTGAGAGATTTAGTAATATCGTTAACATAAATGTTGAACAATATGGGAGCTAATACTGAGCCTTGTGGGAGTCCAATAGGCACCCCTCTGCTATCTGACAAGGATGTACCAATTACTGTTCTTTGAGATCTATTCGTAGTGAAGTCTTGGAACCATTTTAGTTCCGTATCCCTAACTCCTATGTATATTGTACAGCTTTTTTAATAGAAGATCCTGGTCAATTGTCTCAAATGCACGTTTTAAATCCAGGAATATAGCGATCACGTGTTTATTCCTCCTCAAATCTTCTTTCTAATTTGCTATAACTACAATCAGAGCGCTTTAACAAGTATGTTTCTTCCGGAAACCGGATTGTTGAGGTATAATAATATTATTTTCTTCTAAATACTTTACCAATTGATTTTTAACCACTGTTTCCAGTATTTTTTCGTCACAAGGTAACGTGTTTAGTGGTCTGATCTCGTCTGCTCTTATTGTATTCTTAACTTTCTCTATTGGCACAGCCAGGGAAGTTTTCCATAACATAGGAACTATTCCTTTCTCTAGACTTTCATTGACAATTTGAGCATAGAAATATCCTGTGTAAGCAACAGAGTCCTTTATAACACCTTCAGATAGTAGTTTTTTCCCTCCAATTTTATTTTTGAATCTATTAACTATTTGAAGTATTTCATTTGTGGATACTCCTTGAAATTTGAAGGTGTGGGTGCTACTTCCTATAGTAGTAAGACCAAGTGCACGTCCCTTTCTAAGCTTCAAGCAGTCCATTAGTGAAACTCTCATCAAAATTCATTCCTTAGTTTCCGAGATCCTTCAGTTCAAACAGACAAGCAGACAGACAATAATTTTAAAAATGGATCAGATGAACTCTATAGCATTCCCCAAGTCATCCCCGGTCATTTTTTCAAAGAAGTTTTTACTGTACGACTGTTCTAGAGATTTATTATAGTACATATATATTTAACTTAAAAAATGTTTAAAACGTATAAAAAGTATAACTAAGTCAACAAAAAAAAAAATAAAAGTGTGTTCTTGAAAAATTATCAAGCTTGATAAATAGTTAGGAAAAAAATATTTTTAATTTCTAGTACAACTCAAAAATAATTTTTATTTTTGCGTCAAAGCCAAATGAAGTCATTTTAATTCTGACTCGGAATTCAAAACGCTTGAAATATTTTTTCTGATTACACAGTGCTACAAAAAAAAAAGTAAATACACTCATCGAGCGACCTAGCTAAGATTGTTCATCTGGTCGAGTTATACACGAAACGCCCTTTAAAAAGTTTCTAACACCCCCAAAATCTAGTTTTAAGGCCAAAAACCGTTTTTTCAGTTTGTACTTTAAAAAAAAAATTCTTTAAAAAACCAATTTTCAACCGATTTTAAAATTCTCAACGGTTTTGGGTAAAAATTGTTGACACTTTTGAAATATATATAGTGTTTAACTTATTTGAAAAAAGTATGATATGTTTTTTAAGCCAGAAGTTGAAATTTTTGGAAATTTCATCCGGTTTTCCGGTTTCGACGTCATTTTTTTGCGACTTATTAACAATGAATGAACCTCTTTGGGCATGTATCATCGGGAGACATTCACTACTTAAATATACCAGTTTTCTTTTTTTTTTTGGAAAGGACTTCAAGTTTTCAAGTTATGCAGCCTAATCCAATAAATTTTGCCTCTAAAATGGCCTAAAATGCATCTGGTGTTAGAAAAAATTATTGTAAAATTTCATGGAAACAAGAAATTAATAATCAAACCATTGTCAAAAATTACTATTTGTTGTTTAAAATTATAATTGATGTCTTAACAGTAAGCCCATTTTTTTACTTACACAGGGTGCCCCTGGAAATGGGAGTGTCAGATTTTTGATTATGCTGCATAACGTAAAAACTTGAAGTCCTTTTCAAAAAATAAAAACTGGTATATTTAAGTAGTGAATGCCTCTCGATGACACATGCCCAAAGAGGTTCATTCATTGTTAATTAGTCTCAAAAAAATGACGTCGAAGCCGTGGATCTGGGATGTAAAAATAAGCGCCGCAGGTTAAAATTTGGAATAAAAATTCGGGGCAGTGCTATAAAGCCATGGGAAATAAAGCTATATGGCCTTATAACTCAATGGAGTGTGAAATAAGGCCATATATTTTTATTCCCATGTAAGGATTGAAATAAAGCCATTGTGGTTTTATTTCATTTTACAATTCTTTTTGAAATAATTCATGGTATTGTTTCCTTTGGCGCTCAACTAATAATAAATTAGCTAAAAATATGATAGGGGTGACACAAATGACACGAAGTCGAAATTTAATCTTTTTGTTTTAGTGAAAAGTTATTAACAAAAAACCAAAAAATGATCCTGATTAAGGGACCCGCTCCATGTTTTTTATGTGCAGAACACCTTTCCGCATTGGCGGACTATATTGCATTTTAACTGCCGTTCTTCAGTATATTGAAAGCATTTTTGTCTCTTGTTTTCCGTGATACTGTACTTAGTTAAGAAATTATGAAAAGAGAAAGAGGAGATATTTGCACTTAAAGTTCACAATTTTCTGTAATTTTCATGTGGTTGTTGTAATGGCACATTAGGCTGAGCCAAAAAAGTGAAAAAGTGTGCGTACCGTGTGAACGTTGCCACGGTTCAGGCAACCACCCGCAGTTGTCATGGCGTAGCCCAGGGCTTTTTTTATATTCCAAATTTTCATTTTTTATTATCATTATCATTTGAAACTAAAGACTATCATATTATGAATCGGGATTTAAAGGGGATACTAAAAAACTAGTAAGGAAGTCTAAGTTCGGGTGTAACCGAACATTAAATACCTAGTAGTGATCTGTTTTGGTATCCTAATTTACTCAGGTCTATTTTAATACATACCTGAAAAGTTGTTATTCGATTACAACTTTTTGAAATTTCAAGCAATCGCTTTTCAAAATAGCTGACCTTTTCTGCTGAAAAGTGTGCGGCGCCACGCCTACTTCACCAAAATCCACAACATTTTTTTACAGTTAAGCTTTGCTTAAAAAGCTTATTATGTGTGTAAAATCTTATTTATATAACTTATACAATTATGGAAATATCGCGATTCTAATTTTACAAAGAAAATTTTCAGAACTGTGTTTAAAAAGTGGGCGTGTCCGTTAACCAATTTTGTTTATTTTTACAGCAAAGAGTTAGCTTTATATGTTGAACGCTTTCTCCAAATATCGTTTTAATAAATCAATTTTTACCGGAGTTATGGCATGGAAAGTTTTGTGGAATAATCCACAATAAAGAGGCGAGGCCACGCCCATTTTCCAAAAATTGTGTGCATTCTACTTTCTTTGCCCATGAACACTTTAGAGGTGAAATAGAAATGATATACAGCTAGTTTAAGCAAAGTTATTGCATATTCAATATATCTATGATCCTTTTCAAAATCTTTCGTATAAAATTCGGCGTGGACCTTACCCGATTTCGCTAATTTTTTTTCGGAATATTGCCTGTATTAATATAAATATGTGTGCTGAATTTCATTTTGCTATCTTGAGCAGTTTTTGATTTATGATTAATAATATTTCCAAATTTGACTTAATCAAAAATGGGCGGTGCCACGCCCCTTTTAAAAAATTTCTTCAAATATTAATTTTTTGCCTTAACGCCACCGTACACACCGAATTTTATCCTTATAGGTGTATTATGTACTGAATTATCACTCTTTTTGTATTTTCGAAAATATTATATATATAGAAAGTGGGCGTGGCTTTTAACCGATTTTGCCTATTTTCAATAGCGCTCCGAGATAAGTAAAAAGGAACCTGCATACCAAATTTCATTGAGATATCTCAAGATTTACTCAAGTTATCGTGTTCAAAGACGGACGTACGGACGGACATGGCTTAATCAATTTCTCTTTTCCTCCTGAACATTTTGATATATAAGTCAATATCTATCTCGAATGAAGTTAATATACCTTGTGTGCGAAGCACTACTAGGTATAAAAAATTTGGAATATAAAATTGCGCTATTTTTTATTCCAAATTTTTGGCTGCGGCGCTTATTTATAACTCCCAGATTCAGGATATAATAATCTGCTTCGAATCTCAAACCCGAATGCCTCAGTGACTATAATTCACATGTCCAAAGCGTACGTCCGTCGGTTTGGGTAAGGAATCGAAGGAGCGCTCTGTTGTTGTTGTTGTTGTTTTAACAACAAAATCACTCCCCGAAGGTTTTGGGGAGTGTTGTCGAAATAACAGTCCTTGGCCGGATATGAACCCGGTACACTCCGGTACTCCCTTGCGGTACTGCCCGACTGTCGTGGGAGCGATTTGGTATGACCAGTGCAACCTTCTAGGTCATGTCATCCCTCCTTCCGAAAGGAAAGAGAAGATGGGTAATGAGAGGTGGGAGGCATCATATCCGTAGATCAACCATCGAGTTGCACATCACTACCTTTGTGCATATTAGTCGCCTCTTACGACCGGTATGCCTACCGCGGGCATATTCTAAGCCCCAACCCGCAGGGGCGTTCGTTTTTCTGTCGTTATGAAGTCGGACGGTCTTTCGGTGTAGAGTAGGATGGGTAGGTTGTCTAATGCTAATGTGACCATCGGTCGCCAGTTTACGTGGTTGATTAGGCCCGTGCTCGAAATGGAGATGTCTGTCCAGCTGTGGCAGCCTGCCACCCTGATGGGGTCATCTCCATTTAATGTACAGAATGCCGAGTTGTCTATTTGCTCTGCGAGTGCGTCTCTGCTATCTGCTGGCAAGTTGGAGTGCCAGAGATCGTGATGTGCATTGAAGTCACCTAGAATTAGGCAGCTATCACCCCTTAAATGACGGGGACAGCGCATGACAGGAGGAATGTATACACCCAGAGAAAAAACAACATAAAATAAAAAAAACGCTATTGATTCAATAAAAACATTAACGAAAGTCTAGTAATGTCGAAAATTCTTATTTCAATATAGCATAACTTTATTTTAATGTTACGCAATATCGAACATATCGAGGCCTGTGGCCAAAAATAACGTAAGAGCCCAAAGTAAATTTTAAAGGAGAAGGTTTTTTCTAATTTGTTTCGCATCCAGTTTATGTATTGGCGTGAAATTTGGTACAAAGCTTTTATTTATCCCAACATACATAATGCAATCACTTTTATTTCAATATATCGACAGCCACACTGCAAAACCCCGTAAGTCACTATTTTTCCAAAAATAAGGTTCTGAGCCTTTCCCTTTTCAGTCAAAATCGGGATACAACTTCCCGTTTCTTTCCAGTGGTGAAATGAAATAACCGTCGCCCATATACATACGTTATAATTATCACAGTTTTTTCCCTCTCCTGAAAACTTTTTGGTTTTGGACATACAGGGTTTTGCAGTGTGGCTGTCGATATGCAATGTAAGCGTAGTTTTTGGCGCATACGTCTTTTTTGACCTCACCAAATCAGTCTACTTTCTAATAATTCTGTTGTTACGTCAAAAATTTAAGGTAGCAATAGGTGATTTTCTACTGTTTTTTTTCATTATTGCAAATTATTTGTGCTCGAACATTTTAAAATAAATATTTCAGACTAAATTTACTATGTAGTTTTCATAAAAACCACAATGCATATAAAAGAAACTTAAATGTGTTTTCTGATCTCTATTTTGTAAAACTAAATATCATTCAATGGTACTATGCATGGAATCAACAGGCATCATAGTATGTCCGGGTAAGAAGTAACACAATTAAATAAATACACGCTTTAATTTACACAGAAAATTAACACATTTTAAGTTTGCCAAAGGTAAAAAAGACGTAACAGCCATTTTGCCTTCACAAAAAATATGAGAAAGCAAAATACATCTAGTTACGTCAAAATTGATTTTCCTCTCAACTCATAACGGTACATTTCACAGGGATAAGACTTAGAGAGGTTATGCGCGTGATGATAAATTATGGATTTTCATAAAAAAACCTAGTATCGAAAATCATGCCTCTTACGTCTTTTTATAGGGCTCGATATTTAATATTTTTCGGCATTGATTTAATATTTGATTCTTATCGATTTGAGTCGTCGTCTTATTGAATCAATATGAAAGAATTATTAAATTAATAGTGAGCATTGTTGATTTGTTGATACAAAACAGAAGAAATATTAAATTCAGAATGTCAATTACACTGGTCGACGGCCAAAATTTACCCGAGACGCCGTTATGAAATTCGAATGTAAAACCACCCCCTGATTTCGAAAATTCATTTTTGATTCTATGGTACCGTTTTTGAGATATTTACAATTTACCGTTATTCGAAAACCCCAAAAAGATGGCTCCCTTTAACTACGTATAGGTATCTCCCGAACGGGTCGAGCAATTGCAAAAAGGTTTACAGATTCAAAAAGACGATAAAATTTGGTTGCGCGAACTAATTTCAGTGGAATTAACGTCACTGACGCACCCCAAAAGCGAATTAATGTCAGTGACATTAAGACGCATGCCAAAAGCGAACTAAGGTCAATATTTTTAGCGAACTAACGCAATTGACATTAATCCGCATTAAGAAAGCGAACTAAAGTCAGTATATTTTTTTTATATTCCAAATTTTCATTTTTCATTATCACCTTCGACTTATGATCATTATATCATGAATCTGGGATTTAAAAAATGAATCTGGGATTGACTTAGGTCAGATTCCCAATTCGGGGTGTGATGCATGGTATTTATGTGCAGAACTCCTTTCCGCATTGGCGGCCTTGGGCCGCGCTTCAAAAAATAACCCTGGGCTACGCCATTCCAACTCCGGGTGGTTCCCATAGCCGTGGCTACCGCCACGGTGATGTCCTTCCGCGTGCCACTCTTTTCTCACAGGGTAATGTGATTACAACAACCACATGAAAATGACAGAAAATTCTGAACTTTAACTGCAAATATCTCGGAAACTACTAAAAATATTGGTTCAGCGGAGTTATATTCATGCTCCTGGGACCAAAGCGCGTCTCCAGATACATATCTCAACATTTTTGGTTGTGTATTAGCGCTCGGTACCCCACGTAAACGATTACCCACTTCTAGATTTAGAATCTGAAATGAGATTTCTTTCAACCGTTCAAAAGTTATTTGCAGTTAAAGTTAAAAAATTTCTGTCATTTTCATGTGGTTGTTGTAATGGCACATTAGGCTGAGCCAAAACGGTGAAAAAGTGGGAAACGTGGCACGCGGAAGGACATCACCGTGGCGGTAGCCACGGCTATGGCATACACCCGGAGTTGGAATGGCGTAGCCCAGGCCGCCAATGCGGAAAGGAGTTCTGCACATTTGTTATTCTTTTTTCCTTTCCATTGTGTACACAATGACCATTTCCTATATTCTTTCTTCCTTTAATGATTATGGTTATATCTATTTAAACTAGTCTTAAAAATGTTATTCCTGACTAGCACTATAATAAAATTTTTGTAAAATTGTTGTGCTAGGAAAATTACTCAATAAATAAATAAATAAATAAATAAAAAAATAAATACCATGGATCACGCCCCGAATTGGGGATCTGACCTAAGTCAAATTTTCGCCTGCGCCGCTACTTCGTCGAATCTCAAACCCAAATGCCTCAATGACATTAATTCGCATGTTCAAAGCGAACTAAAGTCCAAATACTATACGAATTAACTGCACTGACTTGAATTCGTTTTTGGTCATGCGTCTTAATGTCACTGACATTAATTCGCTTTTTGGGTGCGAATTAACGTCACTGCATCATGTATTGTGATTTTACATACGAATTTCATAACCGCGTTTCTGGTAAAGAGAATAAGTGGAAATTCGTGGTCCAGTGTTATTAATGTTAAATGAAAACGTTATTAAATCAAAAACATACGTTAGATATTAAATGATATAGTCCCTAGAATCTCATTTTAAATTTTCTATATCAAAAAAGGGGGCGTGGTTTTCATCCGATTTCGCCCATTTTAAACACCAACATGCCTTGGCCAGAAAGTAACCTGTGTACCAAATTTCATGCGAATATCTCAAGTTTTACTCAACTTATGTTAATTTATGTGATTTTCGATATCGAAAAATTGGGCGTGGTTATCACCGGATTTCGAAAATTTTCACAGCAGCTCACCTTGGCCAGAAAGTAGCCTGGATAACAAATTCCATGCAAATATCTTAGTTTTTACGCAAGTTAGGTCAACTTATGTGATTTTCGATATCGAAAAAGGGGGCGTGATTATCATCCCATTTCGCCCATTTTCAATAGCATCCTACCTTGGCCAGAGAGTAGCCTGGATAACAAATTCCATGCAAATATCTCAGTTTTTACGCAAGTTATGTCCATTTATGAGATTTTCGAAGTTTTCGATATCGAAAAAGGGAGCGTGGTTATCATCCGATTTCGTCCATTTTCAATAGCAACCTACCTTGGCCAAAAAGTAGCCCGTATAACAAATTTCATGCAAAGATCTACATTTTTACTCAAGTTATGCTAATTTATGTGATTTCCAAATTACCGATATCGAGAAAGGGGGCGTGGTTATCATCCGATTTCGCCAATTTTCAATAGCAACCTACCTTGGCCAGAAAGTAACCTGTATGCAAAATTTCATGCAAATATCTCAATTTTTACTCAAGTTATTGTGTACACGGGCGGACAGACGGACAGACGGACGGACATGCCTTAATCAATTCCTCTTTTCAACCTAAGAACTTTCATATATGGAACCCCATATCTAACTCGATTATTTTGCGCCGTTACATAGTACCGTTATGTGGACAAAATTAATATGCCCTTGTACTAGTACTGGTGGTATAAAAACTTACGCTAAAATTAAATAATATTTCACCCTGAGAGAAGTTATTGGTAGTCGCTAATCAATTATCTGAGAGGTCACAAATAAATTCCTGCAACGGTTCACTCATTTGGCGCTTTAAAAAATTCGCGCTAAACTATCAGACTTGCTCTGCATAAGATCAACTTAGCATCTCAACTACATAGGATGTTAACAACAGCAAGAGTGATAACTATTGCCATAAGTTTAACCAAAAAAATGGAAAAGAAGTTGAAAAAAATTACCAAAAATTACCAAGCAGTACCCAACGCAGTCGTATTGAATTATCAGAGAAAGTAAGTGGAGTAGATTGTACTTATAATTGTCAGGTGATAATAAAAAGTGACGCTAATTTCGAAAAAAAGGACTGAAAAAGTTTAAAAGCAAAAGCCCGGTATGCTGTTGAAAAGAAAATGATCAAGAAATATTTTCAGTTATCAAAAAATATTTTAATTTATAAATAAATTGGCATGAAAAGCCAAGAAATTTTGACGTTCCGTTTTGCATGTTGAATAATTGCAATTTGCCGCTTTTTATAGGAATTTCAATGTTATTTTATTATATTTTTTGTTTTTGTTTTTCCGAAACTTCAGTTTTTCTTCAAGAAATAAAGCGACAACTATTTATTTCTTGCCAATGCGAGAGTTGCGAAGGGCGCTTTTTTGTAAAAATGTTCCAGAAATTAGCAGTAGAAAAGTAGAGAAATTCTGACAAAAGAAATTTTTCTTAAGCATTTCATAAGTGTCATTTTATATAGAGTTTTTGGATTTCTTTTGGACAGCTTAAAGCCCTAAAAAGGAAAATATTTTCCAATCCCAAAGGAGGAGCTACCAAGCACGTGCATTGATGCATTAAATAATTGTTCCTTGTCTTTTTTCCCTATGGTACATCGATACATATATAAAAATTGCTGCAACGCTTCCAGTTTCCGTTGCTCCTAGCGAACGGTCTTTCTCTTCCCTTCAAAGGTTAAAAACATATCTAAGAAGTACAATGGGGCTGGAGTAGTTGGCTCTACTCAACATCCACTCTACTTTTGAAGTAACTACTGAAGAAATCCTAAACAAAATTTCAAAACAAACAAGAAAAATAAATATTGTTTTGTACACGGCTAATAGTTTTAGCCTAGATTTAAAACCTTTTCGGGCTACATATACATACTTACACCTAGACCAGTATGTCTGCGTTCAAAGTGTTGTTTGGAGTTTCCAGTAAGATTAACGTCCTTTGACTAATTTCATTATACTGCAGCTCAAAGTTAAGAACTTTGTGGAAAATTAATGAAAATGAAAGAAAATTCGAAAAATGTTCATCAAAATTTCTAACTTTTTAATAAAATTTTTTAAATTTTTTTCAAGTATGCAGTTTTGAAGCCCGTTCAATTGAAGTGTACAAAGATACCAATCTTAAGCCGCTAGAAGAATTACTCCATTTTTGGCAATTTTTTTGCTAGCCGAGAATTATCTTCCATACAAATTTACAAGCGTAATATTTTTATATTGAAGAAAATGCTCTTGGTCGGCTAGAAAAAAATTTGCCAAAAATCGAGTAATTCTTCTAGCAGCTCAAGATTTTTATCTTTGTTCACTACAATTGAACGAGCTACAAAGCTGCATACTCGAAAAAAATCTAAAAATTTTTACTAAAAAATTGGTAATTTTGATGAAAGTTATATATGTACATAGATGTAGAGGCGAAGTATTTAATTCTGGAAATGTTTTTATTTCTAAACTTTCCATTAAAGACCCTACGATTGGAAATGTGAACAAAATTCTTTTATGAAAACTTCTTGACATAAAATAAATGCTGTTATTTTGATACAAAAAAAAATTTATGTACATACATAAGTTAAATGGGCTGCTATGTAAATTCGTGAGCAAATAATAATTTTTTTTTGTATTTCGTTTCACTATAAAAAAGTTCATAACAATATTGTACTCTTTTCAGGTCGATATCGTCGAAATGCAATTTAACAAACTGAAATCTGAAGCTACAAATGATAAATTTGTTCCCTATGATTCTGTGTGTTGCATTTCCAAATGAATTCAAGTTGTAAAATTGGTAAAAATTTGTTTGCAATTCCTTTGTTCGCATTGGAGTTTGATAAGTTTTGAAGACATCAAATGAACTATCTTCAAATGACGAATCAAATATGTAGGCTCCTGGAATTGGGTGTGGCATTTAAATTATTCATACATGGTGGAGTGAAAATATATGGACACTTTTTTTTTTGGTTTTTTTTTTTTTAACGTAATAGCGATGAAAACATGCCTTTTTACGTGTTAATGAACCCCATAAAATTTTATAGCGATAGGGTGACGTTTTGGTACAAATGTGAAATTTTGAAAATTATAAAATCAAAAAACCAAGTATTAGTCCAGGCGACAGAGATTTAATACGGAAGTGACGCGGACCATAGGTTTTTTTGGTTTATCTAACTCTCTTACTAGTGGACATGAAAGGGTGAAAAAATAATCCCAAAATATGCAGAGCATACTTTTCTGCATGCGTTTAAAGGGCAATTTTTTTGTTATTTTTCATTATTTCGGTCATGGTAACATCTGTCAATTCTTCTACAGTTTGTTGCCGAGGTATTTTTCCATCAAAAGTTTCTCCAGAGTTTTTTTCTAAATGCTATAGTTTTCCCGCTATAACCACTTTTTCCCAGTGCATTTTTACAAAAAACATGAAAACAAGTAGTTTTTTGTGTTGCATTTTGTATGGGGCAAAAAAATTTTATTGAACAAAATTGAATTTTTTTTGCGGAAAGATGTTTAACACGTCGAAAAAGGGCGTGGCAGACGCCCTACCTACGTTCAAAGTTTAATATTTTATTAAGTTATCGCAGTAAAATGCCCTAACGGGTTGGGTAAAAAACTAACAGCTTCACAGCCTAATATGTATGCTATAACGATTATAGGGTATATTTAAAGACAGTTACCACATTACTCTTTGTTTTAATCAGTGTTCGATCGATCGTGTAAGCTGCAGGTTCGCTTGTGCTCGCTCGCTCGCTTACTTATACTTATATTTTCTACTCTGTGTACGGAATAAAAACAAAAAAAAATTACTAAACGAGGAATTGCATTTAGTGAAGAAGACAATATGTCTTCATCTAAAACAATTAAATTTAATGATTCATCAGGAAAAAGTGATGCATCACGGCAAAATTTTTATGCCCCCCTTCAAATGTTAAAGGATGATGATAGTGACGATATTTATTTATTTATTTATGTCTAATGTACAGCAGACACTTAACTTAACTTATATTAATTGTTACACAAAAAATAAGTTTTTAATTTAAATTGAGTTACCATTGAGTAAACCCTACACGAAACACTACAAAAGTACGAAAGTTTCTGCATGGAACGTTAAAATTTATAAGCTGCAATAGAGAAGGGCAGTCAATCCTGCCAGAGACGAGATCAGCAATAAAAGAAATTGATAAAATCAATCTCCTATTCGATAATGATATTAATCTTATTAAACGGCACCGTGAGACGTAGGACGGAATAGGATCAGAAAAATTTAGATACCGCAAGGCAAAACGTATAAAGCACTTTTGGACTCTCTCCAAACGATTAATATGGACCTTAGGTATGGCCTCCATATATAAGCTGCATATTCAAGTTTGGAACGAACAAATGCAGAGTACAAGTGTTCCAAAAGAACCAGCGATAATGTAATTTAAATGCGTATTAAAGCTTAATTTAGTGTCAAAGTATACCCCAAGATCTTTAATTTCGTTAACCTCAGATAGGCACGATTCCCCTAGGAAATAGCAAGTTGGCAAAGGTTTAACTATTTTCGAGTACGTGACTTTATGGCACTTGCTAATATTTAGATAAAGCCTGTTCAAAGCGCAATAGCTAAAGAATTTATTAAGTTCATTTTGCAGTAGCAAAGAGTCATACGACTGTTTAATTTCTGAGTATATTTTGAGGTCGTCTGCATAGAGGAGAAATTTAGACGACGTGAAACAGCTAGAAATATCGTTAATGAATAATATGAATAGTAAAGGTCCTAAGATGCTACCTTGTGGTACACCTGAAGTAGCAATAAATGGGTCGAGATCTCCCCATCTATAGCTACTACACACTTTCTATTATACAGATATGACTTTATCCATTTAAGGATACTGCAATGAAACCCCATGCAGCCAAGTTTTTCGATGAGGATTTTATGCGAAATTTTGTCAAATGCCTTGGAAAAATCCGTGTAAATGGCATCAATTTGTAGACCTTTGCGGAAGCAAGAGTAACAGTATTCAGTAAAGGTTAGAGACAGTCGATCTTGCAGTTACAAATCCATGTTGATTTGGACAAATAAGATGCTTCACGTTAAAGTAAATTTTATCCTTTATAATGCATTCATACAACTTAGCAACAGACGAAAGCTTAGATATTGGTCTGTAGTTTGTTATATCACTTTTATTTCCACCCTTAAAAACCGGAGTGATAGTAGTGCTTTTCCAAGCATCAATAAAAACTCCTGAGGCTAAAGATAAATTAAAAATTTTGGTAAGAGGTTTCACTAATGCTGGGCAATTCTGTAACAATTTCATGGATAACCCATCCACGTCTGTCTGAGAAGAGACTTTAACATTTTTTAGCCCTTCAATAATATCATTATCCGACAAAACTATTGATCCAACAGCAAAGGAAGAGGTGGATTGATGCAGGGCGGCCAATTCATTAGCGGTAAAATCCTCATCACAGTCAAAATTAGATGAGAAAAAGTCAGCAAACAGATTAGCAGCCTCCCCAAGAGAAGATGCAGAGACATCATTAAAAAACACGGTTTTTGGTATGCTTGAAACATTTTTCTTAGACTTTATATATGACCAAAACTTTTTAGGGTTGTTTTTTATATTCAATTCGAAGTTATTTATGTAGTTTTCATAAAGTGACTTATTCAAATAATTAAACTTTTTCCTATTAAAAACGTACAGCTCATAAAAGTTAGTCCCTTCTGTACTTTTGTACTTTTTGAAAAACTTATTTCTTAAATTTTTTAGATGTTAACTCGGCAGAATACCAGGGAAGCTTATAAACTTTACTCTTAAAAGTAGGAGCAAATTTGCTACACAAAGCTAAAATCGAACTTTTAAAACTGCTAAAACAAGTTGCAACTGGGGATATAGAAGTCACAGCTTGCGACAGCACAAAGTTCAAGTCGCTATTTATAAAAATTAAATCGAGAATTCGGCTTAAATTGTTTCGTAAGCCATTACTTTGGTTTAAACCAACACTTAAAAAGTTATCAATAAGGTATGATTCATTACTACTAGAAATATTTACAGGAGTCAAGTAAGTACTGTTATCAAGATAAATCCAATTTACATTGCTCAAATTAAAATCACCAAGAACACATAATTGATCACTGCCAATTAAATCGAGAATTCGGCTTAAATTGTTTCGTAAGCCATTACTTTGGTTTAAACCAACACTTAAAAAGTTATCAATAAGGTATGATTCATTACTACTAGAAATATTTACAGGAGTCAAGTAAGTACTGTTATCAAGATAAATCCAATTTACATTGCTCAAATTAAAATCACCAAGAACACATAATTGATCACTGCCAATGTCCGCTGAAGAGCAAGAACATTATCAACATGCGATTTATAAAGGCATTCATCACTAAGCGGGGGAATGTATGATACGCATATATACAGCTTGCCGAAAGAACCACATAAACAAACACACAACCCAGCCAGAACACTATGCCTTAAATAATCCCTCAATTATGTCATAGTACTAAGGCATAGGATTTTAGATTTTTCCATTATATTGTACAGGGCAATATGCCCAAACTGAGGGATACGTTCATATGCGTGTGAGTTTTTGTCTCTCTCTCTCATATAAGCTTCATGTATTTATCTCTCTCATGCGTATGCCCTATAGATAAGGGATGTTTAAGGTATAGTGTGAGGCATTAAATGTGGCCTTAATAAGCCATTAAATAATGGATTATAAAAGGGATTCGTTAAGGCATTATATAATCTGTTATATAAGGGAATAAATTAAAAGGTTTTATGAGGAATTATACTTTACCCGGTTTTGGATCCTCGTCTTAAATAAAAGAATAGGTTATATAAGTATATATTTATTTAAACATGAAATCAAACTCCAAATAAATTCGAAAAGCAAGTAAATGTAAATAAATGTATGTATGAAATTATATATTACCTTTTAAAAGGTTCACAGAAATATTTGTATTATATAAATAACATAAACATTAAGTAATTAATCAAATTTTCTCTTCATTATCCAAAAGTATTATAAATAAAAAATTTAAGTATGAAACTGAATGTAATTTTTGTTTAATATTCCACTTTTAAAATACTGCCGTATTGCACTCCTTTCTTGGTTTATTATTTGCATTTCATTAGTATGATAAATGATGTGGCATTACATAAATGATGTGGTAAAACATACAGCCCAGACCCCCAAACATCGGCAGGCAGACCATGGGGCGAACGCGTACCTACTTCAGGTGATATGTAATTGGGTGTACCTGTGAGAAAGAGAATACAAAAATTGTGTTATTTAATAAAGCACTGAATATTGCACGCAGTACTTACCACACATGGTCATGTGTTTCTCATCCGGTCCAGGCCAGATACCACTTGTCGTAGTATACTAGATGCTTCCTCTTCGGTCATTGCACGTCCCATCTGTTGTTTCATATAGCGATGCAATTAATTCACCATTGTGCGCCAACTCCAAAAACAAATAAACATAATTTTCATCTTGAAAGAATGTATACAATTCCAATACGGATGGATGTTTGAGGCGTGAATGTATTTCTACTTCTTGGCTAACCCTGCACGTTGTATAAGTTGTTTGTCGATCTGAAATTTATTCATGTATTTTAATGTGTCTAAATTTTAAGTGAGGAGAATAACGCAAAATAATTTAGCATTTTTATGGCCACCATTTGATTAGTGCGCTTACAACTCGCCTTATAAACACTTGCAAAGCCGCCTTTGCCAAGTAGGTGCAGCACTTCATAATCCTATGTAGAATAAATAGCATGAGGGCGTCACTTTCACAAGCAATTTAATAAATTCCATGGTAATCGTTTACGTGGGTTACCGAGCGCTAATACGCGTCCAAAAATGTCGGGAGGGGTATCAAAAGACACGTTTCCGTCCCAGGAGCATGAATTTCATTATTTTGGAAAATATTTGCGAAAAACGTAAACGATTGCCAATTCCATTATATGCACCTCAATACACTCGCCCAATCTTCAGTATACCGACATTATTGCTTTAAAATTTTAAGTAGCCACTAGTTTATGAAATTTTGCAGCTTTTATTTTACTAAAAGTTTTTAGTTTTTTAGTATGCAGCCAACAATTTATAAATAAATAAAATTGCACACCTGCCAGCGTCCTTTGGCATTTTTTCCTTTTAATTTCGAATAATCAATCATGGCTTAACAATATGACATGCATATATTACGCACTTGTTAGAACGAAACGCCGCTAGTATGTCAAGCATGAAAAAAAGTGTTGCCGTTCTTACATTCACAATAAATTGTCAAAGTTTTGGGATTGTATTGGTGAATCCCTTAGTACGTTCTAGCTGGGAATTGGTCAAGAAGCGTGTCATTATCATGAAACTCATAAAGGGATGCACGCAAACTGCAACGAACTGCTATGAGTACACCGCCTCCTCTGCTACAACCAGTTTTAATTGGATCTCTGTCCTTACGGAACACATCAAAACAATTCAAATTAAAATACTCCGCATCAAAGAAGTTATTATTCAGCCATGTTTCTGTTAGAACAAACACGTCATATTCTAGAAGAGAACTTAGCATGTAGACATTGCTTGTTTTACTTCTAAGACCAGAAGTATTTTGATAATAAATTTTTAATTTATTACTGTTCTTATTTCGAACAATCAGGTTCGAGGTGGTTGACTCTGGATTCTTCGAAAAAAACGGAATGGTCGAATCGAAATTTTTGCAGGCCAAACCTCCGGCTTCAGAAGTTTCTCATAGTCAGATTCGATCACACCTAGTTTAAAATTCACGAATCGAAGAGACTCTAGTTGCTGCTCTTTTTTCGTCAACCTGATACAACTAAGGTGTTGCTTTTCTATTGACGTATGTTTAACAACATAGTAAACGATATTTTCCGGCTGAACCGAAGGTTTAAATGATCCCAAGTGGAAATATTTCAATCGCGAAGCCACTAGCAGTTCACTGCTGTCACTAATGCCAACCAGAGGTTTTTCACGTTGACGTTGGTTCGTCTTCTTCTGCTTGCAATTGTTTTTATTTTTATTCTTGTTTCCCACCTTCATCCACTCATTAGCATTGGCATCAGCCGACTGCGTTTCAAAGTTCGAAGACGACAACAAGATAATCTTCTCAGCATTACCATCCGATGTCGCATTGTTTGTAGGTTTAGTGAATTTAGTCACACTCACTGGTTGCGTTAGCATATCAGCAGAGTCACGCGAATTTGCAGGCACAGCGGAAAATGAAAACAAACCCGCATTGTTAGTGGGTAATGCTCTAGTTGTATTTGCACATGCAGCTGAGTTGAAGGCAGAGAGTAAACAACCCGATTTGGAAAGCTGTTCTTTTAGGTCTTTAACCTCAGCCACTAGATCAGCAACGACAGCGTGCAAATTAATGCCAACACAATTATCGCAATTGTACACAATATTTGCATTATGAAAAATGTTAATATCAATTCCCAAACACGATTGATGGAATACGGCCGTACAAAGATATAGACGGTGATGAACCAATAGAAATTATCAAAGAATCTATTTCGCCTGTAAAAGTGCTAACTCAAAATAGCAATCAAGTTATTAAATATCTAGATGATAAACACGTTAAAAACTTTCTTGTGAAAAGGATTTCGATTGGTATTAAATTCGTTTGTGAAGACAAACAAACGTTTGACGCAACTATAACTGTTCTCAAGGAAAAAAACTTGCAATTTTTTCATCATGATATGAAACAATGTCGACCTTTCAAGGTCGTAATCCATGGGCTAGATGGCGTAAATGCCGAAGAAGTAAAAAGTGAGCTAATAACGCGCGGTCTCAAGTGCGTTGAAGTCGAAGTAGTGACAAAAACTTACAACAACTACACCACTACTCTCTACATTGTTGGATTCGAGAATGGGAGTATAAAGTTACGTGATTTACGCTCAAACATCAAGTCTTTGTTTCGTACGATTATTACCTGGGATTATCAAAGAAAACAAAAAAACAAACCTGTGCAATGTCATAGCTGTCAAATTTTCGGTCATGGTGAAAAAAATTGTCATGTGGGAGCGAGCTGCTCAAACTGTGCCGGAAAGCACAAAACAAGTGAGTGCATAGCTCCAACTAAACTGCGCTGCGCAAACTGCAATGGCGAGCATAAGTCAAAAAATTAACATACAACCTAAGTCGTTTAACTACAACTCTTCTTCATTTCCTCCATTACACAATACTTCGAGAGTACCTCCACCAACTCTTCCTCCCAGCCCTGCCTGGCATCAGAGCAGTTCTCACAACACAAATCATCAAAATAATGAGTTATTCTCAGAAAGTGAAATAACCCAGCTAACGTTAGATATTTTAATGAAATTAAAAGAATGTGAAACCAAAATAGATCAGTTCAATGTTATCACACAACTGGCAATTAAATATTTATATAAATATAACTCATAATGGGTGATTGTACACTAAAACTAACTATGTGGAACTCTCGTAGTATCCTAAATAAACAAAAACGAATTATTTCATTACCTAGAAACCAACAAAACAGATATATGCCTGCTTTCGGAAACATGGCTAAATAATAAATTTAAGTTATCTCACTCAGACTACTTTGTCATAAGAAAAGATCGCTTACATAGAAATGGTGATGGTGTGGCTATGCTCATCCCTAAATCGATTCAATTTAGTGTTATTCCAAGCATTGTAACAGAAGTAATTGAAAGTATTGGTATTGAATTGTGTTCCAAAAATGGTACAAAAATAAAATTCTTTAGTATCTATTTCACAGCTGGGTCACGTTCAAATGGCATTCAAAGTAAGTTTAAAGCAGACTTGAGAAAACTTAATCAAAACTGCAAATTCGCCCTATGTGGCACAGCAGGCACAGGATATGGGGCTGCTTGCGAGCAAATTCGTGGGGAAATATTTTACAAGAGGTCTCTACCTTGTATCCTGTATCAATGTCATATTCCCAAACTCCTAATTACATTCCCCCTGCTGCCAGGAGTAGACCTTCTACAATTGATCTCATTGTATCGAATATACCTGAATTCATTTCTAAACCTATCGCAGTAAACGCGCTCAGCTCCGATCACCTCCCAGTCGAGTTCAAAATGAAACTCGATATTGCATTTAATCAGCCCCTACACTTTGACTACAAGCGGGCCAATTGGTACAGATACAATCAGTTTCTAAAACGTGAATTCAATAACATGTCTATGGACATAAGTGAAGCTACTAGCAAATATAGTGTAGATAAACAAGTTGAGCTCTTTACAGGTAAGATTTTGGACGCTGTGAGACTCTCTGTTCCTAAAGTAGCCTCTGATAAATATGTATCATTCCAAATTGCCAGCACCCATTTTGAACATAATACAATTTAGAAACTCTTATCGCAGAGAATGGGTACGATATCGACAACAAACCAACTATGAGTTGTTGAAATACTACAATCATCTGATTAAAAATTAGATTTTTAGGTTTAGGTACGAAAAATGGAACAACAGACTGAGCTCCCTTGAAGAAAGGTCAAAGCCCTTCTGGAATGCAACCAAAATACTGAAAAAGAAAAATGACGTTATTCCTCCCATTGTATCAAACAACATTACATTATATACAAATGAAGAAAAGGCAGAATCTTTTTCTGAAAATTTTCTGGAATATCACAATGTGTCCGAAAACCTCGGGTGTCCATCCCACACCACCAGAGTTGATACCTGTGTTGCTCAATTTGATACTCAGGTAGTTGAATCCCCTCAATCTTTCTATGTCGCACAGGATAGCGTATCTACTAATATTTCTTTTCTAAAATCCAAGAAAGCTTCCGGTTTAGATGAAGTCAACAATAGTATGCTGAAATTTCTCCCAGAGAATGCCATTGCATATCTAACCTTTATCTTTAACTGTTGTCGTAAACTCCAATATTTTCCTGACACCTGGAAAGTAGCCTCCGTCATTCCAATACATAAAAAAGGTAAGCCAAATAATCTTAAGTCGAGTTATCGCCCCATAAGTCTACTCAGCAGTCTTGGAAAAGTACTCGAAAAGATATTAAAAGAAAAAATCTGGCAGTTTTTAGAATCCACTGACATCATACCTCATGAACAGTTTGGATTTCGTAAATTTCATTCCACCCCAATAAGCAAAATACGCTTACTATAAGCTTACAATAAACTTACTTTTGTAATCTTTTCGCTTGGAAAACGTTTACTATAATCATTGGAAAACGTTTGGAAAACATTGTACACTCAACGAAAGTGGTCCCTTTTTAAACAATTGGAATTGATGCTTGGAAAACAATGTTTAATAAACATTTTATTCAATGTACAGTAAGGGTTTGTTGAAAACTGATTGATAAAACTCCAATTTGGGCGACAACGGTGAAAACGGGCCAATAGCCTAACGAATATGTTGTGGGATTTTGCTCCGAAGGTTGCGAGTTCGAATCCCGACCATTTCCTTATTTTTTTGTTTTTTAATTAATTATTTAAATATTATGTTTTATAATAAATTCTTATTTGGTGCAAGAGGAGATAAGGGGCCAGTTTTTGTGTGCTGCTTGCAATTGTTTATACAGTCTGCATCTGCAAGGCAAATATGTGCATTTTTTCTGAGAAGCCTTTCATGACACCCGTTTTAAAAAACCATTTCAAATAATTTTTCATGTTGCCTGTAGAGGGGTTCGAACCTAGGTCCTTCTGTGTGGTAGGCCAGCTGCACTACCGTCACACCACGATGCCCATATAACAAAATCAATATAAATGAAGCATATAAAATTTCAAACATTATTTTTGAAAACTGATAAATATTTCACCTCGCTGAGAGTTCACCTCAAGTTATTTCTCCAAGGCTACCACACCATTGGAAAAACATCTAAACGTTTGTGAAATTTTTTAGTTCCAAACTCGTTTGGAAAACATTTACTTTTTACGCTTGGAAAACATTGTTTAATAAACTAGTTTACTTCATTGTTTATTGGGACTGCTCATGCCATCAAACGACTTTGCAATGATGTAAAAACTGAATTTGGCAAAGGGAAGTCAACATCTCTTGTCTTACTAGATATTGAGAAAGCATGTGCACCTGGTCCGACACAGTCAAATATTTAGGCGTAACGCTTGATATTAAACTAGTTTTCAAAGATCATATTCAGAGTGTTTTGAAGAAAATTGTTTTGGGAATTAAAATGTCAAGCAATGCCAACAAAATTATAATAGCGAAAGTAATTTTCCAATCTATGTGTTATATGGATGTGCTAAAACCCACATAATGAAATTACAAGTGCGTCAAAATACAATTTTAAAAATGATGCTAAATTTACCATTGAACTGGTTTCGGCCCAAATACTTAAGATTATTGAAAAATTCAATAGACACTGTCAATATTCAAATAATCCTCTTTTAAACTCATTAGTTGATAGCTTAAATTAATTATTAATTTAGGTGATTACATACAAATATATGTATCTATAATAATGATATGTAAATAAGTATATAAAGGTTTTTTGTAAATACTTTTCCTTTAAGCATAACTTTTTATTCTTTTCCAAACTTATAAATATGTAATCGCAATGTTATATGTAGTTGTAAAGTTTATTGTAACTGTATCTCTAAATGAAAATATGTGATAACTCTGAGGTTTTAAATATCTTACTTATCATTCACAATTTTTAAAACTTTTTGGTAATAAATTCCAAACCTTTCAATTACCTACAAAAATTCTCAACTTTTTGCGGTTTAGATTTAAAACTTAAGTGGGATAAACAAAAATACAACAAAAGTCAGCGAATATGTGTACTTCTCGCACAAAATTTATGAGTGCGCCGTAGCTCAGTAGGTAGAGCATTGCGCACTGATTTGGGGCACGTCGGTTCGAGTCCTAACATTTTTTTTTTTTTAAATAAAGAAATTTGCAAAACATTTTGGGTTTAAAATTTGAATAATTTTTACTACCCGCAATTCTATTACAACCGGCGTAAATTTAATTCTAAACTAAATTTTGTTTGGTCATACACCTAGACCAGTATGTCTGCGTTCAAAGGTTTTTTTTTTTGGAATTTCCAGTAAAATTAACTTCTTTAGACTAATTTCATTATTTTTGAATGAAAGTATGTGTAAATACACAATAAAAATACTTCAACTCAAAAAAAATTCAAGAACACTCGAAAAATTTCATAGAAATTTCTAACTTTTTAGTAAAAATTTTTATATTTTTTTCGAGTATGCTTTTTTGTAGCTCGTTCAATTGTAGTATATATATAGTAAAAGTATTGCTATTATAAATTTGTATGGAAGATAATGCACTTGGTCGGCTAGAAAAAAAAATTGCCAAAAATCGAGTAATTCTTTCAGCGGCTTAAGATTGGTATCTTTTTCCAATTCAATTGAACGGGCTACAAAACTGCATGCTCGAAAAAAACCTTGAAATTGTTTACTAAAAAGTTAGAAATTTTTCTTTCGTATTTTCATTATTGCTATTAATAATTATTTCTTAACAGGGGTTTTAAAAGTGAATAGAGTAATTATTCTAGTACAGATGTATGTTTTTTAATTTTTGGAAATTCACGCGTCTGGCGTGGTAGCTTCTCAATATTATATAATGCATCCCAGCATATTAACAAGCAATGAAATAATTAAATATGATATTGATTTTAAGAAATAAAATTTCTAATTTAGAGTTTTATCGTTATCAGCCATTTTTCGTTTACGTTAATTAACGAAATAGAATTATTTCGGTAATTTCTTTTCGTTACGATGCATCCTTGAAATAGATAGCGAAATTAAAAAAATTTTTTAAATATGAGAATCAAATCTTTAAGTTTGAAGATAATCAGCAGTTGCGAAAATTAAAAAATAGTACACATTGCACAATAAAATCAAATTGCCAATTCGCTAGAGGTAAGGAGTTAGAAATAATGGAAATACGTACCCCTATTGCGAGTGTCGATTTCCAGTAGAATAGAAATGTTTCGATTGAGTCGATCGTATTTTATTTTGGCGTTGTGTAACTTGATCGAACAAAAACTGCACGTTTTTTATGTATATAAATTTGTTTGCCAATAACTTACCTTGTATTAATTTTATTAGCCCTTTCCAAATCAATCGACCAGCTAACGACCGCAAAAATGCACATTTCACAGTCGCTCGTTGATCTATCGGGTCCACACTCGCAATTGCTCGATGATCGCTAACCGCTTAGTAGTCGATTATTTATTCGTGTTCGACACTCCCAAAAGGGTAGATGGATACAATAATTATTAAAAATGCACAAAATTTGTTAATTAATCAAGCAAGCACTAAAAATAAGATTTTACTAAATGTAAATAATTTAATACAATACAGAAATTGTTACCTTAAATAAATGACTACTATTTCTCAAATTCAGAAGAAGTTATAGAAGGTAAAATTGTATTCAACCAATAGGAAAAGAGACAAAATTGTACACAAAAAATTACGGTAAGCGATATGATCAGAATAAAGAAACTAAATTTCATAAACATTGCAAATTCGTACTTTCATACCAAAATTTCATAAGTAAGCAGTGCTATTAAGGTTTCTTAATTGAAGACAACAAAATTATAGTTCAGTTTTGTCTGAGGCTTATAAAACTTCAATCATTGCTAAACATCCGTTTCGCTCTGACCGCAACACAATTCGCGCTCCTGCTTTCGAAACTGCTATGATTCTAAAATTGATTTAAAACCATGCATCGTACTAATTTTTCAATTGAGAGAAACTTTTTTTTTTTTTTAAATATGTAATTGCTATTTGAATGGCTGGGAGTAAAAAGTGGACATATTTTTGATATACATATATGTAAGTAAAAAAGTGTACAAAAAAAAACAGTAAAAGGTGGACATATCGTTTTTGCTATCAACACGGAGACATGTTAAATATTTCTCATCAAGACATTTCAACCTTTTAATGGAAAAGACGATATGTCCACCTATTACTAAATTTTTTTACTTACTTAAAAATATGTTCACTTTTTACTCCCAGCCTTTCATTTGTCAGCGTTTATTTTATTTTTTGGGAGTATTAGTTATTCAATAAGTTAAATTTTTTGCGTGGCTTCCTAATTGTTATAGATGAGAAATATTTAATTTCGTTGCCAAAAAAAGATTTTATTTCAAATAAATTTACACCCACTCCTTGTTACCTTGTAGACATCCTCCCTTTGGGCTCTTAGTCATCGTCCCAGGTTTTTCTTCGAAATCTACGGTATCCAATTACGTCTTCAAATGTGGTATAAAGAGCTTCCACGATATGCTCGCACTGTTCTTTCGCGAATATCAGCGTAATCCACGACTTTAACGGCATAGGTGGTGAAGATATGAGATGAAACTTCGCCGTATGGATCGACTTCGCCGGTGCTCGAATCATGGTCATATCCACCACCAAGTTCATATGACTGTAGAAGCGCAACCAGATTATGATAGATGGAGAATGTGCGTCCAGCATCACACGACAAACCAGGGTCAGCATCACCAGTGGGAGCATATGGGCATTTTATCAAGTGTTATTTTTTCATTCGGTATATAGTATCGATATTAGTTAAAAATTCAGTTCAAAAATACAAACAAGTTTTTCGATTCCTTTTGAAAATACAGTATCGATATACCGAATGAAAAAATAACACTTGATAAATTTGCTATAACTATTATATTTGTTAACCGATTTGGAAATTATTTTGAACATATATTTTTTGCAATCGATCCATCTCCAATACTCCATCAAAATAAATTCAAAAAGGTTACTGCTTCTAAGTGTTATTTACGTGTCGATTCTGAGCGTAACCGGAAACTTTGTACCCAGAAGATTATCTAACCAAAAATCGTAACCGGTGCATGTACCCGCGATTCTAGCGCGCATGGTAACGATGTCAAAAACAAACAATGCGCAAAAGAGAATAAAAGGCAAACGCGCACGAAACATCACGTAAAAAAGTGCTTATATTGTTTATTAATTCTTCTGAACTAGTATGTGTATAAAATTTGTGCTATTTTCTGTCCCAAAAAATATTTTCAAAACACGTGCAATTTGTCGCGGTTACTTGGCGTTACCACCTCTTTCGGTGGTTACGAAATTGAACTGCAACTTGAGCCGGCAGAATACCAAACGGGTGTAAAAGTTTCCAAGATATTTGTTTGCCGGGTAAATCGAATGTTGTTACCACTATAGAATCGACCCGTTAATGTTAATGACGAAGCTGTTGGAAAATTTGCCTGATTTCTGAAATGTATTTGCAAATAACTCTGAAACTCATAATCTAATTGAAAATATTTATATGGTAGGTTATTAGGGCAATGAAAGATCTTTAATAAGATGAAAATTGTTTTTTTATCGGATATGTTGAACTGGAGATTTTTTTAATAATACGAAAGTGGCGTTTTCTCACTTTGTAAGAAACGATAACTTCGCAAAATCCCGAAACCTATAGCTTTTTTTAAATTTTTGTTTTTAGAATCGTAATCTGCAAGTTTTTTCACGCAATAAATGTGAACCAAGTTTACGGCTATCAAGTTTTTTATATGATCTGCTGCAACCTGAATGCATATGGTTTTTAAAATTTTCAAATGCAACGCTCGAGTTCTAAGAATTATCCAATTCGAGTGAAATTTTGCGCCTGGCGAAAAATTTTTTTTCTTAACGAACAGCTTACTGTCCATCCGCCGTCCGTCTGTTTGAACTCAAACTAGTATCCCAGAACAGGAAAAAGTCGAGGCATGATAACAGTTTTATTTTTGGCCAAGAACTCACGCACAAGCATCGATGTGTGAGCTGGTGCAAAATCCAAGATTGTTTTTTCCACTATTCTTTGCGTTTCTGACGAATGGCTTCACGAAAACGGTGCATAACTTCCTTATTGCCCTTACCACCTCGTAGCAAGAATTGGTGATGCACCACGCCATTGCAGTCAAAGAAAAAAGTTAGCAAATCTTCACATTTGACCGAATGCGATGAGCATCGTCATTGACATCTTTTCGGCCTTCCTTAAACTGGTTATACCACAATTAAACTTGTGTTCTGCTCTTAGTAGACTTTCATAAAAATATCGATAAAGGCTTTAAAAATGACCCAAAAGAAATATAAAACGACCCCAAATTAGAAAAGCATCAATAAAAGGCTCCAAAAAGAGTCCAAAAAGGCTCCGAAAAAGGTTCAGAAAAGCTCCAATAAAAGGCTCCGAAAAGAGTTTGAAAAGGTTCCGAAGTTCATTTAAAAAGAGTCAAAAAACGCTCCAATTTCATCGGAATCGGACTCATTTCGGACTCTTTTTTTATGACTGCGTTGGGAGTGCCCGCGTAGACTGATTTTTCGCTCCATTTTGGCTCCTAAAGGAGCTCAATTCGGAGGGTAAAGAGAAATGAGCGTTTCATGGCTCAGAAAGGAGTCTTTTTTTCCACTTTTGGTTAGATGGGAGATACCCAGACCCATACATCATAAATTTAAATGTTCTTTAACTTTTCTGAAACTGCATACTCCCCAATAAACAATGAAGTAAGCTAGTTTATTAAACAATGTTTTCCAAGCTTAAAAAGTAAATGTTTTCCAAACGAGTTTGTAACTAAAAAATTTCATAAACGTTTATATATGTTTTTCCAATGGTGTGGTAGCCTTGGAGAAATAACTTGAGGTGAACTCTCAGCGAGGTGAAAAATTTCTCAGTTTTCAAAAATAATGTTTGAAATTTTATATGCTTCATTTATATTGATTGTGTTATATGGGCATCGTGGTGTGACGGTAGAGCAGCTGGCCTACCACACAGAAGGACCTAGGTTCGAACCCCGCTACAGGCAACATGAAAAATTATTTGAAATGGTTTTTTAAAACGGGGGAAATGGTCGGGATTCGAACTCGCAACCTTCGGAGCAAAATCCCACAACATATTCGTTAGGCTATTGGCCCGTTTTCACCGTTGTCGCCCAAATTGGAGTTTTATCAATCAGTTTTCAACAAACCCTTACTATACATTGAATAAAATGTTTATTAAACATTGTTTTCCAAGCATCAATTCCAATTGATTAAAAAGGGACCACTTTCGTTGAGTGTACAATGTTTTCCAAACGTTTTCCAATGATTATAGTAAACGTTTTCCAAGCTAAAAGATTACAAAAGTAAGTTTATTGTAAGCTTATAGTAAGCGTATTTTGCTTATTGGGTCTGATGCCTAAAATTAT
Source organism: Sphenella marginata (assembly GCA_951509765.1). Classification (NCBI taxonomy): domain Eukaryota; kingdom Metazoa; phylum Arthropoda; class Insecta; order Diptera; family Tephritidae; genus Sphenella; species Sphenella marginata. Next base: position 36,102,190 of record OX608079.1, on the reverse strand, counting down.
ACACAAGAAAATTTAGGTTGTACAAATTTTTCTGTAATTGATTGAGAATTTGTTATATGGTGGCATGGTGTAATAATTAAAGGTGTTCTTGGTTAGCAACTTCTCGCTCTAACGCCGCCATCTTGAACGCCCTTAGCAATTACAATGTTGTCTCTTTATTAAAGTACTTTTTTATTTAGAATATATTCCTTTAGAAAAATTACTATAAAACATACGAAACCATTTTTTCTGAAAAAATATGCAACGGCATCATTTTTTTCTCCAAATCTGCTTTGTGCTGACTTTTATATTAAATATTTTTGTTGTTGGATTTGCGGTCTATTTTGTTTACAAATTTGTAAGTTTTTGAGCAAGCTCGAGACGGGTTAACAATAATTCTAAGCGAATTAATATTGTCAGTTTTTAGGAAAAATTGATAATTGGAGAAAAATTACAAAGAAAATCAACAGCGATGGATAGGATTACATGTTTCAGAGTTTCCAGGCTCATCATCAGATCCCTTTTCGGACACTGGGATGCGAACCAGTGTCTGCACCAAAGACGCTGTTAGAAAATTCTAACACTAAGCTATGATGCCCTGTGACGTCACAATGCACTTATCTCCACTTCAATTAATTCCCTTTTGTTTGTTTGTTCTTGCCAACAGTATACACAAAATTTCTTAAGACATGCGTCTGTATGTTATAATGTGTGTTGCTCTTGTTGTTTGTACATATTTACATATGTACGTAAACCCGTGCTATGGTTTCAATGTATTTTTGTTGTTGGATTTGCGGTCTATTTTGTTTACAAATTTGTAAGGTTTTGAGCAAGCTCGAGACCAGTTAACAATAATTCTAAGCGAATTAATATTGTCAGTTTTTGGAAAAAATTGATAATTGGAGAAAAATAAATATTTTGGTGACAATTCTCAAAAAATAATTTTGTTTATTTGAATTAATTGCAAATAAATGCAGTTTTTCACGGCGAATGGGGGTAAGATATGATGTTATAGGTAGTAAAATAAGTAGTATTCAAATGAAAATACATATTTTAACTATGTTTTACAGGCTAGAATATGTTCAAGAAATTTCTAAATAAATCAGTTATGCACTTGGGTATTGACGAACCATTGTCGTGCTTCTCAGAAGTGAACAAGCCCAAATATGTCGGGAGTGTCGACGGATTAAAGTCGGAGGCAGTGCGAGCCTAACTTATGGGAGTAATGCAAAAATGCTAGATACTGCTCCTTTCACTACTTGCAGTTTTTGCTGGCTAAGATTATGTCCGTCTTTTACGGAATCAGGATCTCAAATACATAAATGAAATTATGGTAATACTTTCCATTGAACGTCAAAAATAATCCGAGGGATGAAAACAAATATTTTGTTTTAGTTAAAAGTTATAAACGAAAACCCGAAAAATTTGGTGCATCCAGGGAAACGTTTTAGGGCACCATCATACGCATCTCGGGCTTATGCTAACCTGAAGGGTAGTCGAATTGAATTTAACTCATTCCCAAGGCAGCCATTTCTCTGTACCGGAATAACCCGATTAAGGGATGTTAAACTTTCAAGTTTTATTTAATGTGCTTCGTTTAAAAGATATCAAGTTTTTTCAGACATTTTGCGGCGGTTTATTCCCTAAGGTGTCCTTTGGCTCTCGATGCCCTAGGGCTTCCTACAACTCGTGATGCCACAGCAAAGCACCGGCGCCTATTTTAGATACAGTCTTCACGACTGGCATTACTACCATTGTCACTGACACCTTACGGCACCCACATTTGCTGCTATTTTTCGCTAGGCATACCCACTTACCTCTCTTCCGGACCAGAGTTCGGTGACAGAAATCACTAAGCTGAATATAATCCCGCAAAATAAAAATATAAGGTATGGAAGTAAGTCTACTGTAAGGGCTTCTTCATATTATAAAAAGCTTTCTCAGGCTTCCCCTCTGAAAACGGTCGCAAATTTAATACAGTCAGTTAAACTTTTGAAAATCTTTCTCAATATAATTTAAAAGTATTTTTTCTACGTTGTGAGCATTATTCAATCACTAAATAAAAAGTATGAAATTCAGTACTATTTTAATAGGAGTCTTTGACGTTTGTCAAAACAGATATCACCTTTGATTATTACACTATGATATGGTGGCATATCCTAGCTACCCAGAAGTGCAAAAAAAGACTACCTTCGAAACCATAAAACGCTTATTTCTCAGAGCTTAACCCTCGTTTTTTATTTATTTTGGGTCATTTTGAAGGCCTTAATCGATATTTTTATGAAACTATATAAATTTTAAAGATAAGGTTTATGAAGTTGTATTGACGCAATTCTGAAAATATGAAATCTGGTATGTTTATATCTTTCTACAGACTATTAATAAACAGCTAAAAAAATATGGTTTGGTTCGTTTCAAAATATGGTTCGGCTCAAAACATAAATTTCCTAAAAATTGCAATCACTGTTTTGTCATAAACAAAATAAAAAATGCGAAACGGAAAGCCCATGGCGTTGCTAGCAAGCGGAAACTTTAATTATTCAAGGTTTGACTACCTAGTGGGAAAAGAAAAGAGAATGTTTTATCCATAAGATGCGTACAAAGTAATACAGGGTGTCGCAAAAGTAATCTTCCGATGTTTTTTGGCTGTAATTCAAAAACAAAATGAAAAACTTTGATTCTTCTTGTGGATTATTTTTATTTGGTCTTTTAATTTTTTCTACATCAAGTCGAGAATATGATGTCATGTAAATGGCCCCGCCACAGTTGATTGTCATTTGAGCCCTTTTTATGGCATTTTCCATCACTTTGGGCAAAACTTCCGGCGATAGGTCCTCAAATTCTTGACGGATATTGTCTTTAAGAGTTGCAAGAGTCTGAGGCTTGTTGACATAAACCCGCGACTTCAAAAAGCCCCACAAAAAGAAGTCTGGAGCTGTCAAATCAGGCGATCTTGTTGGCCAGTGCAAATCGCCAAAACGGGAGATTAGGCACCCGGGAAATGCATCCTTCAGCATATCGGTTGGGGCACGTGCATTGTGTGCTGTTGCACCGTCTTGTTGGAACCACATGTTTTCCAATCCCAATTCGTCAAGTTGCGGCAAAAATAACTCGTTGATCAGTAGGCAAATCGCCAAAACGGGAGATTAGGCGCCCGGGAAATGCATCCTTCAGCATATCGGTTGTGGCACGTGCAGTGTGTGCTGTTGCACCGTCTTGTTGGAACCACATGTTTTCCAATCCCAATTCATCAAGTTGCTGCAAAAAGAACTCGTTGACCAGTAGGCGTTGGACGTTGTGCCAAAGTCACCGACCGATTATTGGTCAAATAAATAGTCAGCAATATTCCACGTTCTGGAGCAGTGTAGCGGAACATTGTTTATTAACGTGTATTTTGCATGTGTTTACTACACAAATGTCAAAACAGAATTGATTTTAGGGCCCAATCGCAAAATTTATAGCATTTTCTGATAGGAAGATTACTTTTGCGCCACCTTGTATATGAAAAATCAGCTTAGATGCAGAATAGTGAAAAGGAAGCATCCAGAGAATGAAATAATTTGGTGTGTTGGCTGCGTGCCAAAGAATCATCCTGTTTTATTATAAAAATGTTAACCTATTTATACAAAATATTTCTTACTTTTTACTTATTTACTACGATACATATTTACTCTAATTCTTACATACTAAAGCAAAAGAGAATCAAGAGAGAATGCATTCCAATGCTGCTAGCGCTTGCATATATATGTAAGCATTTATATATGCAAGCGTTTTGGATACATACATATACATATATATTTTAATATACCGTCTGTATGTAGACATGTGCATGCATTGGACACACTACACCTCCTTACCAAAGAAGAATCGCGTAGCATTGCTGTGCTTAATGCTACAGCGATTCTGTTTCATTTAATTGCTTTGGCGTAAATCAAATTTTATGACTTGCATTTGATTACTATATGAGTTATTCTATTTCAGTAAAATTTTACAATTTTTTTTGCTTATTATTTTTAATTTTCAAGTGGCTCTTTATTCTGTATGTTTACAATTGGCTGACTTATTTTGTTTGGTTTGTTTATACATGGGTCATATTTTCATTACGTAATTTTGAAAAGAGTTTGTTTAGAGAATTTTGTGTTTTTCTTTTGTACACATTCTCGTTTGGCAGGCGCGTAGCCAGAAAAAAATTTCGGGGGGGGTTTTGGCCAAAGTGTCAGTAAATAAGAACTACCTGTAAATACCCACATACATATTTATATTTTTACATATTACATATTTATACTTATATTTATTTGAAATTTTACTCTTTCTACGCGGCTAAAAACTTTACACAATTTTTAAAACTTTTTGGTAGTAAATTCCAAACCTTTCAATTACCGACACATAATTCTAAATTTCTGGCGATTTTTATTTAAAAGTCGTATACACAGCGAATATGTGCACTTTTCGCACAAAATTCATGAGTGCGCCGAAGCTCAGTAGGTAGAGCATTGCGCACTGATTTGGCGCACGTCGGTTCGAGTCCAAACATTAAAAAAAAAAAAAAATTGTTAACATTTTCGGTTTAAAATTTAAATAGTTTTTATTAGGCGCATTTCTATGACAACCGGCGTAACCGAATTTTTTTTACAATGTCCAGTAAAATTACCTTCTTTAGACTAATTTCATTATTTTTGAATGATAGTATGTGTAAATACACAATAAAAATACTTCAACTCAAAGTTAAGAACTTTGTGGAAAATTCAAGAAAACTCGAAAAAATTTCATTAAAATTTCTAACTTTCAGGTAAAATTTGATTATTTTCGAGTTTGCAGTTTTGTAGCCCGTTCAATTGTCAAGAGCCGACCAAGAGCATTTTCTTCAATATAAAAATATTACGCTTATAAATTTGTATGGAAGATAATGCACTTGGCTAGAAAAAAAATTGCCCAAAATCGAGTAATTCTTCTAGCGGCCTTAGATTGGTATCTTTGCTCACATACTCGAAAAAACTCTAAACATTTTTACTAAAAATTTAGTAAATTTGATGAAAATTTTTCGAGTTTTCATGACTTTCCACAAAGTTCTTAACTTTGAGTTGCAGTATTTTTATTGTGTTTTTACACATTCTTTCATACAAAAATAATTAAATTAGTCAAGGGAGTTAATCTTACAGGAAATTCCAAACAACACTTTGAACGCAGACATACTGGTCTAGGTGTATATATAGCCCCAAAAAGTTTTAAATCTAGGCTAAAACTTTTAGCAGTGTACAAAACAATATTGTTTGTGTAAAAATCTCAATAACAAAAACCAAGAGCACATGGTTGGCAAACTGTGACACCAAAGCAGACTTGCAAAAATCCATCATGATACCAAATCTAAAACGTCAAATGGTGTTGTTGGTACATGAATTGGTAAAAAGTTGATTGAACAGGGCGTTTAGAAGGCAAAAAACCCAGCGTATTGTTAGCTTAATAGTTAGCAATGCGTGCCAAAATTTCTCTGATGAGTGAAGTTAGCAACTTCCGAAATGGATCTATAAGAAAAGCTATGGCGGTAGTCTCTAAATTTTTCCTGTTCAACTCAACAAAAACTTTTAATAATTAATAAAAAATTATTAAGAAACCCAAAAACAACAATAATTTTTCGCTGCAGAAAAAATTATTAATAGGTCTATAGCTCGTACCGAACCAGGATACTTCAAATATAAAGACCAAAAACACAAGCTTGTTGTTTGTGTAAAAATCTCAATATTTATTTTTATTGTTTGTTTTGAAATTTTGTTTAGAATTTCTTCAGGAGTTACTTCAAAAGTAGAGTGGATATTGAATAGAGCCGAAACGCTTAAGAACAATTTCTTGTGTCAGAACTTCTTCTACTTTTCTACTGCTAATTTCTGGCAAATTTTTCAATAAAGCGACCTGCGCAACTCTGGCTTTGGCAAGAAGTAAATATTTGTCGCTTTGTTTCTTGAAGAAAAACTGAAGCTTCGGAAAAATAAAAACAAAAAATATAATAAAATAACATTGAAATTCATATAAATTGGATTTATTCAACATGCAGAACGGAAAGTCAAAATAAAAATAATTGAAAATATTTCTTGAGCATTTTCTTTTCAACAGCATACCTACCGGGCTTTTACTTTTAAACTTTTATCCCCTGACAAGTATAAGTACAATTTAATTGCTACTTTCTCTGATAATTCAATACGACTGCGTTGTGTACTGCTTGGTAATTTTTTAGTAAGTTTTTTTAACTTCTTGGTCATTTTTTTGGTTATACTTATGGCAACCGTGACTACCATAACGAGAGACACTCATTTTTACGATTTTCGTCCGCTGTATTCATAACTCGAAAAGCAGTTAATTTAAATTTCAACAGACTTGAGTTCGCATGACTCTTGCTGTTGTTAACATGCTATGTAGTTGAGGTGCTAAGTTGATCTTATGCAGAGCAAGTCTGATAATTTTTCTCGAGTTTCTTAATGCGCCAAATGAGTGAACCGTTGCAGGAATTTAGTTGTGACCTCTCAGACTTGCTCTGATAATTGATTAGCGACTACCAATATCTTCTCTCAGTGTGAAATATTATTTAATTTTATTCTTTCGTGTTTTTATTTTGCAATTAATGCTAATTTCTTAACAGGGAGTTTAAAAGTGAATAGAGTAATTATTCTACAGAAGTATATTTTTTAATTTTCGGAAATTTCGGGGGGGGGGGGGGTTTGAACCCCCAAAACCCCCCCCTGAATACGCGCCTGTCGTTTGGTGTTTATTTAAAGTGTAATAATTGAAGTAAATTTGTTGTGCTTATCAATATTTGTTACTCTATACGGAATTAATGAAAAATTATTATATTTATCGATATTTACTACTCTATAGGGCCCTTTATATCTACTATCTAATTTATGACCTGCTTCGTCTCTAACTAAAACTATATCTCCTATGTTTATTTCCTTAAGTTGTATATTTTTGTCATAATCGACTTTTTGTTTTTCCTTAGCCTGTTTTACTAACCTATTAGCTCTTTCCTGTGCTAGTTGGAACCTATATTTAATTTCCTTATCATAAGCCTCATGATTATATACCGGGCTAATGACATTTTCTTTTAAAAATTCGTAAGTCAGGGAGGATTTTGCAAAAACGAGCTCAAATGGGCAGTAACCATGTACTGTAGATGGTGTTGTATTGTAACAATACAAAAAATACTTTAGACACTCATCCCAATCGTCTTTGTCAATGGATATGTAAGAACGTACATATTCATTGAATGTTCTATGACTACGCTCAACCGTGCCTAAAGTTTGGTGATGATACGGTGTAGATGTTTTATGTTCGATTTTTAGCAATTTGCATAATCCCTCAAATCAACTATTCTTGTATTCGGTTCCCATATCCGTTATGATTGTTTTCATGCAACCATAAATTAGAATGAAATTTTCGAATACAGGCTTAGCTACTACTACAGCATGTTTACTTTGAACAGGGACCGCAACCAAATATTTAGTTAGATCACACACAATTGTAACTGCGTATTAATTTCCGTGAATTGATTTTGGTAGTGGTCCGACCGTGTCAATCTGCACAACATCGAACGCTTTTGTTGGTGTTTCGGTTATTGTCATGGGTTCTTTTAAGTTCACACTTGTTTTATTTTTACTGCAATGGATGCACTTTTTGATATAATTTTTAATATCATTTTTCATATTTCTCCAGTAGTATTTTTGTCTTATTTTATTAGTCATGCGATTTATTCCTGGGTGGCCACCAAAAACAGGATCGTCATGATATTTATGAAGAATTTCTTTAATTTTTTCCTTATTTGCATATATATAATACTTCTATATTGCTAGTAAAGAACTGTGAAGCGTGTCAAACATTACAGTACAGACATACAATGAGAGAAGAAGACAAAATCTCGGTTGGCGTCGTCAATTTTTTTGAATAAAAGGGGGTCAATGAAATATGTGGATATTTCAAAGATTGAATTTATTTGCTTTTTCTTATTATTTCTTGCACTAATGTAATGTACAAAAGTCAGTTTCGCTCTCACAATTTTTCAAAATTTAAATAATGCATTTTCTAACCATATTATGGACGATCACGTAGCCATAGAAACCCTATAAGCTCAAATAATAAATACATATATTACGGTTTATATTCAATATATTGGCATTTTCATATTTAATTTACTCAACTGTGGTTTTATACGCTACTATAAAGTACAATTTGTGTAAACAAGTCAGTGGCCCCTGTCTACCCCTTCCATAAGTTTTTTTCGCCGCGCTGCTTCAATGTACTAACACTAATAAAACTCGCGCATGCGCACAACTTGCATTATAAGCATCTCGTGTAATAATGATTGACACGCTTTCAGCATATTGGGAAGATACGATACTAGCAATATAGAAGTATTATATATATGCTTATTTGTCACATGCATAACCTCCGGAGTTAATGCTATAATTAAAATTTTGAGAGCTTTGGTACCAATTTCTTTAAATGTGTCTACCCGGGTATAATTATTCTTAAACAATTTGTCTCCTAAGGACAACTGTATTTTTTCAATTCCCAAATGGCCGGCTTCTTTCATAAGCCTGGCAAAGAATTGACCTAAGTCAATCTTCGCCTCAACAATTAGGTTTTTTATATTAATTCCGCTGCAAATTTTCTTTCCTTTTTTGAAACATAATTTCGGAGGATCGAAAACGAGCTGGACTAGTCTTTTTACTTCACATTTATATAGCGCTTCATATATGATTGGGTTCTCTCTGTGACTTTTTATTTCTTCATTTTTACCACTGGGGTTTTTCTTAGTTTCCGATCTAGTCGTAACTTTTAATATTTTACATGCTTCTACTGACATTTCTTTTAAATCTTTAATATTAATGCGCGATAACGCGACTGCTACATAATTTTCTTTCCCTGCTATATACTCCACCTCGAAATCATATTCCTCCAAATCCAATCTGATTCTAGTTAATTTTTATGAAGGGTTTTTTATCGAAAATAAGAACGTTAAAGGTCTGTGGTCTGTTTTGGCCAAGAATTTTCTTCCGTAGACATATGGTCTAAAATATGTTATGGCCCAATGAATGGCCGCTAATTCCTTCTCAATAGTTGCTTTATTAATTTCTCCTTTTGTAAACGATCTAGATGCATATGCAATTGGTAATTGTTTTCCTTTATACTCTTGGCTTAGCATAGCCCCGCAAGCATAACCACTTGCGTCAGTTGTTATACAGAATTGTTTACTGAAATCGGGATACTGTAGAACATTAGGACTTATTAACGCAGCTTTCAAATAGTCACAGGATTTTTTACAATCCTCCGTGCAATCAAAAACTACATTTTTCTTACAAAGTCTTGTCAATATTCTAGAGTATTCCGCAAAATTTGGAATAAATCTCCGATAATAATTGCAAAATGCGACGAATCGTTTCGCCTCATCCGCATTTTTAGGAGTTGGGTAGTTTTTAACAGTTTCAAATTTACTGGGATCTGGCAAAATGCCTTTGCTTGTACATTTATGACCAAGATAAGTTACTTCTTGGTTGAAAAATATGCATTTATCTGGATGTAATTTTAAATTATATTTTCTACAAGTTGCGAAAACGTCTCGTAAATTTTTGATCATATGCTTTTCGGAGCATCCTAGTACGACTAAATCGTCCATGTATAGGAATGCTTGTGAAGGTTTTAAGCCTGAGAGTGCTAATGTCATCATTCTCTGAAATTTGTTTGGTGCTACCTTAAGACCATACGGTAATCTGTTAAAGCGGTACATTAAGTCTAAGAATGAAAAATATTTAGCTCTCCCTAGTTGATCTAGTATGTCATCAATTCTCGGCAACGGAAATTTATCTGCGGTTAATTTTTTATTAACTTGTCTGTAATCTACAACCATTCTCCATCTTTTTCCTTCTTTGTTTGGGAGTGATTTTTTGGGTACTAATAGAATTGTACTGTTAAATTCAGAGATTGAAGGTTCTATTATATCGTCGTTAATTAATAAATTTACTTGTTTATTGATTTCACTCTTGTGAGCTTCTGGTATTCTATAGTTTTTAACATAAACTGGATTATTATCTTTCATATGGAGTTTTTGTTTGTAAAAGTTGTTAGTGGTAATTGGTTCTGATTCTAATGAAAAAATATCGATGAACTCTGTGCATAATTCATTAAGTGATTTATTTGCAAATTGTGGAAAGTTTTTATTTAGTCTTTCTAATTTTTCTTTATTGTTGGACTCATTTTCTATTTTATTATTTTTAATTATTGTATAATCATTCAAATTTTCTGTCTTTATATTAAATTCATGAAATGTTGCATTTTTATCTGTTGTATTTATAATTCTAATAAATGTTTGGTGTCAATCTGCTAAGGTATTTGCAATAAATATACCTTCAGCCAATTCTTGTTGTGGAATTAGTAATTCTGAATATTGATTATTTTTAACTTTAATTTGTCTTACTACTTCTGATCTTGCTGGTATTGAAATACTATTAATTGTTGGGTTGCTAGTCATCTGAATTATTATGTTTTCTGGGTAATCATACGGTCTTAGTATTAGACTGTCTCCGTCGTTCTGATAATCTAAAATGCAGTTATATTTTTTAATGAAATCTAAACCCAATATTCCATCGCAAGAAATTGGAAAATCATCCTCTACTACATGAAATTTGTGTCCAATTAATAGGTAGTCATCCTTTAAATCCGCCCTAACCGTGCCAATAGTACTTGTTAGTCCTTGACCAATTCCTCTTAAATCTGTTTTTTGTGAATTATTTATAGTGATATTACTATCAATTTGACCCTTTTTTATAATTGAGATATCCGCACTGTATCGATTAGGAGGGTTGCAATAGAATCATTTAGAGTTGTTTGGGAAGATATGTAGCTATTAAGGTGTAAATTGAAAATATATAACTTTTTATTTATTGAGGTGGAGTTTGTTGGTTTTCCTGCTGCGTAGCACTTCGGAAATTTCTAGTATTATTGCGAGTATTTCCTCGCGATCCGAAACTTCGACGGGATCTTTGGTTATTTGATCGGTTATTATTGTTATTGTAGTTATTGAATGTTCTTCTTTGATTACCTCTATAATTACCATTCTGATAACCTCTGCTGAAGTTACCTCTAAAATAATTTTGGTGGCGAATGTGCAAAAGGGAATTTGGGTTACCAGTCCCCTCTGTGCAACTGTTAGTAAATTTTGATATAGCCTCGTTCATTGAGTTGAACATTCCGGCTTGCATTATAGTTTTTACCTTGTCATTGGAGCAATTTTTACACATAGCTTTTACGGCTGATTGTGTTGCATTGGATGCTAGTTCTGGCGTTAATCCGTCAGATATGTATGCTCCTTCCAATGATTTTGTTAATTTTTCAATTTCGGCAGTGTATTGGTTTGCCGTTTTGCTCCGCTGTTGCACATTCAGGAGTTTTGCTGCCAAAACTTCAACTGATTCGCCTTTAATTGCTGTTTTTAATTTTTGTTTGATTGCTACCATGGTCGTTTCTGAGCTTATATAATTTCTAGCTGTGCTCATTAGTTTTGTTTTAATAAGAGATATTGCGATAGCCTCGTGGTCCTCTTTGATTAATTCGAGGATATCGAGGGCGTCCAGAAAACTAGGTAGGTTTTCTGCCTTGCCATCGAACTCTGGTAAGATCGATGACGCAGTTTTAATAAAAATTGTGGTCGCTTGTGCCATTTTGGAGTCTGTTTGTGCACTTCCTTCTGTTAGTGCAACGGTTGGCTGTTTCGAGGAAGTTGCTACCTGTGTGGCAGCAGGGCCTGTTTCTTGTTTTTCCTCAATATCTGAGCCGCTTTCGATCAAATATGTGTCAAAATCAATTTCGATGTTTTTCCCGTAGGATGTAGGTATCACAATATCAATATTATATCTTGATAATGATGATACCAATTTGTCCCTAATATATGTGTATATTTGGTAGGATTCTGACTGGTGAGCTGGTGTGAGGGTATTATGGATTTTATTATCTTTCCCGTGTTATTTAGTGACAGCAGTATAACATTGAGATGTTTTTTACTGTCCCTGCTTTTATTTTTATATTTTTGCATATGCATTTATGTATATGATTTTTCTGCGTTGGTTTTTTTCCTCATTCAGCTTTGTAAGAATTTCATCCCATTTACTCATTTGGAATAGGTAGAGAAATTCTTAGACTTTATCCAGTCCGTCGGCGCGACTCTGGCATTTCTTCTTCAATACCTTGTTATGGATTGAGTATATTTTTAAAAACAGATTCAGACATATGCAGACCGTCACAATCAAGAGCATTACCTTTATGAAGTCCAATGCTTCAGTGTGGTCAATTACTTGAATGGAATTGATCACATTCGCATTAGGCTCTTCCAGTTTCGATTCGTGGCCTCCCATTGACAAAAACGAAAAAAAAATACAACTAATGAAAACATAATTTTCCCTAATGTGGGTCTGTTCGTCCCATAAATTTGGCCTCGAACCTATATATTTCCTCAGAAGTGGTCAATAATGGTTCTATTGCGTTTTCTATATGTGGGTTCCTCAGGCATTTCGATTAGTCTCCACCATTTCCTAAGCCAAACTAGATCTTTTTCCGCCTGCCAATAAGCTTCTATTTTTCTTAATTTTCCAATTGCCTCTTGTGTGCTTGCTGATTCCAAGTTATCAACGATACTGTTGATAGCCTCGTAATCAAGGTTATCAGGCAAGGGGTTCTCCATAACAAGATTTTATTATTAATTTAAAAATAAATTTTTCTTTAAACACTCTAATGGAGAAAATTTGTCTTTATCTATTAAGAATTTGCGTGGTCATACTTATGGACTTCCAAAATCCAGTTAGCCATTGTAATTCTTTTTCTAAATTTCTAACTTCGATTTTTATTCCGAGGTATCCCATACAATAGGGTTTTTATCCCTAGGCATTTTTAGTATATTTAAAAAAATTTTAGTACATATTGAAATCAAGGATGCATCGTAACGTTAATATTATCGCTTACCGAAAAAAACCAATCGTTTCTGTTGCAACGATCCAGTTTTTTAACGTTTAAGCAATTATCACAATAATTTATTTTCGTTGACAACGATAATGGAATTATCAAAATAAAAATATTTCGTTGATTAACGAAAAGAAATTATCGAAATAATTTCATTTCGGTAATTAACGTAAACGAAACGTTGATGATAACGTTTAAACTCTACACTTTTGGTTTTTATGCTGCTGGCAATGCCGTCACCAACAACTACAATTGCCCAGTCAGTTGTTTGACAAGCTACTCCACTATCAATTGTAGGGTAGCGAGTTCCCACCCCAACTTTTGTTAAATGTTTTTTAACCTTTTATTAACTTTTCTTTGTTTTTTAATTGCAAGTATTATTTTTTTTTATATATTTTCACTTTTTTGTTTTGTCCCCTACACAAAAACATACAAATTTGAGATATGAATATAACGTAGCCGACCAGAAAATGCCCAATAAACAATGAAGTAAGCTAGTTTATTAAACAATGTTTTCCAAGCGTAAAAAGTAAATGTTTTCCAAACGAGTTTGTAACTAAAAAATTTCACAAACGTTTAGATATGTTTTTCCAATGGTGTGGTAGCCTTGGAGAAATAACTTGAGGTGAACTCTCAGCGAGGTGAAAAATTTCTCAATTTTCAAAAACAATGTTTGAAATTTTATATGCTTCATTTATATTGATTTTGTTATATGGGCATCGTGGTGTGACGGTAGTGCAGCTGGCCTACCACACAGAAGGACCTAGGTTCGAACCCCGCTACAGGCAACATGAAAAATTATTTGAAATGGTTTTTTAAAACGGGTGTCATGAAAGGCTTCTCAGAAAAAATGCACATATTTGCCTTGCAGATGCAGACTGTATAAACAATTGCAAGCAGCACACAAAAACTGGCCCTTTATCTGCTCTTGCACCAAATAAGAATTTATTATAAAACATAATATTTAAATAATTAATTAAAAAACCAAAAAATAAGGAAATGGTCGGGATTCGAACTCGCAACCTTCGTTTTGACCGTTGTCGCCCAAATTGGAGTTTTATCAATCAGTTTTCAACAAACCCTTACTGTACATTGAATAAAATGTTTATTAAACATTGTTTTCCAAGCATCAATTCCAATTGTTTAAAAAGGACCACTTTCGTTGAGTGTACAATGTTTTCCAAACGTTTTCCAATGATTATAGTAAACGTTTTCCAAGCGAAAATATTACAAAAAGAAGTTTATTGTAAGCTTATAGTAAGCGTATTTTGCTTATTGGGTGGTAATATTACAGAATTAAAAAAGAAAATAGTAATATAAAATGGAAAAAAAATTTGGGGTACGAACCCGACTCCACAAACGAATTGAGTCAAAGGAAATAGATTTGCCAACATGGCACCTTTCGCAAATGTAAGTATGTATGTATGTGCTCGTGGAGGCATTGCCAGTTCAGTTTAATTGAGGTATTTTTGTTGATTTATTTCGTTGCAACGTTATCATTTCCATTTCGATAATTTAGTTTTGTGAATTACCGAAACGAAATCATTTTGATAATTTTGTTTTGTGAATCAACGGAACGAAATTATTTCGTTAAGTTTTTTTGTGAAATAGCAAAACGAAATAGAATCGATCCGATAGTTGAGCATCCCTGATTGAAATTCTTAATATTCAAAATTAGTTTAAGCTAATAAAAAAAAATACTCTTAATAGCCCTACCAGGAGGCTATTGCTCTTCGGGAACGTCTTGCATCTGATTTATTTGGTTTCTGGGACGTCTTATATTCCACTTATTATGCCGCTTATAATAACTTGTAAAGACATTTTTCTGTTGTTATTTGCTTCTTTATAATTTCCTGTTGTGTCTTATCAACTGCCTGCCTGAGCTGTTCGTGCAGCTTTTTGTGCTTGTACCGTTTACCCCCACGCTTTCGCTTAGGCGCTGGTTCTGCTACCTGGGATATCTTTGTTAAGGCCTCCTCTTTTCGTTTCTGTTGCCTTTTCAAATACTCCTCTATTGTTTATATATATTCAATCTGCTTTTTGGGCGGCATGGAAGTGTTCCCACTTTTTTAAGATTTTATCGAAATCGTCCATAAATATTCGTGGATCTGTATTCTGAATTTATTTACGAGGACAGCAGCTAATTGTATTGCCGCGTATGTCCTAGTTTTTTTTTTTTGATTTATTAAAAAGGACAGCAGCAAGTTGCTACGTTTGTCCTGGTCCTATTTTTACTAAAAGGACAGCAGCAAGTTGCCTTGCTGCGTATGTCCTGTCCTAATATTATTGAAAGGACCGCAGCAAATTTCTTTGCTACGTTTGTCCTTATTTACAAATTCGTTGGCAGGATCGCCATGAAAAGGAATCATCCAGAGAATGAAATAATTTGGTGTGTTGGCTGCGTGCCAAAGAATCATTCTGTTTTATTATAAAAATGTTAACCTATTTATACAAAATATTTCTTACTTTTTACTTATTTACTACGATACATATTTACTCTAATTCTTACATACTAAAGCAAAAGAGAATCAAGAGAGAATGCATTCCAATGCATGCATGTGCATATGTATGTACATATGCACATACATACATAAATTACATACATATTTTGTCAAAGCATATAAAAGCGTTTGCCCAATTCGTGGGAAAACTACGCATAGCCAAAATACATAACATCAGCAATAATTTTGGCTGGGAGTTTGTTTACGTTGGCGGTCGGTAATTAAGTCGCTGCTAGCGCTTATGTAAGCATTTACATATATATGCAAGCGTTTTGGATACATATATATATTTTAATATGTATATAATAGCCCCAACTCCCAAATTGAAAATATATACAGGGTTGTTACAAATGTACCTATTAATTAGCGATAGAGAAATGACAATAACAATTTGTTGTTGTTTTTGTATTTATTTGTTAGTAAGAGAGAGTGCAATAACAAATTTGTTGTTTGTTGTTGTTGTTTTGTTTTTTTTCTTATTACAAAAGATGTTCATAAGACCTCTTGTTCGAGCGATAGAATGAAACCAACATAATAAACATACATATTAGGAAAACAGGTGATTAAGCCGGAACTCCATAGCAAGCGTATTGGGCATTGCAACCGTTGCTATCTAATCTATACAGCCAAAGATCGCGTATGCTGCAAAGTCTGCAGGGGCCAAGCATGGAGTTGAGCCTTAAATGCTGATGCTTATTTTAATATTTTCTAGACACCAAATGTTATTTTATTCTATGCAAAACGTACGGAATTGTGAAAAGCGCTTTGCTTTTTTTCTAAACAATGTAAATTTTCGATAAATTTAAGGTGCAGTGCTATAAAGCCATATGGCCTTATAACTCAATGGAGTGTGAAATAAGGCCATATGGTTTTATTTCCATGTAAGAAGTGAAATAAAGCCATTATGGTTTAAGTTTAGTTCAGTTTTAATAATTGGCATACGTGATAAAAGGTGACATTGCATAGGGTGGGGTGCTATAAGGCCATCGGCAATAAAGCCATAAGCGGCGGGATGCGGCGCGCCGGAAAGGAGAGTAATCACAGACCCTGGATAGGTAATTATGCTACCTTTCATTTGAAGTACCACTGTTGTGGGTGCAAAACCGCGTATGTGCAAAATTTTAAATTTAATTCAAAAAACAACCCTGGGCTACATTATGCCAAGTCCTTCCCAAATAAAAATTAGATAAAATACGAAGTAAGGGACTTATTATTTTAGAACATTATTTCAAAAATATTTAAAAAACAGCGCCGCAGTCGAAAATTTGCGATTCATTTTTTATTATGATTTTAAAGTACTTTTTCAAAATTGGTGAAAATTTTTAATAATAAAACGGGCTCCCAGCACAGCAACAATAAAACGATTTTAATCGATGACCCGTTTTCAATTGTACCGCTTCGAATGTTTTAAACAGTAGATTTTCATTCATATTTAGAAAAGGTTAGATATAGCGGCAGGGGTGGTGGGGGGTGTATGCAACAAAGCCATATGGTTTAATTTCTCGTTTCATTGAGATATACGGCCAGATGGCTTTATTAACTATGGCTTTATTTTTATTTAGTCTTTCTAATTTTTCTTTATTGTTGGACTCATTTTCTATTTTATTATTTTTAATTATTGTATAATCATTCAAATTTTCTGTCTTTATATTAAATTCATGAAATGTTGCATTTTTATCTGTTGTATTTATAATTCTAATAAATGTTTGGTGTCAATCTGCTAAGGTATTTGCAATAAATATACCTTCAGCCAATTCTTGTTGTGGAATTAGTAATTCTGAATATTGATTATTTTTAACTTTAATTTGTCTTACTACTTCTGATCTTGCTGGTATTGAAATACTATTAATTGTTGGGTTGCTAGTCATCTGAATTATTATGTTTTCTGGGTAATCATACGGTCTTAGTATTAGACTGTCTCCGTCGTTCTGATAATCTAAAATGCAGTTATATTTTTTAATGAAATCTAAACCCAATATTCCATCGCAAGAAATTGGAAAATCATCCTCTACTACATGAAATTTGTGTCCAATTAATAGGTAGTCATCCTTTAAATCCGCCCTAACCGTGCCAATAGTACTTGTTAGTCCTTGACCAATTCCTCTTAAATCTGTTTTTTGTGAATTATTTATAGTGATATTACTATCAATGTGACCCTTTTTTATAATTGAGATATCCGCACTGTATCGATTAGGAGGGTTGCAATAGAATCATTTAGAGTTGTTTGGGAAGATATGTAGCTATTAAGGTGTAAATTGAAAATATATAACTTTTTATTTATTGAGGTGGAGTTTGTTGGTTTTCCTGCTGCGTAGCACTTCGGAAATTTCTAGTATTATTGCGAGTATTTCCTCGCGATCCGAAACTTCGACGGGATCTTTGGTTATTTGATCGGTTATTATTGTTATTGTAGTTATTGAATGTTCTTCTTTGATTATAATTTCCATTCTGATAACCTCTGCTGAAGTTACCTCTAAAATAATTTTGGTGGCGAATGTGCAAAAGGGAATTTGGGTTACCAGTCCCCTCTGTGCAACTGTTAGTAAATTTTGATATAGCCTCGTTCATTGAGTTGAACATTCCGGCTTGCATTATAGTTTTTACCTTGTCATTGGAGCAATTTTTACACATAGCTTTTACGGCTGATTGTGTTGCATTGGATGCTAGTTCTGGCGTTAATCCGTCAGATATGTATGCTCCTTCCAATGATTTTGTTAATTTTTCAATTTCGGCAGTGTATTGGTTTGCCGTTTTGCTCCGCTGTTGCACATTCAGGAGCTTTGCTGCCAAAACTTCAACTGATTCGCCTTTAATTGCTGTTTTTAATTTTTGTTTGATTGCTACCATGGTCGTTTCTGAGCTTATATAATTTCTAGCTGTGCTCATTAGTTTTGTTTTAATAAGAGATATTGCGATAGCCTCGTGGTCCTCTTTGATTAATTCGAGGATATCGAGGGCGTCCAGAAAACTAAGTAGGTTTTCTGCCTTGCCATCGAACTCTGGTAAGATCGATGACGCAGTTTTAATAAAAATTGTGGTCGCTTGTGCCATTTTGGAGTCTGTTTGTGCACTTCCTTCTGTTAGTGCAACGGTTGGCTGTTTCGAGGAAGTTGCTACCTGTGTGGCAGCAGGGCCTGTTTCTTGTTTTTCCTCAATATCTGAGCCGCTTTCGATCAAATATGTGTCAAAATCAATTTCGATGTTTTTCCCGTAGGATGTAGGTATCACAATATCAATATTATATCTTGATAATGATGATAACAATTTGTCCCTAATATATGTGTATATTTGGTAGGATTCTGACTGGTGAGCTGGTGTGAGGGTATTATGGATTTTATTATCTTTCCCGTGTTATTTAGTGACAGCAGTATAACATTGAGATGTTTTTTACTGTCCCTGCTTTTATTTTTATATTTTTGCATATGCATTTACATATATGATTTTTCTGCGTTGGTTTTTTTCCTCATTCAGCTTTGTAAGAATTTCATCCCATTTACTCATTTGGAATAGGTAGAGAAATTCTTAGACTTTATCCAGTCCGTCGGCGCGACTCTGGCATTTCTTCTTCAATACCTTGTTATGGATTGAGTATATTTTTAAAAACAGATTCAGACATATGCAGACCGTCACAATCAAGAGCATTACCTTTATGAAGTCCAATGCTTCAGTGTGGTCAATTACTTGAATGGAATTGATCACATTCGCATTAGGCTCTTCCAGTTTCGATTCGTGGCCTCCCATTGACAAAAACGAAAAAAAAATACAACTAATGAAAACAAAATTTTCCCTAATGTGGGTCTGTTCGTCCCATAAATTTGGCCTCGAACCTATATATTTCCTCAGAAGTGGTCAATAATGGTTCTATTGCGTTTTCTATATGTGGGTTCCTCAGGCATTTCGATTAGTCTCCACCATTTCCTAAGCCAAACTAGATCTTTTTCCGCCTGCCAATAAGCTTATATTTTTCTTAATTTTCCAATTGCCTCTTGTGTGCTTGCTGATTCCAAGTTATCAACGATACTGTTGATAGCCTCGTAATCAAGGTTATCAGGCAAGGGGTTCTCCATAACAAGATTTTATTATTAATTTAAAAATAAATTTTTCTTTAAACACTCTAATGGAGAAAATTTGTCTTTATCTATTAAGAATTTGCGTGGTCATACTTATGGACTTCCAAAATCCAGTTAGCCATTGTAATTCTTTTTCTAAATTTCTAACTTCGATTTTTATTCCGAGGTATCCCATACAATAGGGTTTTTATCCCTAGGCATTTTTAGTATATTTAAAAAAATTTTAGTACATATTGAAATCAAGGATGCATCGTAACGTTAATATTATCGCTTACCGAAAAAAACCAATCGTTTCTGTTGCAACGATCCAGTTTTTTAACGTTTAAGCAATTATCACAATAATTTATTTTCGTTGACAACGATAATGGAATTATCAAAATAAAAATATTTCGTTGATTAACGAAAAGAAATTATCGAAATAATTTCATTTCGGTAATTAACGTAAACGAAACGTTGATGATAACGTTTAAACTCTACACTTTTGGTTTTTATGCTGCTGGCAATGCCGTCACCAACAACTACAATTGCCCAGTCAGTTGTTTGACAAGCTACTCCACTATCAATTGTAGGGTAGCGAGTTCCCACCCCAACTTTTGTTAAATGTTTTTTAACCTTTTATTAACTTTTCTTTGTTTTTTAATTGCAAGTATTATTTTTTTTTATATATTTTCACTTTTTTGTTTTGTCCCCTACACAAAAACATACAAATTTGAGATATGAATATAACGTAGCCGACCAGAAAATGCCCAATAAACAATGAAGTAAGCTAGTTTATTAAACAATGTTTTCCAAGCGTAAAAAGTAAATGTTTTCCAAACGAGTTTGTAACTAAAAAATTTCACAAACGTTTAGATATGTTTTTCCAATGGTGTGGTAGCTTTGGAGAAATAACTTGAGGTGAACTCTCAGCGAGGTGAAAAATTTCTCAATTTTCAAAAACAATGTTTGAAATTTTATATGCTTCATTTATATTGATTTTGTTATATGGGCATCGTGGTGTGACGGTAGTGCAGCTGGCCTACCACACAGAAGGACCTAGGTTCGAACCCCGCTACAGGCAACATGAAAAATTATTTGAAATGGTTTTTTAAAACGGGTGTCATGAAAGGCTTCTCAGAAAAAATGCACATATTTGCCTTGCAGATGCAGACTGTATAAACAATTGCAAGCAGCACACAAAAACTGGCCCTTTATCTGCTCTTGCACCAAATAAGAATTTATTATAAAACATAATATTTAAATAATTAATTAAAAAACCAAAAAATAAGGAAATGGTCGGGATTCGAACTCGCAACCTTCGTTTTGACCGTTGTCGCCCAAATTGGAGTTTTATCAATCAGTTTTCAACAAACCCTTACTGTACATTGAATAAAATGTTTATTAAACATTGTTTTCCAAGCATCAATTCCAATTGTTTAAAAAGGACCACTTTCGTTGAGTGTACAATGTTTTCCAAACGTTTTCCAATGATTATAGTAAACGTTTTCCAAGCGAAAATATTACAAAAAGAAGTTTATTGTAAGCTTATAGTAAGCGTATTTTGCTTATTGGGTGGTAATATTACAGAATTAAAAAAGAAAATAGTAATATAAAATGGAAAAAATATAAAACATAATATAAAACAGGAAAAAAAATTTGGGGTACGAACCCGACTCCACAAACGAATTGAGTCAAAGGAAATAGATTTGCCAACATGGCACCTTTCGCAAATGTAAGTATGTATGTATGTGCTCGTGGAGGCATTGCCAGTTCAGTTTAATTGAGGTATTTTTGTTGATTTATTTCGTTGCAACGTTATCATTTCCATTTCGATAATTTAGTTTTGTGAATTACCGAAACGAAATCATTTTGATAATTTTGTTTTGTGAATCAACGGAACGAAATTATTTCGTTAAGTTTTTTTGTGAAATAGCAAAACGAAATAGAATCGATCCGATAGTTGAGCATCCCTGATTGAAATTCTTAATATTCAAAATTAGTTTAAGCTAATAAAAAAAATATACTCCTAATAGCCCTACCAGGAGGCTATTGCTCTTCGGGAACGTCTTGCATCTGATTTATTTGGTTTCTGGGACGTCTTATATTCCACTTATTATGCCGCTTATAATAACTTGTAAAGACATTTTTCTGTTGTTATTTGCTTCTTTATAATTTCCTGTTGTGTCTTATCAACTGCCTGCCTGAGCTGTTCGTGCAGCTTTTTGTGCTTGTACCGTTTACCCCCACGCTTTCGCTTAGGCGCTGGTTCTGCTACCTGGGATATCTTTGTTAAGGCCTCCTCTTTTCGTTTCTGTTGCCTTTTCAAATACTCCTCTATTGTAAGAGGCTTGGGCCCAACTTTTATATCTGCTTTTTGGGCGGCATGGAAGTGTTCCCACTTTTTTAAGATTTTATCGAAATCGTCCATAAATATTCGTGGATCTGTATTCTGAATTTATTTACGAGGACAGCAGCTAATTGTATTGCCGCGTATGTCCTAGTTTTTTTTTTTTTGATTTATTAAAAAGGACAGCAGCAAGTTGCTACGTTTGTCCTGGTCCTATTTTTACTAAAAGGACAGCAGCAAGTTGCCTTGCTGCGTATGTCCTGTCCTAATATTATTGAAAGGACCGCAGCAAATTTCTTTGCTACGTTTGTCCTTATTTACAAATTCGTTGGCAGGATCGCCATGAAAAGGAATCATCCAGAGAATGAAATAATTTGGTGTGTTGGCTGCGTGCCAAAGAATCATTCTGTTTTATTATAAAAATGTTAACCTATTTATACAAAATATTTCTTACTTTTTACTTATTTACTACGATACATATTTACTCTAATTCTTACATACTAAAGCAAAAGAGAATCAAGAGAGAATGCATTCCAATGCATGCATGTGCATATGTATGTACATATGCACATACATACATAAATTACATACATATTTTGTCAAAGCATATAAAAGCGTTTGCCCAATTCGTGGGAAAACTACGCATAGCCAAAATACATAACATCAGCAATAATTTTGGCTGGGAGTTTGTTTACGTTGGCGGTCGGTAATTAAGTCGCTGCTAGCGCTTATGTAAGCATTTACATATATGTATATGCAAGCGTTTTGGATACATATATATATTTTAATATGTATATAATAGCCCCAACTCCCAAATTGAAAATATATACAGGGTTGTTACAAATGTACCTATTAATTAGCGATAGAGAAATGACAATAACAATTTGTTGTTGTTTTTGTATTTATTTGTTAGTAAGAGAGAGTGCAATAACAAATTTGTTGTTTGTTGTTGTTGTTTTGTTTTTTTTCTTATTACAAAAGATGTTCATAAGACCTCTTGTTCGAGCGATAGAATGAAACCAACATAATAAACATACATATTAGGAAAACAGGTGATTAAGCCGGAACTCCATAGCAAGCGTATTGGGCATTGCAACCGTTGCTATCTAATCTATACAGCCAAAGATCGCGTATGCTGCAAAGTCTGCAGGGGCCAAGCATGGAGTTGAGCCTTAAATGCTGATGCTTATTTTAATATTTTCTAGACACCAAATGTTATTTTATTCTATGCAAAACGTACGGAATTGTGAAAAGCGCTTTGCTTTTTTTCTAAACAATGTAAATTTTCGATAAATTTAAGGTGCAGTGCTATAAAGCCATATGGCCTTATAACTCAATGGAGTGTGAAATAAGGCCATATGGTTTTATTTCCATGTAAGAAGTGAAATAAAGCCATTATGGTTTAAGTTTAGTTCAGTTTTAATAATTGGCATACGTGATAAAAGGTGACATTGCATAGGGTGGGGTGCTATAAGGCCATCGGCAATAAAGCCATAAGCGGCGGGATGCGGCGCGCCGGAAAGGAGAGTAATCACAGACCCTGGATAGGTAATTATGCTACCTTTCATTTGAAGTACCACTGTTGTGGGTGCAAAACCGCGTATGTGCAAAATTTTAAATTTAATTCAAAAAACAACCCTGGGCTACATTATGCCAAGTCCTTCCCAAATAAAAATTAGATAAAATACGAAGTAAGGGACTTATTATTTTAGAACATTATTTCAAAAATATTTAAAAAACAGCGCCGCAGTCGAAAATTTGCGATTCATTTTTTATTATGATTTTAAAGTACTTTTTCAAAATTGGTGAAAATTTTTAATAATAAAACGGGCTCCCAGCACAGCAACAATAAAACGATTTTAATCGATGACCCGTTTTCAATTGTACCGCTTCGAATGTTTTAAACAGTAGATTTTCATTCATATTTAGAAAAGGTTAGATATAGCGGCAGGGGTGGTGGGGGGTGTATGCAACAAAGCCATATGGTTTAATTTCTCGTTTCATTGAGATATACGGCCAGATGGCTTTATTAACTATGGCTTTATAGCACTGCACTAAATTTAAATGAATTTAATCTCAGTAATAATATGTATCATGTACATGCTAAACCCACGCCACTGCTGGCAGAAAAAATGTTCGAAATAGTGAAGGACTTCGTTTACCTTGGATCCAGCATTAACTCCAACAATAATGTCAGCCTAGAAATCCAACGAAGAATTACTCTTTCAAATAAATGCTACTTTGGACTGAGTTGGCAATCGAAAAGTAAAGTCCTCCCTCGACACACGAAAATCACACTCTACAAGTCACTCATCGCTCCCGTCCTACTATATGGTGCAGATGCGTGAAAACTAACAACATCTGACGAGGCGGCATTGGGAGTAGTCGAGAGAAAAGTTCTGCGAAAGATTTATGGGCCTCTACGCGTTGGCGAGTAGCGAAGAAGGTTTAATGATGAGTTGTATGAGCTTTACGCAGGCGTCGACATAGTATAGCGCATTAAAACACAGCGGCTTCGCTGGCTAGGCCACGTTGTGCGAATGAGCGAAGACGCTCCAGCCCAGAAGGTATACTTATCGGCACCCGCCGGTGGAAGCAGAAGAAGAGAAAGACCACGACTCTGATGGAAGGACCAAGTGGAAACCGACCTGCGATCTCGCGGGGTCTGCAATTGGCGCCAGTTGGCGCAACGAAGATATGACTGGCTAGCTATGTTGGACGTTCAAAATCGCTCAGGCGGTTAGATGGCCATTTAAAGAAGAATAATATATATCATTATAATTTTCAGCTATAGCTATTATAACTTTTTGGCGATATATTAATAAATATTATCTATAAATGACAATAACAAAGCGTTTTATTTTCATACATTTATTACCATATTTATAAAAGATAACAAATTTTATAAATCTCTTAAAAATGGCTTTCCTTACAATTTTTATTTTAATAGGTTTTTTTACAAAATTTTTCTTTTTAGTTTTTGGCTGGGTTGACATATGGTCTGAACCAGTGTTGCCATTTTGGTGCTTTTAGAGCTAGATCTAGCTCTTTTTTTGGCGTTTAGCTCCAAAATTCTGTTTTAGCTCCTAGCTCTTTTTCTAGTCCTTTTTTTAATTTTTAGCTCTTTTTTGGCTCCAAATTTATTTGTACAAATTGTATTGAAAAATGAAGAAAGTTTTTATTTCTTTTATAATCGACGTCGAAATTATTATATTAGTTTCATTGTGTACCATGTGGCAACTTAGTTTCCCTCACCGATAACAAATACCTAAATCGGTTAACTTTGTCGAGTAACATTCCTAAATGCCATATGTTTATTTTGCGAACAAGAATCAAAATGGAAAGGTAAGTAAATTGTGTGTAAAAAACACTTTCCTAAGTTGCTAAAGATTCTGAACAACCTTACCCTCCGATTTTGTCTTCATGATAAAAAATCAGAATAAATATTTCAAGCGTTTTGAATTCTTAGTCAGAATTAAAATGACTTCATTTGGCTTTGACGCAAAAATAAAAATAATTTTTGAGTTTTCCTAAAAATTAAATATTTTTTTCTTAACTATTTATCAAGCTTGATAATTTTTCAAAAACACACTTATTTTTTTTTTTTGTTGACTTAGTTATCCTTTTTATACGTTTCAAACATTGTTTAAGTTAAATCTATACTCTAATAAATCTCTAGAAAAGTCGTACATTAAAAATTTCTTTGAAAAAATGACTGGTGATGACTTGGGGAATGCTATAGAGTTCATATGATAAATTTTTAAAATAATTGTCTGTCTGTTTGAACTTAAGGATCTTGGAAACTAAGAAATGAATTTTGATGGACTGTTAGAAAGGGACCTGCACTTTGTTTTATCAATATCGAACGACAAACAAAAAAGATATACTGATTTTTAGGGAGGTATGCACCTATATTTTTTTTTTTCTTACATAAATTTATATGAAGAAAAATTCACTTACTTTGTCAAAAAAAAAAAACTAAGCGCGCCTCTCTAAAATTTTTGTTCACTTTTTTTTCAATTTCAGCTAAATCAAAAATCAATTGCATATGTACACTGCCGTCCTATGTGGGTATCAGCATATCTTTAATAAAACTCTAGATAAGTTGTTTCTGTATACATATTTGAAATTTCTTTGAAAAATTACTTTGGATGACTTGGGGAATGTTTAGGCAAAGCTAAAGAGTCAAATAGAGGGGAAAATTATGAGTCAAGATTCAATGCAAAATTTATAAACTGTATTTTGAAAATTTTTGCAAAATCATTGCAACTTAGATTTGGCCATGGGGGCAGGTTTTAACCGCCCCCCCCCCCCCCCTCCCTCCCTCCCGTGCGCACGGGCGTGATATACATATACAGTTACGAGCATTGAAATGGTAGTGTCCCTGTGTAAAATGCAATATTCCATACATTTTTTAACGTACCCAATATTGATATCGATTTTGTTTTAAATTATCATCTTTGGTTCATGACCCATCTCTATGCAAATATTGAACCTGTTAACTTTTACAGTTTTGTTAGAGTAAGTTTTGATAAAATATGTCATATGAACGAGAATTGAAATAGTAGTGTAGAGAAATCACATATGTACGAAAAAATTGTTTTTTAGCTGAAAATTATTGCATTTTTTTAATAAAAAGTAAGATTTATTATTTAATTCAATTAATCTGTAGACATTAAATAAATTTGCATTTGTTTATAACACGTAGTGGGACGAGGTTTGCACTGCACTCTCGAAAAATGTGACATCATAAAAAAATTGATTGAAAGTGGCAAAACGTACAAGGAAGTGGGAGAAATTAATAAATAATAAAACTATCCAAGTTTCGACCCACAATGAAAAAAAAACATGTAACACGCAGACTTGACTTTGCAAAACAGCATTTGGATTGGCCCATTCGTAAGTGGAGGAACATTTTGTGGACAGATGAGTCCAAAATTGTTTTATACGGAGGCAAAGGTTCTCGTGAGCATGTCAGGCGCCCCCCAAATACAGAATTTCATCCAAAGTATACTTCAAAACCCTTAAAGCACGGAGGATCCAGTATAATAGTATGTGGATGCTTTTCATACATGGGGTGGGGCGCATATTTGGGATCAAAACTATCATGGACCAGAAATGATACGTTAAAATAATGGAAGACGTTATGCTTCCATATTCTGAAGACGAAATGCCAATACAGTGGATTCTGCAGCAGGACAAAGACCGAAACACACAAGTAAGCTGGCAAAATTGTGGTTTCGGGACAATGAAATTCAGGTCATAGAGTGGCAAGTACAATCTCCTGACCTGAATCCCATAGAGAACTTATGGACCGACCTAAGAAAAGCAGTTTGGGAAGCCAAGCCCTTAAACAACAATGAGCTGTGGGTAGTGGTCAATAGCCTGGAAGTCAATACCCAAGGCAAGGTGTGAGCGTCTAGTGGACTCAATGAGGGATCGCTGTGCAGTTGTCATTCAAAACAAAGGCCATGCTACTACATACATATTAAAACTAAATATTTCTTATTTATTATTTGTAGTTGTTTCTTTGAGCTCGCTACTATTTCAATGCCCGTGTAAATTCCAATATGAACGCTTTATTCTCTGAATTACTTCAGTTATGTTCATGTAATTAAAATAATTTGTATGTTAGTTTTATATTTTAACTAGCTTACCCGGCAAACTTCGTTCTGCCCAAAATAATTTTTTTTATTAATTTAATTATTTATTTGAGTGTTTTCCTAGCACAACAATTAGAAGAAATTATATTATAGTGCTAGTCGCTAAGGTAAATTAAATTAAATTAAATAATAACAATGTGCAACGAGATTCTACGTAATTGATGAAACCAATTGGAAATGAAACTTTATCTTTCCCATATCACAACCTCATACTGGGTTCTTGGCCTCTAGGTCTGGTTTTTTTTTATTCGTATTTGAAGTTGGCAACCCTGTGTATGGGAAAAATTTACTAAAACTTGATCAAATAAAGCAATTTTAGGTGGTTTTTTTGTATATAACTATTTTTAGGTCGAGGAACTTAATGCCGGTAAATCATATATGTTGCCCATTGCAAAGAGAAATACCTCGAACCTCACAATTCCAAAAATAAGCATTGGAAACTCTGATGTGACAACCGTCACGAAAGCTAAGAACCTCGGCATTGTGATAAACTCTACCCTCACTTGTGCTGATCACGTAAACTCTGTGGTAGGTAAGGTGTATGGTTCGTTGCGTAATCTTAGGCAGACCGCGCCCTTTACCCCACTTAATATGAGAAGAAAACCGTCTGTTCAACTTATTCTTCCACTTATTACATACTCGGAGTTAGTTTACAATAAGCTGGATTCAAGATCTGCGCATAAAATGGAGGTAGCGTTCAATCACGTCACTCGATACGTTTATGGCTTGCGCAGGTTTGACCATATAACACCTTGGAGATCTCGACTGTTAGGCTGTAACCTGTTTGATTACCGAAGGCAAGGAGTTGCATTTTCCTGTTCCGTTTAATCTCAACCAAAGCACCTTCTTATCTGTATAATAAAATTGTATTTAATAGGTCGCTCCGGTCATGCACTTTGTCTGTACCCAGTTTTAACTATGCAACCTCGACGAGGCTGTTTTTCGTCAACACCACGCGTCTCTGGAATTCTATTCCAGTTGCTGTTAGAAACTCTTTAAATCAGAACAACTGCAGACGAATTCTCTACGACTATTTTGCTAGCCACTGATTATGATTCTGAACCGTCCTCTCTAATGGAAATGACTTATTAGCTAATTTTCTCAACACGTTTTTCTATTTCTCAAGAATGTTAACTGTAGGTTTTAAAATTATAAAGATTGTTACTGCAATACATATGTATAGGTTAAGTTGTCATTTATGCTTTGTCAAATTGTAATTCTTGTTTGTTGTACGATAAAAGATTTTATTATCTTAATGTACTAATTGCTTAAATAAATTCAAATTCAAATTCAAACTAATTTTTAACATTAGTTTTTACCTAAATTGCACTGTAGGTGGCGCTGTCATATAATTTTTCAAATTTTTCATGGAAAAGTAAGGTTTTTGGTTTTTTTAAGTAAAAATACTTGCATTTTATCGGTTTTATTGTCGAAATGGTCATATATCGCTCGTTACATTGTAAACAGGGTTAACTCAAAATTCTAATTTTTTGGGAAAACGCAAATAAAGTTTTGTCTATTCAAACAGTTAACTTTTACGACTAATGTAGTTGGTACTAAAAGGGTCACGTCAATTTATAAGGTATGACGGCAAACTACAAATACTAAGCTAGTATACTGATAAGCAAAATATTTTTATTAATGTGAGGAAGATGCTAAATTAAATCCAAACTTTTTTCATTCAGATAATTCACTTTACAATAATTTCCCTTTATTCATATATATTTACACGTGTGAAAAGTGTTGTAATAAAAAATTAAGTAAACGTATTTTTATAGGAAAAAAAGCAAAGTAATCTTTTTGTTAAAATTTGAATTATTTTCTGACAATTTGAAAAACGTATGCCATGAAAAAGCATACAAGAATAACGGTAATAAAAAACTAAAACTTGAACATTTTTAAAGGCGGTAAGTTTACTTCCTCCTCTTCCTCATAGGCATTGCCTTCTTCATTTCTCGATAGACACCAGCACAGATCTGCTAACATTGGTTGCAGTTTCTTCCCCCTATACCGTGTCTCCATTGTCAATGCAACTTGGTGAAAACGTTCACCTTGTTCGTCCGATTCCGTTGAGAGTTGGTGCTCAAACCAATCAATATGATGATGGAGAAAATGTGCCTTTAAAATCATATGTACAACGAGCTTCTCAAACATATTCATGAGATGATCTACTTTTTCTCTGATATTCTTGTCACGACGTTTACCGAGAACATAAGCTATTACGTCTTGTATCTATAGCATTCCAGGCATTTAGCTCATTTTCATTTAAAGAGTTATCAAACTCATTACTTTTTATCAATCTTCTAATGTCTATTAAGCATACATATGTACATATGTACCTGCAAAATGATATAGTAATTACATAAATCTTAAAAAATATTTTGTATATGTAAATATGTAATACCTTCTTTTACTTTGCTTGCACTAAGTCGTGGAAATATTGACCTTAATGTAATTAAAGCTGGTCCATCTGCAGGAAGTGCTTTAACAAAATTTTTAAAAATACCTAATTTGATATGTAGTGGAGGTAGCAAGACTTTTTCAATTGGAACAAGGGGCATGTGTATTACATTATCTGATCCAACAACTAAATCTTCTCTGATCTCCCAATCATGTTTTTGGTATTGGATCCCTTTATAACATGTATTCCACAAACATAAATATAAAACACGTATTCTTCGTATATCCACCTTGTAGTCCACAAAGAAGAGCTACCATTTTCAAATCGCAACATATACGCCATTTATGGCTTTCATAGTTTACTGCTTCTAGTAGATACTTCACAGATTCGTACGTTTCCTTTTTAAAAACTATATTAATACTATTTTTGGATGAAAAACTATCAAGAACTTGAAAAATTGTAAGACAGCGCCACCTACCGTGCGATTTAGGTAAAAACTAATGTCAAAAATGAGTTCCTCGACCCAAAAATAGTTGTATACAAAAAAAAACCGCCTAAAATTGCTTACTTGATCAAGTTTTAGACAATTTTTCCCATACACAGGGTTGCCAACTTCAAATACGAATAAAAAAAAAAACAGACCTATAGGCCAAAAACCCAGTATGAGGTTTTGATATGGGAGTGATCAAGTTTCACTTCCAATTAGTTTCATCAATTACGTAGAGATGAACCCTCATTTTGTGTCACAGTATAATTATTGTAGTAATCCTACTAATATTATAAATGTGAATGTAGCGATGTTTGGATGTTTGGATGTTTGGATGTTTGGATGTTTGGATGTCCAGACGTTTGCTTTTGTTCCCTAAAAACTTGAGAATGGCTAGACGGATTTTGTTGAAATTTGGCACGCCTACAGGTTATAGTCTGGAAGGAGCTATAGGCTATTTTTTTTTTTAATTTTGGGGGTTCCGACCCTGCTAGGGACCGTTACTTGTTTCTTTGAGCTCGCTACTATTTCAATGCCCGTGTAAATTCCAATATGAACGCTTTATTCTCTGAATTACTTCAGTTATGTTCATGTAATTAAAATAATTTGTATGTTAGTTTTATATTTTAACTAGCTTACCCGGCAAACTTCGTTCTGCCCAAAATAATTTTTTTTATTAATTTAATTATTTATTTGAGTGTTTTCCTAGCACAACAATTAGAAGAAATTATATTATAGTGCTAGTCGCTAAGGTAAATTAAATTAAATTAAATAATAACAATGTGCAACGAGATTCTACGTAATTGATGAAACCAATTGGAAATGAAACTTTATCTTTCCCATATCACAACCTCATACTGGGTTCTTGGCCTCTAGGTCTGGTTTTTTTTTATTCGTATTTGAAGTTGGCAACCCTGTGTATGGGAAAAATTTACTAAAACTTGATCAAATAAAGCAATTTTAGGTGGTTTTTTTGTATATAACTATTTTTAGGTCGAGGAACTTAATGCCGGTAAATCATATATGTTGCCCATTGCAAAGAGAAATACCTCGAACCTCACAATTCCAAAAATAAGCATTGGAAACTCTGATGTGACAACCGTCACGAAAGCTAAGAACCTCGGCATTGTGATAAACTCTACCCTCACTTGTGCTGATCACGTAAACTCTGTGGTAGGTAAGGTGTATGGTTCGTTGCGTAATCTTAGGCAGACCGCGCCCTTTACCCCACTTAATATGAGAAGAAAACCGTCTGTTCAACTTATTCTTCCACTTATTACATACTCGGAGTTAGTTTACAATAAGCTGGATTCAAGATCTGCGCATAAAATGGAGGTAGCGTTCAATCACGTCACTCGATACGTTTATGGCTTGCGCAGGTTTGACCATATAACACCTTGGAGATCTCGACTGTTAGGCTGTAACCTGTTTGATTACCAGAAGGCAAGGAGTTGCATTTTCCTGTTCCGTTTAATCTCAACCAAAGCACCTTCTTATCTGTATAATAAAATTGTATTTAATAGGTCGCTCCGGTCATGCACTTTGTCTGTACCCAGTTTTAACTATGCAACCTCGACGAGGCTGTTTTTCGTCAACACCACGCGTCTCTGGAATTCTATTCCAGTTGCTGTTAGAAACTCTTTAAATCAGAACAACTGCAGACGAATTCTCTACGACTATTTTGCTAGCCACTGATTATGATTCTGAACCGTCCTCTCTAATGGAAATGACTTATTAGCTAATTTTCTCAACACGTTTTTCTATTTCTCAAGAATGTTAACTGTAGGTTTTAAAATTATAAAGATTGTTACTGCAATACATATGTATAGGTTAAGTTGTCATTTATGCTTTGTCAAATTGTAATTCTTGTTTGTTGTACGATAAAAGATTTTATTATCTTAATGTACTAATTGCTTAAATAAATTCAAATTCAAATTCAAACTAATTTTTAACATTAGTTTTTACCTAAATTGCACTGTAGGTGGCGCTGTCATATAATTTTTCAAATTTTTCATGGAAAAGTAAGGTTTTTGGTTTTTTTAAGTAAAAATACTTGCATTTTATCGGTTTTATTGTCGAAATGGTCATATATCGCTCGTTACATTGTAAACAGGGTTAACTCAAAATTCTAATTTTTTGGGAAAACGCAAATAAAGTTTTGTCTATTCAAACAGTTAACTTTTACGACTAATGTAGTTGGTACTAAAAGGGTCACGTCAATTTATAAGGTATGACGGCAAACTACAAATCGTCGTGTTCATTGCAAAATTTAATATGTGCATTTTTTCGATTTTTCGTTTTTATGCTAGATGACATTGATTTTTACCAACAGATTGATAGCAGAAATCGTCATGTGTAAATTCGAACCGTAATCGAATTTGCAATATCTGATATGTGCCGCTATTAAGTCTCACAAAACTGACATGTACTCAAATTGCACATATCAAGTTTTTCTATTATTGTTTTTGCACATATCAGGTTTATTGTGTACATGCCAAAATTGAGAACCACAAGAACAATAGCACGCGACTAAAAATATTGAGTTTATCGTTAGCTTAATTCACAAAATCCCTAACTAGCAAACAAACAATTTTTCAGGAGAAGCAAAAACATTTTATTTTTACATTCACTACAGGTAGAAAAGGTTTTTTAAAAGTGTCGTAACTTCGTTGTTTTTGATACTATCACTTTAAAATTTTCACCGAGGCTCTAATTTAGCACAATGTACCACAATCTGTGAAAAAACGCAGTTTTGAAAAATATGTCAGTTAGGACCTTTGTGAATTAAGGTGACGTTATGTAGCTGTTACTTTTACGGAGAGAGAAACATGTTTATTTAAAGTACATATGTACATATATACTTATAAATATACCAAAAATACAAAACTACAGCACTAGCTTGAGACCATCAGCTGCATTTTTACGGAAATTATTGCGAATTGATCAATATTATATTTTATATCCAGGTAAGTGAATCTAATTTTGATACGTACCTATGTACAATTAACTCCTTTCATGTCGTATCGCGCATTTTGTAATGATGGAACATTTTTGACCATTAATACAAAAGGGAAACAAACTGTTTGGATTGATGCGTTTTTGCTGTTGAAGGTGTTTTTGGCCTAACCTAAAAAATAAAGTAAAGCTGATTTTCTTACTAACAGCTTGCTTAAGGTTGCTATTTTTGCTTTATTTTCAGCCTGAGTACTTTACAGTCATCTTGTCACTAATAATTTGTGCACAGAGGGTGTTTTTATTGGAAAAACCGAGAAAGATAATTTAGATATATTTATTTAACACGCTTATGATCCAAAAAGAAATAAACATCCGAGACATAACTATTCTTTACATCCTCCAGAATCAAGAACAATGGAATCGATAAAATTATCCGGTGAACCGTTGCCATCAATTCAGCCAAATCCTAGGGTTATGGTAACGGATATTTTATCTACCGACTTACCTCCAATATCAAATAATCACATTTTAGACGAAACTACTGGATTATTGGTCCCTAAAGTACTTTCTGTGGACACAAATAGGCGTAGTTCGTGTTCTTATTTTTTGGATGATCAAACAGGTATTTTGGAAGAGTTGAATGAGAGTGATAGTTTATCTGAGGACGACTTTGATATGGATACTTTCGATAAAAAAAAGGATAGAGTATTTAATAAAGATCGGAGAGTACAGGGGAAACTATATATCGGCAAAAAGATAGAGAAAAATGAAAATGATGAACCTCAAACTAGTTTTGTCGTAAAGTTGAAAAAGTCTAAGAAAGCCAGACGGTGTGATCACAATGCTAATCCTAATGCTAAATCTAAACCAAGGAATTTACTTTGTGCAACGATAGACGAAGAACGGAGGGATAATATTTTTGAATATTTCTGGAGCTTAGATTCTTGGGTCGCTAAAAAGGCGTATTTAAAAAATCTTGTTCGCGTTCGGCCGATTATTAGAAGGCGTAAGACTACATCTCGAAAATTTGCTAAAAATGTGGGATTTGACTACTTTTTACCTAAAGACAATAATCAACTTGTTAAAGTATGTAAAGACTTTTTTTTGAGGACAATTGACATAAATAATGTCACTTTGTGGCAGTGGATCAATTCTGTGAATGAAACACCAAACCCTTATAAAAAGAAAAGAAAGTCTCGAGTAATTGTAGCAGATAAATCAGACACTGTAAAGGATTGGTTGCGGCTATTACCAAAGGTGCCCAGCCATTATTGCAGGTCGAGCTCAAATAGAGAGTATGTAAAGGATTCTTTCAGAAGCAAAGCTCACATGTTTACAGAATATAAAGCTTGGTGCTCTAGTAAGAATATTGTAGCAGCACAACGAATACTCTTCTATTCTGTATTAAAATATGAAAAAATATCTATATTTAAACCCAGAAAGGATCAATGTGACACTTGCACTACTTTCAAGGAAGGAAATTGTACACTGGAAGAATATGAACATCACACTGAAATGAAACAAGAAGCTTACTTAGCAAAAGAAAACGCCAAATCAATGTGTTCCTCTGATGTTCTAGTAGTGACTATGGACGTTCAAAGTATTTTACTCTCACCCAAACTGCAGGTGTCTGCTCAATACTACAAACAGAAACTTCAAGTTCATAATTATACCCTGCATGTAAACAATGATAAAGAAGTGCATTTATATGTGTGGCATGAAGGTGATGGTGGAGTAAGTGCCAACGAGTTTATAACCTGTTTAATGGACTTCTTGAATACAAAAATTAATTTAAGCTATAAGAAAATAATACTCATATCAGATGGATGTGGGTATCAAAATAGAAATAAAGTACTATCGTCAGCATTACTAAGCCTCACAAGAGAGAACCATACAATCCAAATAGAACAAATTATTCTGGAAAAGGGACATACAATGATGGAGGTGGATAGCATTCATTCTACATTGGAACGTCTGTTTAAACCGCCGATTTATTCTCCGAACGATTACATAGCCAAAATGGCACAAGCACGCCCCAGCCAACCTTACATAATTCACCACGTAGACTACACATTTTTTAAAAATTTTGAAAGTATGTGTCAGCTTGATTCATTGAGACCGGGGAAAAAGGCTGGAGACCCTGTTGTCACTGATATTAGAGGATTGTTGTACAAAGATGGCCAAATTTTTTACAAGTTGCGCCAGCCTCACAAGTGGCAATTGTTACCACAAAGAGTTCGTATTCCTAGTGGTAACCTGGTGAACCTTTACGAGCATCCCAAAAGCATAGAAAAAAATAAATTTGATAGCCTGCAGGCTTTAAAAAAATACATGCACAGGGACTACCATTGCTTTTATGACAACCTTCGATATGATTAAGTCTATTTAGAAGTGCTGTATTTTTTAATAATTTTGGAAGTAGAATTGTTAGTTTTGAAGGTTTTATTTTTGATCTTTATTTGGTTGCGTTTTACCCCCAAATTCTGTACTCGTGACAAATTGTCAACCTTAATAAATAATCACGAAACAAATATTTGTATCAAGTTTTTTCAGTTTAGCGTCAAAAATAATAAAAACACTTTTATTTTTGATTTACAAATAATTTTATTTTTGACTCAGAAATATTTTTTTCTTGATTATTTATCATGGTTGACAATTTGTCAAGAGCACAGAATTTGGGGGTTATTCCAAGTTAATAGTTACACTGTGTGACACGAAAAAAAACCTATTTTTCTTGTAGGCCTAGTCGAATACAGCTAGGTCTTTTTTTGTAACATAGTTGGGTGATTCACGTCTGTCGACTTAACAATTTGTTTGCTGAAAAATTATTTTTCTCCGTATATTTGTATGGAAAAAAATTATTTTTTAAACACATAAATTGATAAGTCGGCTGACGTGAATTGCCCAAGTGTTATTTATCAAATTTATCGTTTGAATGTTAATTGTTTTGAGCAATGTCCTAGGCAATGAAGGTATTTAAACAACTTAGGTACGCTTTAAGAAATATGATTTTTTTTTTCAAACTATTCCATAGTCAAGTAATTGAAATGGCTATAGTTATTACTTTTAAAAGAAAAAAATTAAAGAAATATGACTATTCGATAATGATGAGACTGAAATATATATATTTTATTTTTTAAGCGAAAAAAAATTTACCAACATGAAGGTATTTCATTTATTTTTGTTGAGTATCAAACTATTCGATAATCAAGCAATTGAAATGGCTATAGTTATTATTTTTTAAGTGAAAAAAATTTTACTACACAAAGGTATTTATAATACTTACGATTTAAGAAATATGAATTAACTTTTTCGATTTGTTCTTTAATTATTTTTAAAATAAAAAAGTAATATTTTCTGGAAACGGAAGAATTTGTTTAAATTTTTCAATAATTTGACCAGTTTCATAGGGATTCGTACGAAAAATTAACATTTTTCAAAGTTTGACCCATTGTCCTGAATTCTGCGTAAGTCATAGAGATTTTAATTATTCAGTTTCTACTAAACATATTTTAAATGATAAATTATAAAAAGTTTCAATTTGTGGCTTAATTCTATGAGCACGAGTGTATATTATAAATTATTTATATATTTTCATGAGTTTTCTTTCATGCAAATGTAAAAAAATAAGAAAAAGAAAAATAAACACTCTAATTTAAGCACACAGCCAGAAATTTAGCATTATAAAATCACAAACATAACCTGACATGTGCTTCTTGTGCACATATCATTATTGGGGCTCGAATACAAAATTTGATATGTGCACGAAAACCAACAAAAAAAACAATTACGAGTTCATATACGAAATTTATAACAATTTTTTTATGTCAAATTATAAGAAATACTGTTGGCCATATTTTGGTATTATTTTACTGTTTCAGAAAGATACATCCGTCAAAAAAAACAGATTAAATGCTCTCCTGAAAAGTTGCTCAAACGCACATATTAAATTTTGCAATGAACACGACGAAATACTAAGCTAGTATACTGATAAGCAAAATATTTTTATTAATGTGAGGAAGATGCTAAATTAAATCCAAACTTTTTTCATTCAGATAATTCACTTTACAATAATTTTCCTTTATTCATATATATTTACACGTGTGAAAAGTGTTGTAATAAAAAATTAAGTAAACGTATTTTTATAGGAAAAAAAGCAAAGTAATCTTTTTGTTAAAATTTGAATTATTTTCTGACAATTTGAAAAACGTATGCCATGAAAAAGCATACAAGAATAACGGTAATAAAAAACTAAAACTTGAACATTTTTAAAGGCGGTAAGTTTACTTCCTCCTCTTCCTCATAGGCATTGCCTTCTTCATTTCTCGATAGACACCAGCACAGATCTGCTAACATTGGTTGCAGTTTCTTCCCCCTATACCGTGTCTCCATTGTCAATGCAACTTGGTGAAAACGTTCACCTTGTTCGTCCGATTCCGTTGAGAGTTGGTGCTCAAACCAATCAATATGATGATGGAGAAAATGTGCCTTTAAAATCATATGTACAACGAGCTTCTCAAACATATTCATGAGATGATCTACTTTTTCTCTGATATTCTTGTCACGACGTTTACCGAGAACATAAGCTATTACGTCTTGTATCTATAGCATTCCAGGCATTTAGCTCATTTTCATTTAAAGAGTTATCAAACTCATTACTTTTTATCAATCTTCTAATGTCTATTAAGCATACATATGTACATATGTACCTGCAAAATGATATAGTAATTACATAAATCTTAAAAAATATTTTGTATATGTAAATATGTAATACCTTCTTTTACTTTGCTTGCACTAAGTCGTGGAAATATTGACCTTAATGTAATTAAAGCTGGTCCATCTGCAGGAAGTGCTTTAACAAAATTTTTAAAAATACCTAATTTGATATGTAGTGGAGGTAGCAAGACTTTTTCAATTGGAACAAGGGGCATGTGTATTACATTATCTGATCCAACAACTAAATCTTCTCTGATCTCCCAATCATGTTTTTGGTATTGGATCCCTTTATAACATGTATTCCACAAACATAAATATAAAACACGTATTCTTCGTATATCCACCTTGTAGTCCACAAAGAAGAGCTACCATTTTCAAATCGCAACATATACGCCATTTATGGCTTTCATAGTTTACTGCTTCTAGTAGATACTTCACAGATTCGTACGTTTCCTTTTTAAAAACTATATTAATACTATTTTTGGATGAAAAACTATCAAGAACTTGAAAAATTGTAAGACAGCGCCACCTACCGTGCGATTTAGGTAAAAACTAATGTCAAAAATGAGTTCCTCGACCCAAAAATAGTTGTATACAAAAAAAAACCGCCTAAAATTGCTTACTTGATCAAGTTTTAGACAATTTTTCCCATACACAGGGTTGCCAACTTCAAATACGAATAAAAAAAAAAACAGACCTATAGGCCAAAAACCCAGTATGAGGTTTTGATATGGGAGTGATCAAGTTTCACTTCCAATTAGTTTCATCAATTACGTAGAGATGAACCCTCATTTTGTGTCACAGTATAATTATTGTAGTAATCCTACTAATATTATAAATGTGAATGTAGCGATGTTTGGATGTTTGGATGTTTGGATGTTTGGATGTCCAGACGTTTGCTTTTGTTCCCTAAAAACTTGAGAATGGCTAGACGGATTTTGTTGAAATTTGGCACGCCTACAGGTTATAGTCTGGAAGGAGCTATAGGCTATTTTTTTTTTTAATTTTGGGGGTTCCGACCCTGCTAGGGACCGTTACTTTTCGAAATTTTTTTTATTCCATATAACTCTAAGTATATTGAAACTATACTTATGATATTTCGCATATAGGTATAGAAAGATCGTACAATATGGGTATCAAACGAAAGGGGATGACCCCAGGTTTCATTTTGGCTTCGATATATTTCGATAAATTTATCGATAACCAAGTTATCGGTCAAAATTCGATTGCCCGAAAACCTTAATATTACCCTACAATATGGGTATCAAAGGAAAGGGGATGGCCCCAGGTTTCATTTGGGCTTCGATATATTTCGATAAATTTATCGATAACTGAGTTATCGGTGAAAATGTTATTGCACAAAAACCTTAAAATTGCCCTACAATATGGGTATCAAACGAAAGGGGATAGCTCCAGGTTACATTTGGACTTCGATATATTTCGATAAATTTATCGATAACTGAGTTATCGGTGATTGCCCAAAAAACTTAACATTACCCTATAATATGGGTATCAAACGAAAGGGGAGGGCCCCAGGTTTCATTTTGGCTTCGATATATTTCGATAAATTGATCGATAACTAAGTTATCGGTCAAAATTCGATTGCCCATAAACCTTAATATTACCCTACAATATGGGTATCAAACGAAAGGGGATGGCCCCAGGTTTCATTTGGGCTTCGATATATTTCGATAAATTTATCGATAACTGAGTTATCGGTGAAAATGTTATTGTCCAAAAACCTTAAACTTGCCCTACAATATGGGTATCAAACGAAAGGGGAGAGCTCCAGGTTTCATTTGGACTTCGATAGGTTTCGATAAATGTATCGATAACTGAGTTATCGGCGAAAATGTTATTGCACAAAAACCTTAAAATTACCCTACAATATGGGTATCAAACGAAAGGGGAAGGCCCCAGGTTTCATTTGTACTTCAATATATTTCGATAAATTGATCGATAACTGAGTCATCGGTCAAAATGCGATTGCCCGAAAACCTCTATATTACCCTACAATATGGGTATCAAACGAAAGGAGATAGCTCTAGGTTTCATTTGGACTTCGATATATTTCGATAAGTTTATCGATAACTGAGTTGTCGGTGATTGCCCAAAAAACTTAACATTACCCTATAATATGGGTATAAAACGAAAGTAGAAGGCAGCAGGTTTCATTTGGACTACGATAGGTTTCGATAAATTGATCGATAACTGAGTTATCGGTGAAAATGTGATTGCCCAAAAACCTTAAACTTGACCTGCAATATGGGTATCAAACGAAAGGGGAAGACCCCAGGTTTCAATTTAGCTTTGATATATTTCGATAAATTGATCGATAACTAAGTTATCGGTCAAAATTCGATTGCCCGAAAACCTTAATATTACCCGGCAATATGGGTATCAAACGAAAGGGGAAGGCCCCAGGTTTCAATTGTACTTCAATATATTTCGATAAATTGATCGATAACTTAGTCATCGGTCAAAATGCGATTGCCCGAAAACCTCCATATTACCCTACAATATGGGTATCAAACGAAAGGAGATAGCTCCAGGTTTCATTTGGACTTCGATATATTTCGATAAGTTTATCGATAACTGAGTTATCGGTGATTGCCCAAAAAACTTAACATTACCCTATAATATGGGTATAAAACGAAAGGAGAAGGCAGCAGGTTTCATTTGGACTACGATAGGTTTCGATAAATTGATCGATAACTAAGTTATCGGTGAAAATGTGATTGCCCAAAAACCTTAAACTTGGCCTACAATATGGGTATCAAACGAAAGGGGAAGGCCCCAGGTTTCAATTTAGCTTTGATATATTTCGATAAATTGATCGATAACTAAGTTATCGGTCAAAATTCGATTGCCCGAAAACCTTAATATTACCCGGCAATATGGGTATCAAACGAAAGGGGATAGCTCCAGGTTTCATTTGGACTTCGATAGGTTTCGATAAATTGATCGATAACTAAGTTATCGGTGAAAATGTTATTGCACAAAAACCCTAAAATTGCCCTACAATATGGGCATCAAACGAAAGGGGAAGGCCCCAGGTTTCATTTGTACTTTAATATATTTCGATAAATTTATCGATAACTAAGTTATCGGTGAAAATGTTATTGCACAAAAACCTTAAAATTGCCCTACAATATGGGCATCAAACGAAAGGGGAAGGCCCCAGGTTTCATTTGTACTTCAATATATTTCGATAAATTGATGGATAACTGAGTCATCGGTCAAAATGCGATTGCCCGAAAACCTCTATTTTACCCTACAATATGGGTATCAAACGAAAGGAGATAGCTCCAGGTTTCATTTGGATTTCGATATATTTCGATAAGTTTATCGATAACTGAGTTATCGGTGATTGCCCAAAAAACTTAACATTACTCTATAATATGGGTATAAAACGAAAGGAGAAGGCCGCAGGTTTCATTTGGACTTCGATAGGTTTCGGTAAATTGATCGATAACTGAGTTATCGGTGAAAATGTGATTGCCCAAAAACCTTAAACTTGCCCTACAATATGGGTATCAAACGAAAGGGAAAGGCCCCAGGTTTCATTTGTAAAAATGCGATTGCAGAAAAACCTTAATATTACCCTACAATATTGTATCAAATCAACATTTGAAGTTCAATTCATCCTGGCACAATTTGTCAAAATTGAATTCTTGAAAGGCCCCCTAACGTTACCAACGAATACCGCAAAAGAAAATTTTTGAAAACCGGTTTTCAATACTCTTTTTTCCAAATTTTCAAAATATTGGAATTTGGTAAATTCTTCAGTAGGCAATAATCCTACTAATATTATACGCCTACAGGTTATAGTCTGGAAGGAGCTATAGGCTATTTTTTTTTTTAATTTTGGGGGTTCCGACCCTGCTAGGGACCGTTACTTTTCGAAATTTTTTTTATTCCATATAACTCTAAGTATATTGAAACTATACTTATGATATTTCGCATATAGGTATAGAAAGATCGTACAATATGGGTATCAAACGAAAGGGGATGACCCCAGGTTTCATTTTGGCTTCGATATATTTCGATAAATTTATCGATAACCAAGTTATCGGTCAAAATTCGATTGCCCGAAAACCTTAATATTACCCTACAATATGGGTATCAAAGGAAAGGGGATGGCCCCAGGTTTCATTTGGGCTTCGATATATTTCGATAAATTTATCGATAACTGAGTTATCGGTGAAAATGTTATTGCACAAAAACCTTAAAATTGCCCTACAATATGGGTATCAAACGAAAGGGGATAGCTCCAGGTTACATTTGGACTTCGATATATTTCGATAAATTTATCGATAACTGAGTTATCGGTGATTGCCCAAAAAACTTAACATTACCCTATAATATGGGTATCAAACGAAAGGGGAGGGCCCCAGGTTTCATTTTGGCTTCGATATATTTCGATAAATTGATCGATAACTAAGTTATCGGTCAAAATTCGATTGCCCATAAACCTTAATATTACCCTACAATATGGGTATCAAACGAAAGGGGATGGCCCCAGGTTTCATTTGGACTTCGATATATTTCGATAAATTTATCGATAACTGAGTTATCGGTGAAAATGTTATTGCCCAAAAACCTTAAACTTGCCCTACAATATGGGTATCAAACGAAAGGGGAGAGCTCCAGGTTTCATTTGGACTTCGATAGGTTTCGATAAATGTATCGATAACTGAGTTATCGGCGAAAATGTTATTGCACAAAAACCTTAAAATTACCCTACAATATGGGTATCAAACGAAAGGGGAAGGCCCTAGGTTTCATTTGTACTTCAATATATTTCGATAAATTGATCGATAACTGAGTCATCGGTCAAAATGCGATTGCCCGAAAACCTCTATATTACCCTACAATATGGGTATCAAACGAAAGGAGATAGCTCCAGGTTTCATTTGGACTTCGATATATTTCGATAAGTTTATCGATAACTGAGTTGTCGGTGATTGCCCAAAAAACTTAACATTACCCTATAATATGGGTATAAAACGAAAGTAGAAGGCAGCAGGTTTCATTTGGACTACGATAGGTTTCGATAAATTGGTCGATAACTGAGTTATCGGTGAAAATGTGATTGCCCAAAAACCTTAAACTTGACCTACAATATGGGTATCAAACGAAAGGGGAAGGCCCCAGGTTTCAATTTAGCTTTGATATATTTCGATAAATTGATCGATAACTAAGTTATCGGTCAAAATTCGATTGCCCGAAAACCTTAATATTACCCGGCAATATGGGTATCAAACGAAAGGGGAAGGCCCCAGGTTTCAATTGTACTTCAATATATTTCGATAAATTGATCGATAACTTAGTCATCGGTCAAAATGCGATTGCCCGAAAACCTCCATATTACCCTACAATATGGGTATCAAACGAAAGGAGATAGCTCCAGGTTTCATTTGGACTTCGATATATTTCGATAAGTTTATCGATAACTGAGTTATCGGTGATTGCCCAAAAAACTTAACATTACCCTATAATATGGGTATCAAACGAAAGGGGATAGCTCCAGGTTTCATTTGGACTTCGATAGGTTTCGATAAATTGATCGATAACTAAGTTATCGGTGAAAATGTTATTGCACAAAAACCCTAAAATTGCCCTACAATATGGGCATCAAACGAAAGGGGAAGGCCCCAGGTTTCATTTGTACTTTAATA
The DNA here is from genome assembly GCA_951509765.1 of Sphenella marginata. Lineage (NCBI taxonomy): Eukaryota > Metazoa > Arthropoda > Insecta > Diptera > Tephritidae > Sphenella > Sphenella marginata. The sequence continues at coordinate 36,058,418 of OX608079.1, read as the reverse complement.
TATTTCGATAAATTTATCGATAACTAAGTTATCGGTGAAAATGTTATTGCACAAAAACCTTAAAATTGCCCTACAATATGGGCATCAAACGAAAGGGGAAGGCCCCAGGTTTCATTTGTACTTCAATATATTTCGATAAATTGATGGATAACTGAGTCATCGGTCAAAATGCGATTGCCCGAAAACCTCTATTTTACCCTACAATATGGGTATCAAACGAAAGGAGATAGCTTCAGGTTTCATTTGGATTTCGATATATTTCGATAAGTTTATCGATAACTGAGTTATCGGTGAAAATGTTATTGTCCAAAAACCTTAAACTTGCCCTACAATATGGGTATCAAACGAAAGGGGAGAGCTCCAGGTTTCATTTGGACTTCGATAGGTTTCGATAAATGTATCGATAACTGAGTTATCGGCGAAAATGTTATTGCACAAAAACCTTAAAATTACCCTACAATATGGGTATCAAACGAAAGGGGAAGGCCCCAGGTTTCATTTGTACTTCAATATATTTCGATAAATTGATCGATAACTGAGTCATCGGTCAAAATGCGATTGCCCGAAAACCTCTATATTACCCTACAATATGGGTATCAAACGAAAGGAGATAGCTCCAGGTTTCATTTGGACTTCGATATATTTCGATAAGTTTATCGATAACTGAGTTGTCGGTGATTGCCCAAAAAACTTAACATTACCCTATAATATGGGTATAAAACGAAAGTAGAAGGCAGCAGGTTTCATTTGGACTACGATAGGTTTCGATAAATTGATCGATAACTGAGTTATCGGTGAAAATGTGATTGCCCAAAAACCTTAAACTTGACCTACAATATGGGTATCAAACGAAAGGGGAAGGCCCCAGGTTTCAATTTAGCTTTGATATATTTCGATAAATTGATCGATAACTAAGTTATCGGTCAAAATTCGATTGCCCGAAAACCTTAATATTACCCGGCAATATGGGTATCAAACGAAAGGGGAAGGCCCCAGGTTTCAATTGTACTTCAATATATTTCGATAAATTGATCGATAACTTAGTCATCGGTCAAAATGCGATTGCCCGAAAACCTCCATATTACCCTACAATATGGGTATCAAACGAAAGGAGATAGCTCCAGGTTTCATTTGGACTTCGATATATTTCGATAAGTTTATCGATAACTGAGTTATCGGTGATTGCCCAAAAAACTTAACATTACCCTATAATATGGGTATAAAACGAAAGGAGAAGGCAGCAGGTTTCATTTGGACTACGATAGGTTTCGATAAATTGATCGATAACTAAGTTATCGGTGAAAATGTGATTGCCCAAAAACCTTAAACTTGGCCTACAATATGGGTATCAAACGAAAGGGGAAGGCCCCAGGTTTCAATTTAGCTTTGATATATTTCGATAAATTGATCGATAACTAAGTTATCGGTCAAAATTCGATTGCCCGAAAACCTTAATATTACCCGGCAATATGGGTATCAAACGAAAGGGGATAGCTCCAGGTTTCATTTGGACTTCGATAGGTTTCGATAAATTGATCGATAACTAAGTTATCGGTGAAAATGTTATTGCACAAAAACCCTAAAATTGCCCTACAATATGGGCATCAAACGAAAGGGGAAGGCCCCAGGTTTCATTTGTACTTTAATATATTTCGATAAATTTATCGATAACTAAGTTATCGGTGAAAATGTTATTGCACAAAAACCTTAAAATTGCCCTACAATATGGGCATCAAACGAAAGGGGAAGGCCCCAGGTTTTATTTGTACTTCAATATATTTCGATAAATTGATGGATAACTGAGTCATCGGTCAAAATGCGATTGCCCGAAAACCTCTATTTTACCCTACAATATGGGTATCAAACGAAAGGAGATAGCTCCAGGTTTCATTTGGATTTCGATATATTTCGATAAGTTTATCGATAACTGAGTTATCGGTGATTGCCCAAAAAACTTAACATTACTCTATAATATGGGTATAAAACGAAAGGAGAAGGCCGCAGGTTTCATTTGGACTTCGATAGGTTTCGGTAAATTGATCGATAACTGAGTTATCGGTGAAAATGTGATTGCCCAAAAACCTTAAACTTGCCCTACAATATGGGTATCAAACGAAAGGGAAAGGCCCCAGGTTTCATTTGTAAAAATGCGATTGCAGAAAAACCTTAATATTACCCTACAATATTGTATCAAATCAACATTTGAAGTTCAATTCATCCTGGCACAATTTGTCAAAATTGAATTCTTGAAAGGCTCCCTAACGTTACCAACGAATACCGCAAAAGAAAATTTTTGAAAACCGGTTTTCAATACTCTTTTTTCCAAATTTTCAAAATATTGGAATTTGGTAAATTCTTCAGTAGGCAATAATCCTACTAATATTATAAATGTGAATGTAGCGATGTTTGGATGTTTGGATGTTTGGATGTTTGGATGTCCAGACGTTTGCTTTTGTTCCCTAAAAACTTGAGAATGGCTAGACGGATTTTGTTGAAATTTGGCACGCCTACAGGTTATAGTCTGGAAGGAGCTATAGGCTATTTTTTTTTTTAATTTTGGGGGTTCCGACCCTGCTAGGGACCGTTACTTTTCGAAATTTTTTTTATTCCATATAACTCTAAGTATATTGAAACTATACTTATGATATTTCGCATATAGGTATAGAAAGATCGTACAATATGGGTATCAAACGAAAGGGGATGACCCCAGGTTTCATTTTGGCTTCGATATATTTCGATAAATTTATCGATAACCAAGTTATCGGTCAAAATTCGATTGCCCGAAAACCTTAATATTACCCTACAATATGGGTATCAAAGGAAAGGGGATGGCCCCAGGTTTCATTTGGGCTTCGATATATTTCGATAAATTTATCGATAACTGAGTTATCGGTGAAAATGTTATTGCACAAAAACCTTAAAATTGCCCTACAATATGGGTATCAAACGAAAGGGGATAGCTCCAGGTTACATTTGGACTTCGATATATTTCGATAAATTTATCGATAACTGAGTTATCGGTGATTGCCCAAAAAACTTAACATTACCCTATAATATGGGTATCAAACGAAAGGGGAGGGCCCCAGGTTTCATTTTGGCTTCGATATATTTCGATAAATTGATCGATAACTAAGTTATCGGTCAAAATTCGATTGCCCATAAACCTTAATATTACCCTACAATATGGGTATCAAACGAAAGGGGATGGCCCCAGGTTTCATTTGGACTTCGATATATTTCGATAAATTTATCGATAACTGAGTTATCGGTGAAAATGTTATTGCCCAAAAACCTTAAACTTGCCCTACAATATGGGTATCAAACGAAAGGGGAGAGCTCCAGGTTTCATTTGGACTTCGATAGGTTTCGATAAATGTATCGATAACTGAGTTATCGGCGAAAATGTTATTGCACAAAAACCTTAAAATTACCCTACAATATGGGTATCAAACGAAAGGGGAAGGCCCTAGGTTTCATCTGTACTTCAATATATTTCGATAAATTGATCGATAACTGAGTCATCGGTCAAAATGCGATTGCCCGAAAACCTCTATATTACCCTACAATATGGGTATCAAACGAAAGGAGATAGCTCCAGGTTTCATTTGGACTTCGATATATTTCGATAAGTTTATCGATAACTGAGTTGTCGGTGATTGCCCAAAAAACTTAACATTACCCTATAATATGGGTATAAAACGAAAGTAGAAGGCAGCAGGTTTCATTTGGACTACGATAGGTTTCGATAAATTGGTCGATAACTGAGTTATCGGTGAAAATGTGATTGCCCAAAAACCTTAAACTTGACCTACAATATGGGTATCAAACGAAAGGGGAAGGCCCCAGGTTTCAATTTAGCTTTGATATATTTCGATAAATTGATCGATAACTAAGTTATCGGTCAAAATTCGATTGCCCGAAAACCTTAATATTACCCGGCAATATGGGTATCAAACGAAAGGGGAAGGCCCCAGGTTTCAATTGTACTTCAATATATTTCGATAAATTGATCGATAACTTAGTCATCGGTCAAAATGCGATTGCCCGAAAACCTCCATATTACCCTACAATATGGGTATCAAACGAAAGGAGATAGCTCCAGGTTTCATTTGGACTTCGATATATTTCGATAAGTTTATCGATAACTGAGTTATCGGTGATTGCCCAAAAAACTTAACATTACCCTATAATATGGGTATAACACGAAAGGAGAAGGCAGCAGGTTTCATTTGGACTACGATAGGTTTCGATAAATTGATCGATAACTGAGTTATCGGTGAAAATGTGATTGCCCAAAAACCTTAAACTTGGCCTACAATATGGGTATCAAACGAAAGGGGAAGGTCCCAGGTTTCAATTTAGCTTTGATATATTTCGATAAATTGATCGATAACTAAGTTATCGGTCAAAATTCGATTGCCCGAAAACCTTAATATTACCCGGCAATATGGGTATCAAACGAAAGGGGATAGCTCCAGGTTTCATTTGGACTTCGATAGGTTTCGATAAATTGATCGATAACTAAGTTATCGGTGAAAATGTTATTGCACAAAAACCCTAAAATTGCCCTACAATATGGGCATCAAACGAAAGGGGAAGGCCCCAGGTTTCATTTGTACTTTAATATATTTCGATAAATTTATCGATAACTAAGTTATCGGTGAAAATGTTATTGCACAAAAACCTTAAAATTGCCCTACAATATGGGCATCAAACGAAAGGGGAAGGCCCCAGGTTTCATTTGTACTTCAATATATTTCGATAAATTGATGGATAACTGAGTCATCGGTCAAAATGCGATTGCCCGAAAACCTCTATTTTACCCTACAATATGGGTATCAAACGAAAGGAGATAGCTCCAGGTTTCATTTGGATTTCGATATATTTCGATAAGTTTATCGATAACTGAGTTATCGGTGATTGCCCAAAAAACTTAACATTACTCTATAATATGGGTATAAAACGAAAGAAGGCCGCAGGTTTCATTTGGACTTCGATAGGTTTCGGTAAATTGATCGATAACTGAGTTATCGGTGAAAATGTGATTGCCCAAAAACCTTAAACTTGCCCTACAATATGGGTATCAAACGAAAGGGAAAGGCCCCAGGTTTCATTTGTAAAAATGCGATTGCAGAAAAACCTTAATATTACCCTACAATATTGTATCAAATCAACATTTGAAGTTCAATTCATCCTGGCACAATTTGTCAAAATTGAATTCTTGAAAGGCCCCCTAACGTTACCAACGAATACCGCAAAAGAAAATTTTTGAAAACCGGTTTTCAATACTCTTTTTTCCAAATTTTCAAAATATTGGAATTTGGTAAATTCTTCAGTAGGCAATAATCCTACTAATATTATAAATGTGAATGTAGCGATGTTTGGATGTTTGGATGTTTGGATGTTTGGATGTCCAGACGTTTGCTTTTGTTCCCTAAAAACTTGAGAATGGCTAGACGGATTTTGTTGAAATTTGGCACGCCTACAGGTTATAGTCTGGAAGGAGCTATAGGCTATTTTTTTTTTTAATTTTGGGGGTTCCGACCCTGCTAGGGACCGTTACTTTTCGAAATTTTTTTTATTCCATATAACTCTAAGTATATTGAAACTATACTTATGATATTTCGCATATAGGTATAGAAAGATCGTACAATGTGGGTATCAAACGAAAGGGGATGACCCCAGGTTTCATTTGGGCTTCGATATATTTCGATAAATTTATCGATAACTGAGTTATCGGTGAAAATGTTATTGCACAAAAACCTTAAAATTGCCCTACAATATGGGTATCAAACGAAAGGGGATAGCTCCAGGTTACATTTGGACTTCGATATATTTCGATAAATTTATCGATAACTGAGTTATCGGTGATTGCCCAAAAAACTTAACATTACCCTATAATATGGGTATCAAACGAAAGGGGAGGGCCCCAGGTTTCATTTTGGCTTCGATATATTTCGATAAATTGATCGATAACTAAGTTATCGGTCAAAATTCGATTGCCCATAAACCTTAATATTACCCTACAATATGGGTATCAAACGAAAGGGGATGGCCCCAGGTTTCATTTGGGCTTCGATATATTTCGATAAATTTATCGATAACTGAGTTATCGGTGAAAATGTTATTGTCCAAAAACCTTAAACTTGCCCTACAATATGGGTATCAAACGAAAGGGGAGAGCTCCAGGTTTCATTTGGACTTCGATAGGTTTCGATAAATGTATCGATAACTGAGTTATCGGCGAAAATGTTATTGCACAAAAACCTTAAAATTACCCTACAATATGGGTATCAAACGAAAGGGGAAGGCCCCAGGTTTCATTTGTACTTCAATATATTTCGATAAATTGATCGATAACTGAGTCATCGGTCAAAATGCGATTGCCCGAAAACCTCTATATTACCCTACAATATGGGTATCAAACGAAAGGAGATAGCTCCAGGTTTCATTTGGACTTCGATATATTTCGATAAGTTTATCGATAACTGAGTTGTCGGTGATTGCCCAAAAAACTTAACATTACCCTATAATATGGGTATAAAACGAAAGTAGAAGGCAGCAGGTTTCATTTGGACTACGATAGGTTTCGATAAATTGATCGATAACTGAGTTATCGGTGAAAATGTGATTGCCCAAAAACCTTAAACTTGACCTACAATATGGGTATCAAACGAAAGGGGAAGGCCCCAGGTTTCAATTTAGCTTTGATATATTTCGATAAATTGATCGATAACTAAGTTATCGGTCAAAATTCGATTGCTCGAAAACCTTAATATTACCCGGCAATATGGGTATCAAACGAAAGGGGAAGGCCCCAGGTTTCAATTGTACTTCAATATATTTCGATAAATTGATCGATAACTTAGTCATCGGTCAAAATGCGATTGCCCGAAAACCTCCATATTACCCTACAATATGGGTATCAAACGAAAGGAGATAGCTCCAGGTTTCATTTGGACTTCGATATATTTCGATAAGTTTATCGATAACTGAGTTATCGGTGATTGCCCAAAAAACTTAACATTACCCTATAATATGGGTATAAAACGAAAGGAGAAGGCAGCAGGTTTCATTTGGACTACGATAGGTTTCGATAAATTGATCGATAACTAAGTTATCGGTGAAAATGTGATTGCCCAAAAACCTTAAACTTGGCCTACAATATGGGTATCAAACGAAAGGGGAAGGCCCCAGGTTTCAATTTAGCTTTGATATATTTCGATAAATTGATCGATAACTAAGTTATCGGTCAAAATTCGATTGCCCGAAAACCTTAATATTACCCGGCAATATGGGTATCAAACGAAAGGGGATAGCTCCAGGTTTCATTTGGACTTCGATAGGTTTCGATAAATTGATCGATAACTAAGTTATCGGTGAAAATGTTATTGCACAAAAACCCTAAAATTGCCCTACAATATGGGCATCAAACGAAAGGGGAAGGCCCCAGGTTTCATTTGTACTTTAATATATTTCGATAAATTTATCGATAACTAAGTTATCGGTGAAAATGTTATTGCACAAAAACCTTAAAATTGCCCTACAATATGGGCATCAAACGAAAGGGGAAGGCCCCAGGTTTCATTTGTACTTCAATATATTTCGATAAATTGATGGATAACTGAGTCATCGGTCAAAATGCGATTGCCCGAAAACCTCTATTTTACCCTACAATATGGGTATCAAACGAAAGGAGATAGCTCCAGGTTTCATTTGGATTTCGATATATTTCGATAAGTTTATCGATAACTGAGTTATCGGTGATTGCCCAAAAAACTTAACATTACTCTATAATATGGGTATAAAACGAAAGGAGAAGGCCGCAGGTTTCATTTGGACTTCGATAGGTTTCGGTAAATTGATCGATAACTGAGTTATCGGTGAAAATGTGATTGCCCAAAAACCTTAAACTTGCCCTACAATATGGGTATCAAACGAAAGGGAAAGGCCCCAGGTTTCATTTGTAAAAATGCGATTGCAGAAAAACCTTAATATTACCCTACAATATTGTATCAAATCAACATTTGAAGTTCAATTCATCCTGGCACAATTTGTCAAAATTGAATTCTTGAAAGGCCCCCTAACGTTACCAACGAATACCGCAAAAGAAAATTTTTGAAAACCGGTTTTCAATACTCTTTTTTCCAAATTTTCAAAATATTGGAATTTGGTAAATTCTTCAGTAGGCAATAATCCTACTAATATTATAAATGTGAATGTAGCGATGTTTGGATGTTTGGATGTTTGGATGTTTGGATGTCCAGACGTTTGCTTTTGTTCCCTAAAAACTTGAGAATGGCTAGACGGATTTTGTTGAAATTTGGCACGCCTACAGGTTATAGTCTGGAAGGAGCTATAGGCTATTTTTTTTTTTAATTTTGGGGGTTCCGACCCTGCTAGGGACCGTTACTTTTCGAAATTTTTTTTATTCCATATAACTCTAAGTATATTGAAACTATACTTATGATATTTCGCATATAGGTATAGAAAGATCGTACAATATGGGTATCAAACGAAAGGGGATGACCCCAGGTTTCATTTTGGCTTCGATATATTTCGATAAATTTATCGATAACCAAGTTATCGGTCAAAATTCGATTGCCCGAAAACCTTAATATTACCCTACAATATGGGTATCAAAGGAAAGGGGATGGCCCCAGGTTTCATTTGGGCTTCGATATATTTCGATAAATTTATCGATAACTGAGTTATCGGTGAAAATGTTATTGCACAAAAACCTTAAAATTGCCCTACAATATGGGTATCAAACGAAAGGGGATAGCTCCAGGTTACATTTGGACTTCGATATATTTCGATAAATTTATCGATAACTGAGTTATCGGTGATTGCCCAAAAAACTTAACATTACCCTATAATATGGGTATCAAACGAAAGGGGAGGGCCCCAGGTTTCATTTTGGCTTCGATATATTTCGATAAATTGATCGATAACTAAGTTATCGGTCAAAATTCGATTGCCCATAAACCTTAATATTACCCTACAATATGGGTATCAAACGAAAGGGGATGGCCCCAGGTTTCATTTGGACTTCGATATATTTCGATAAATTTATCGATAACTGAGTTATCGGTGAAAATGTTATTGCCCAAAAACCTTAAACTTGCCCTACAATATGGGTATCAAACGAAAGGGGAGAGCTCCAGGTTTCATTTGGACTTCGATAGGTTTCGATAAATGTATCGATAACTGAGTTATCGGCGAAAATGTTATTGCACAAAAACCTTAAAATTACCCTACAATATGGGTATCAAACGAAAGGGGAAGGCCCTAGGTTTCATTTGTACTTCAATATATTTCGATAAATTGATCGATAACTGAGTCATCGGTCAAAATGCGATTGCCCGAAAACCTCTATATTACCCTACAATATGGGTATCAAACGAAAGGAGATAGCTCCAGGTTTCATTTGGACTTCGATATATTTCGATAAGTTTATCGATAACTGAGTTGTCGGTGATTGCCCAAAAAACTTAACATTACCCTATAATATGGGTATAAAACGAAAGTAGAAGGCAGCAGGTTTCATTTGGACTACGATAGGTTTCGATAAATTGGTCGATAACTGAGTTATCGGTGAAAATGTGATTGCCCAAAAACCTTAAACTTGACCTACAATATGGGTATCAAACGAAAGGGGAAGGCCCCAGGTTTCAATTTAGCTTTGATATATTTCGATAAATTGATCGATAACTAAGTTATCGGTCAAAATTCGATTGCCCGAAAACCTTAATATTACCCGGCAATATGGGTATCAAACGAAAGGGGAAGGCCCCAGGTTTCAATTGTACTTCAATATATTTCGATAAATTGATCGATAACTTAGTCATCGGTCAAAATGCGATTGCCCGAAAACCTCCATATTACCCTACAATATGGGTATCAAACGAAAGGAGATAGCTCCAGGTTTCATTTGGACTTCGATATATTTCGATAAGTTTATCGATAACTGAGTTATCGGTGATTGCCCAAAAAACTTAACATTACCCTATAATATGGGTATAACACGAAAGGAGAAGGCAGCAGGTTTCATTTGGACTACGATAGGTTTCGATAAATTGATCGATAACTGAGTTATCGGTGAAAATGTGATTGCCCAAAAACCTTAAACTTGGCCTACAATATGGGTATCAAACGAAAGGGGAAGGTCCCAGGTTTCAATTTAGCTTTGATATATTTCGATAAATTGATCGATAACTAAGTTATCGGTCAAAATTCGATTGCCCGAAAACCTTAATATTACCCGGCAATATGGGTATCAAACGAAAGGGGATAGCTCCAGGTTTCATTTGGACTTCGATAGGTTTCGATAAATTGATCGATAGCTAAGTTATCGGTGAAAATGTTATTGCACAAAAACCCTAAAATTGCCCTACAATATGGGCATCAAACGAAAGGGGAAGGCCCCAGGTTTCATTTGTACTTTAATATATTTCGATAAATTTATCGATAACTAAGTTATCGGTGAAAATGTTATTGCACAAAAACCTTAAAATTGCCCTACAATATGGGCATCAAACGAAAGGGGAAGGCCCCAGGTTTCATTTGTACTTCAATATATTTCGATAAATTGATGGATAACTGAGTCATCGGTCAAAATGCGATTGCCCGAAAACCTCTATTTTACCCTACAATATGGGTATCAAACGAAAGGAGATAGCTCCAGGTTTCATTTGGATTTCGATATATTTCGATAAGTTTATCGATAACTGAGTTATCGGTGATTGCCCAAAAAACTTAACATTACTCTATAATATGGGTATAAAACGAAAGGAGAAGGCCGCAGGTTTCATTTGGACTTCGATAGGTTTCGGTAAATTGATCGATAACTGAGTTATCGGTGAAAATGTGATTGCCCAAAAACCTTAAACTTGCCCTACAATATGGGTATCAAACGAAAGGGAAAGGCCCCAGGTTTCATTTGTAAAAATGCGATTGCAGAAAAACCTTAATATTACCCTACAATATTGTATCAAATCAACATTTGAAGTTCAATTCATCCTGGCACAATTTGTCAAAATTGAATTCTTGAAAGGCCCCCTAACGTTACCAACGAATACCGCAAAAGAAAATTTTTGAAAACCGGTTTTCAATACTCTTTTTTCCAAATTTTCAAAATATTGGAATTTGGTAAATTCTTCAGTAGGCAATAATATTATATAAATATGAAATCTTAAAGTATATTATTGATTTTGAAAGTCCCCCTAACTACTTACATCCCGAGCAACGCCGGGTACCCTGCTAGTCTTATAAATAAAAATGAATGTGTGTCTGTGTGTCTGTGTGTCTGCGTGTCTGTGTGTCTGTGTGTCCTTTATGGGCGTCCAAAGTACTCAACCGATTTTTATGAAATTTTCACAGTATATTCTTGGGATCATGGGTTAAAGCATAGGCTATATTAATTTTTGGAAAAGTGGGCGGTGCCACGCCCCCAGGCTATATAAAACTACAACTCTTCATAACTCTGAACATATTTGGTCTAAATTAATGATTTTTGGATATGTGTGTCCTTTGGTCAAGATTTTTGTAATTTTGGAAAAGTGGGCGGTGCCACGCCCATATTTTTTGTGTTTTGTTTGTACTTCAATAATGTCCAAAGTTTATGGTCGATCTCTTTTAAACTTTCAAGATTGGTTCAGAAGATTGTTGTGTACGATTTAGGCTATATCAATTTTTGGAAAAGTAGGCGGTGCCACGCCCCCCGGCTATATAAAATTTAAATTCTTCATAGCTCTGAACATATTTGGTCTAAATTAATGATTTCTGGATATGTGTGTCCTTTAGTCAAGATTTATGTAATTATGGAAAAGTGGGCGGTGCCACGCCCACATTTTTTGTGTTTTGTTTGTACTTCAATATTGTCCAAAGTTTATGGTCGATCTCTTTTAAACTTTCAAGATTGGTTAAGAAAATTGTTGTGTACGATTTAGGCTATATCAATTTTTGGAAAAGTAGGCGGTGCCACGCCCCCAGGCTATATAAAATTTAAATTCTTCATAGCTCTGAACATATTTGGTCTAAATTAATGATTTCTGGATATGTGTGTCCTTTGGTCAAGATTTATGTAATTTTGGAAAAGTGGGCGGTGCCACGCCCACATTTTTTGTGTTTTGTTTGTACTTCAATAATGTCCAAAGTTTATGGTCGATCTCTTTTAAACTTTCAAGATTGGTTCAGAAGATTGTTGTGTACGATTTAGGCTATATCAATTTTTGGAAAAGTAGGCGGTGCCACGCCCCCAGGCTATATAAAATTTAAATTCTTCATAGCTCTGAACATATTTGGTCTAAATTAATGATTTCTGGATATGTGTGTCCTTTAGTCAAGATTTGTGTAATTTTGGAAAAGTGGGCGGTGACACGCCCACATTTTTTGTGTTTTGTCTGTACTTCAATAATGTCCAAAGTTTATGGTCGATCTCTTTTAAACTTTCAAGATTGGTTCAGAAGATTGTTGTGTACGATTCAGGCTATATCAATTTTTGGAAAAGTAGGCGGTGCCACGCCCCCAGGCTATATAAAATTTAAATTCTTCATAACTCTGAATATATTTGGTCTAAATTAAAGATTTTTGGATATGTGTGTCCTTTAGTTAAGATGTATATAGTTATGGAAAAGTGGGCGGTGCCACGCCCACATTTTTTGTGTTTTGTTTGTACTTCAATAATGTCCAAAGTTTATGGTCGATCTCTTTTAAACTTTCAAGATTGGTTCAGAAGATTGTTGTGTACGATTCAGGCTATATCAATTTTTGGAAAAGTAGGCGGTGCTCCCAGGCTATATAAAATTTAAATTCTTCATAACTCTGAACATATTGGGTCTAAATTAAAGATTTTTGGATATGTGTATCCTTTAGTCAAGATGTATATAATTTTGGAAAAGTGGGCGGTGCCACGCCCACATGTTTTGTGTTTTGTTTGTACTTCAATAAGTTCAAAGTTTATGGTCGATCTTCTCTAAATTTCCAGATTGGTTCAGAAGATTGTTGTACCACGCCCCCAGGCTATATAAAATTTAAATCATTATAACTTTGAATATTTTTGGTCTAAACTAATGATTTTTGGATATGTGTGTCCCTTGGTCAAGAATTATATAATTTGGGAAATGTGGGCGTGGCACCTGTTGATCTGTTTTAAACTTTTCCAAAACGTTAAAATCTTCGTTGGGTACGACATATGTACATAGGCTACATTTGTAAATTCTTTGGAAAAGTGGGCAGTTCCAAGACCACAAGCTAAGTAATATTTCAATTCGTTATATCCCTGAATGTATTTGCTTTAGTGACATTTTAACGTTCTTAAATCTTAATCAAAGCACTTAATTTTTTTTGTTTGTTATTGCCGTTCATACATATCCAGAGTATTATAGGTAGATATTGGATATAATTAAATAAGTACTAACTATACATCTGCTCAGCAGCGCATAATGGTTTTTGTCATACCCATTGAGTTCAAAAGATCCGTTTTTTGAGTTGGACATCCAAAAAATTTATTTGTTTATACCAAAGACTTTAAAGCCACAAACATTGTATATCCTAAAGCACTGCAATAAATGGAATGTTAAAAGTTAAAGAAAAATATTTGAAAATGTATTTCTAGGGAAGTCACTGGTCAGGCAGAACAACGTCTGCCGGGTCTGCTAGTATTATTTAAATATGAAATCTTAAAGTATATTATTGATTTTGAAAGTCCCCCTAACTACTTACATCCCGAGCAACGCCGGGTACCCTGCTAGTATTATATAAATATGAAATCTTAAAGTATATTATTGATTTTGAAAGTCCCCCTAACTACTTACATCCCGAGCAACGCCGGGTACCCTGCTAGTATTATATAAATATGAAATCTTAAAGTATATTATTGATTTTGAAAGTCCCCCTAACTACTTACATCCCGAGCAACGCCGGGTACCCTGCTAGTATTATATAAATATGAAATCTTAAAGTATATTATTGATTTTGAAAGTCCCCCTAACTACTTACATCCCGAGCAACGCCGGGTACCCTGCTAGTATTATATAAATATGAAATCTTAAAGTATATTATTGATTTTGAAAGTCCCCCTAACTACTTACATCCCGAGCAACGCCGGGTACCCTGCTAGTCCTACTAATATTATAAATGTGAATGTAGCGATGTTTGGATGTTTGGATGTTTGGATGTCCAGACGTTTGCTTTTGTTCCCTAAAAACTTGAGAATGGCTAGACGGATTTTGTTGAAATTTGGCACGCCTACAGGTTATAGTCTGGAAGGAGCTATAGGCTATTTTTTTTTTTAATTTTGGGGGTTCCGACCCTGCTAGGGACCGTTACTTTTCGAAATTTTTTTTATTCCATATAACTCTAAGTATATTGAAACTATACTTATGATATTTCGCATATAGGTATAGAAAGATCGTACAATATGGGTATCAAACGAAAGGGGATGACCCCAGGTTTCATTTTGGCTTCGATATATTTCGATAAATTTATCGATAACCAAGTTATCGGTCAAAATTCGATTGCCCGAAAACCTTAATATTACCCTACAATATGGGTATCAAAGGAAAGGGGATGGCCCCAGGTTTCATTTGGGCTTCGATATATTTCGATAAATTTATCGATAACTGAGTTATCGGTGAAAATGTTATTGCACAAAAACCTTAAAATTGCCCTACAATATGGGTATCAAACGAAAGGGGATAGCTCCAGGTTACATTTGGACTTCGATATATTTCGATAAATTTATCGATAACTGAGTTATCGGTGATTGCCCAAAAAACTTAACATTACCCTATAATATGGGTATCAAACGAAAGGGGAAGGCCCCAGGTTTCATTTTGGCTTCGATATATTTCGATAAATTGATCGATAACTAAGTTATCGGTCAAAATTCGATTGCCCATAAACCTTAATATTACCCTACAATATGGGTATCAAACGAAAGGGGATGGCCCCAGGTTTCATTTGGGCTTCGATATATTTCGATAAATTTATCGATAACTGAGTTATCGGTGAAAATGTGATTGCCCAAAAACCTTAAACTTGGCCTACAATATGGGTATCAAACGAAAGGGGAAGGTCCCAGGTTTCAATTTAGCTTTGATATATTTCGATAAATTGATCGATAACTAAGTTATCGGTCAAAATTCGATTGCCCGAAAACCTTAATATTACCCGGCAATATGGGTATCAAACGAAAGGGGATAGCTCCAGGTTTCATTTGGACTTCGATAGGTTTCGATAAATTGATCGATAACTAAGTTATCGGTGAAAATGTTATTGCACAAAAACCCTAAAATTGCCCTACAATATGGGCATCAAACGAAAGGGGAAGGCCCCAGGTTTCATTTGTACTTTAATATATTTCGATAAATTTATCGATAACTAAGTTATCGGTGAAAATGTTATTGCACAAAAACCTTAAAATTGCCCTACAATATGGGCATCAAACGAAAGGGGAAGGCCCCAGGTTTCATTTGTACTTCAATATATTTCGATAAATTGATGGATAACTGAGTCATCGGTCAAAATGCGATTGCCCGAAAACCTCTATTTTACCCTACAATATGGGTATCAAACGAAAGGAGATAGCTCCAGGTTTCATTTGGATTTCGATATATTTCGATAAGTTTATCGATAACTGAGTTATCGGTGATTGCCCAAAAAACTTAACATTACTCTATAATATGGGTATAAAACGAAAGGAGAAGGCCGCAGGTTTCATTTGGACTTCGATAGGTTTCGGTAAATTGATCGATAACTGAGTTATCGGTGAAAATGTGATTGCCCAAAAACCTTAAACTTGCCCTACAATATGGGTATCAAACGAAAGGGAAAGGCCCCAGGTTTCATTTGTAAAAATGCGATTGCAGAAAAACCTTAATATTACCCTACAATATTGTATCAAATCAACATTTGAAGTTCAATTCATCCTGGCACAATTTGTCAAAATTGAATTCTTGAAAGGCCCCCTAACGTTACCAACGAATACCGCAAAAGAAAATTTTTGAAAACCGGTTTTCAATACTCTTTTTTTCCAAATTTTCAAAATATTGGAATTTGGTAAATTCTTCAGTAGGCAATAATATTATATAAATATGAAATCTTAAAGTATATTATTGATTTTGAAAGTCCCCCTAACTACTTACATCCCGAGCAACGCCGGGTACCCTGCTAGTTTGACAATAAATGATAATATTAATCATTTTGTTTTAAATTTGAAAAATTGTATGACAGCGCCACCTACCGTGCGATTTAGGTAAAAACTAATGTCAAAAATGAGTTCCTCGACCCAAAAATAGTTGTATACAAAAAAAAACCCACCTAAAATTGCTTCTGTGATCAAGTTTTAGTCAATTTTTCCCTTACACAGGGTTGCCAACTTCAAATACGAATAAAAAAAAAACCAGACCTATAGGCCAAAAACCCAGTATGAGGTTTTGATATGGGAGTGATCAAGTTTCACTTCCAATTAGTTTCATCAATTACGGAGAGATGAACCCTCATTTTGTGTCACAGTATAATTATTGTAGTAATTTGACAATAAATGGTAATATTAATCATTTTGTTTTAAATTTTAATTAAAATAGACTTATGATTAAAGTAGCTTAGAGAAAGAAATAAGAACTTAGGAGGGGCAGCTCATTTTTATTTTATTTATTAGTTTGTTTTAGCCGTGTCTCCAATAGACCCTCACATACGGTCGATTATTCTTGCAGTGTTGTCATCAAAGCTAGTTGGTTATTAACTGGTAGGATTAGAATGGCCGTGGTTGCAGTCGATCTTATAATACGATCGGTTTTCCATTAAGGATGGTCTTGAAAATCTTGACTATTCAATCCTCACCGGGTGGTCGGAGGCCGAGTCCCCAATCCCCCCTCAGCACGGACCTTGACGATTGGAGAAAGACAAGCCTTCGGTAAAGATAATCAGGTTCCTTCGTATATATTAGTTTGTGTAAGGCAATGAGAGTTCTGACTTTTAACAGATTGTCGAAGGAAATGTTAAGCAGCTTCTTTGCAAGGTGGGAAACATGGTCACGTGTCGTCAGCCCAAATACATACCTAAACAGATTGTCGAAGGAAATGTTAAGCAGCTTCTTTGCAAGGTGGGAAACATGGTCACGTCTCGTCAGCCCAAATACATACCTAGCAATGTTGTTAATGTTTTATTGAAAACAATACCAAGATTTTTAGCAGAGTCTACGTATTCAATAGTCAAACTGTTTAATGTTATTGGATCCAAGCCATTTGTTGCGAGCCCCTTTCTATGGATGACAAGACATTTCGATTTGTTGGGGTTCAAACATAAACCCTTCCTAGAAGTCCAGCCGCCTATAAGGTCTAAATCGTGATTCAAATTACTAATGCACAAGCTGGAACGATCACTAGGGCATCACACATATAATTGCACATCATCCGCGTAAATATAAACCTTACAATACCTAAGGACATCGGGTAAGTCGTTTATATACAGGACGAATAAGAGCGGTCCCAGGATTGAGCCTTGAGGAACACCCCTTACAACATTCAAGAAGTCAGACATTCGACCACCTACGCTTACTGCCTGAGATCTGCCGCCGAGATAAGCATGATTGGAGAAGTTGAACAAATTGTCCAGCTTTGTGCAGAGTAATGTATGGTCGACGGAGTCAAAGCCCTTAGAATGGTCTAAAAGAGTAAGAAAGGCAGTGTAGTTTACGTCGATTCGTTCTCGAATGTCCTCTATCACAGATAGGAGCGCCGTGGTACAGCTTCTTTTTGGCCTGAAACCTGATTGATGGTCCAACAGAAAGTTGCGCTCGTGTACGTAGGATATCTGACCATGAATGATACTTTCAACGTTTATTATTGATTGTTTAAAGTGTAAAGCCCATACATCATTAAACTTGACTCTGAAATTGCTTCCAGATTTAACAAAAATATATACAAAATTTATCTACGGGCGTAAATAATTAAAATAAAGTGTTAAAATAAAATAAAAAGTGTTCAAATATACCTGAAGTACATTAGCCCCGTTTGTTTGTTTATCAGCACACTCCTACATACATACATATTCGTGTTATGTCTCCACCCCCTGCAGTTCTCCTAAAGCGCCGTCAAAGCAAGGGTTCCCCTCAAAAACAAACGCCGAAAATCGCAAAATTAGATGAGAGCGCAGTCTTATCATCGGTTAATGTGACGCTTCGTGAGGAGGAAGAGAAAATACAGCAACAATCTGATAAGCTTCAGTCGCTGTTTGAAAACTTAACTCATCAAATTGCGACGCTGGAGGACAAGTTGGTAAAGAGAATTGATGAAGAGGTTGCTGCTTTGAATACTAAAGCCAATGAGTCTGAGCAACGTATGATGGTATTAGAAACCAAAATAACAGAGCTTGATAATATTTTGGAGGAACTGATGTGTGAAGTGGGAAAAATAAGAGCAGAGAGACCTGCAGTTGAGTTCGCTGCTGATGCGATAATCGTTGGAGTACCTTACGTTGAAGGTGAAAACCTAAAGAGCACATTTAACAAAGTGTGCCTCTCTATTGACTTCCACGCTCCACAAATCCGCAACATATTTCGCCCAGCGCGCCCTAACAACAATAGCAACAATACTAATAGTGTCATCTTCATTGAATTCCCCAGCCCGTACAATCGTAATCGGACGTTGCGCGCTTTTGGCGAGCATCGCAAGCGCACTGGATCTCATATACCTCTTTCCGTGGTTGATCTTGACGGCCACTTCAGAATATTCGAGAGTCTGTCGATGCAAAATAGAAAGCTATTGCAAGCTGCAATATAATTACGAAGAGCTGGCAAAATGAAGTCAGCATTTACGTTTAAAGGAGAGGTATATGTCAGAGTAGATAAAGACTCTGAGCCAGTAAATATTGCATCGCTTGACGAACTGGATGAACTTTAAATAAGTACATGTATGAAACATAAATGCTGTACTGGCATGCATGTGTCACGATATTGTCTTAATATGTATGTTAATTGTTATTTCTCTTTCATTTATACTCTTCTTCTCCCCTTATTCTTGCAAAAGAATACAATGATGGTGAATTGTAAGTATAATGCTGAATGTTTTTTGTTTATCATTATGTCTGATAGTTGTTTTGGGCTGCCTGTTGATTAATTATGAGCTCTAGCAGAGATCTGTGTGGTGTTGTTCATAACAGCCGCGCAATGATAAATGTTTTATGCCAACAGCAAAAGGGCTTTAATATAGTGCATTTTACCGCTAGAAGTCTTGGTAATGAGAAAATGGATTATGTTAAGTTTGTGTTTGAGACTTCTGCTGTTGATGTAATCTGTGTGACTGAAACCTGGTTTGTGCGCGATTTAGATGATACATACTTTGACATCAACAATTATAAACTTTTTCGTAATGATAGGGCCGGCAGAAAAGGGGGGGGGGGGGGGTGTAGCAATTTATTGTAAGAAAAATATCCAGGCAAAACAAATTTTGATTTCTGAAGGTCCTGGTGTGGAGTACCTATTTGTTGAGCTTTATGATAAATCTGTTAAAGTCTTGTTGTCCTGTGTGTATAATCCCCACAAATCCATTAGTCTTGATACATTGTTCATGTCTCTGGCAGCATATGTTGTAGAGTATGATTATTTGGTAATCTGTGGTGACTTAAATGTTAACTTTCTTGTTCGTGATTGTGCTAGTGCCAGACTGTTAGATACCCAATTAGCAAAATACGCTTACTATAAGCTTACAATAAACTTACTTTTGTAATCTTTTTGCTTGGAAAACGTTTACTATAATCATTGTAAAACGTTTGGAAAACATTGTAGACTCAACGAAAGTGGGCCCTTTTCAAACAATTGGAATTATGCTTGGAAAACAATGTTTAATAAACATTTTATTCAATGTACAGTAAGGGTTTGTTGATAACTGATTGATAAAACTCCAATTTGGGCGACAACGGTGAAAACAGGTCAATAGCCTAACGAATATGTTGTGGGATTTTGCTCAGAAGGTTGCGAGTTCGAATCCCGACCATTTCCTTAATTTTTTTGTTTTTTTAATAAATTCTTATTTGGTGCAAGAAGATATAAAGGGCCAATTTTTGGTGTGCTGCGTGCAATTTTTTATGCATTCTACAATCTGCAAGGCAAATATGTGCATTTTTTCTGAGAAGCCTTTCATGACACCCTTTTTAAAAAACCTTTTCAAGTAGTTTTTTATGTTGCCTGTACAGGGGTTCGAACCTAGGTCCTTCTGTGTGGTAGGCCAGCTGCACTACCGTCACACCACGATGCCCATAAAACAAAATCAATAAAAAAGAAGCATATAAAATTTCAAACATTATTTTTGAAAACGGAGAAATTTTTCACCTAGCTGAGAGTTCACCTCAAGTTATTTCTCCAAGGCTACCACACCATTGGAAAAACATATATAAACGTTTGTGAAATTTTTTTGTTACAAACTCGTTTGGAAAACATTTACTTTTTACGCTTGGAAAACATTGTTTAATAAACTGGCTTACTTCATTGTTTATTGGGTAGTGTTTCTGGAGCTGTTGTAAACATGAATGCACCCACAAGATTTGCTAAGAACAGCTGTCCTAGTCTCCTTGATTATTTTATCACATCTGACTCTACAATTGTTTTAAAATTTGACCAAATTTCTTTTTTATCAGACCATGACCTTATTTTTTGCGCACTTGACTTTAATTTTGACCAACCCAGTATTGGAAGTTCATATAGCTTTAGATACTTCCGTTCACTTGACCACAATGCACTTTTTTCTGATTTGTCCAGTGTCGATTGGTGTGAATGTTGGTGTCGTCGATCTGTTAATGAGAAGCTTGAGTATCTTAATGCCAAAATTGTTGAAGCATACGACAGATATGTTCCTATTCGCACGAAAATGGTCAAGTCCCTATCATGCCCATTGTTCAATAATAAGGTTTTGTCTGCAATTAAAGTGCGAAATAAGGCGTACGGGACCTGGAAAAAGGAGGGGCGGGATTCGGATTGGACCTATTATAAAACTGCCAGAAATAATGCCACAAAAATTATTAAATCAGAAAAGTGTAAGTTTTACTCATCGCGTCTTAATCCTGAGCTACCACCTGCTGCTTTGTGGCGCAACCTAAAAAATTTGCGTGTTTGTGGTAAGGTCCATCCTGATTGTATGCTGAGCTCAGATACTCTCAATGATGCTTTTGTTTATAGTCCTGTGTGTAGTGGATGTCCCGTTAGTGCATTGCCAAGCTTAGCTAATTCTTACTTGGGCGATGTGTTTGAGTTCTCCGTGGTTCAGGAATCGGATATCATAAAGTGTATATATCAAATTAAGACCAATGCGATTGGGATAGATGGTATCCCTATTAAATTTGTGAAAATTATTCTGCCGTTCATAGTAAGCACAATCACCCATATAACTAACCACTCGATAACAACGTCATGCTTTCCTGAAATCTGGAAAGTGGCCAGAGTTCGGCCTTATCCCAAAAATAGAGGAGCAAGTGCTGCTGGAGACTTTAGACCGATAAGCATTTTACCAATTTTGTCCAAGGTGTTTGAAAGTATATTAGATGGTCAAATTAACACACATGTGCACGCACATAATCTTCTCACACCGTATCAGTCTGGTTTTAGAGCCGGGCATAGCTGCTCAACTGCCTTAGTAAAAAATTTTAGATGACATACGTGGACCTTTCGACAGAGGTCAATTAACCCTTCTGTGCCTACTTGAGTTCTCGAAAGCGTTCGACTCAGTCAACCACACATTGCTTTGTCATAACCTTCAGCACTTTTTTGGATTCAGTAGTAATGCTCGTAAGATGATAGAAAGATATTTGGTAGGCAGAACTCAATTCGTTGTGTAATGAAGCAGACATATCGAAACCGAAAAACATAATATTTGGTGTTCCCCAGGGGTCTATTCTTGGCCCCCTGTGGTTTACTCTTTTTGTCAATGATGTGTTCAATGTATGTAAATTCGCAAGTATGCACGCATATGCTGATGACATTCAGTTGTATTTGTCTGGTGATTTTAGTGGCTTACACGATCTATGTCGCAAAGTTAATAGTGATTTATCGTCGATATTATGTTGGGCGAACGATAACGGCCTCTGTCTGAATGCGGCAAAATCATACCCATTCAATCATTGCCCATTGCAAAGAGAGACCTTACGCAGATTGCAATACCTGATATAAGTATTGGAAACTCTATTTTAAAAACTGTTAATAAAGTGAAAAACCTTGGAGTTGTAATTAACTCCTACCTGACAGGGACTGACCACGTTAATGCTGTTGTTGGTAAGGTCTATGATACTCTGCGTAATCTAAGACAGTATGCGCTTTATACGCCGCTGCTTATTAGAAAAAAACTTGCCATTCAACTAGTTTTGCCACTCATAACGTACGCAGAGCTGATTTATAATAAGCTGGACTCAAGTTCAGCGCATAAAATAGAGGTTGCTTTCAATAATGTAACTCGTTATGTGTATGGTTTGCGCAGGTATGATCACATATCCGCCTGGAGGTCTAAACTTTTAGACTGTAACCTGTTCGAGTATCAAAAGGCTAGGAGTTGTATCTTTCTTTTTCGTCTAATATCAACTAAGTCTCCCCATTACTTTTATGAGAAAATCACTTTTAATAGGTCCCTCCGATCATGCACTTTAACAGTACCCAATTTTAACTACGCTGCTTCTACTAGGCTGTTCTTTGTCAACACCGCGCGTCTCTGGAACTCTATCCCAGCTGCAGTGAGAAACTCTCTAAACCAGAACAACTACAGACGAATTCTTTACAGTTTTTTCTCCAGTAACGACTCTTAAATTGACCATCTCAAATGTTTTCGATGCTTTTCTATTTATGACCTTAATCTCCCATCTTCTCTATTTCTTTTCTAATATTGTTTTTATAATTATTTCTTATTTATATTTTCCACTTATAATATTTTATTGTAAACTTTTAGTTAAATAAGTATAGTTAAAATATCAATTTATTAGAGATGTCATAATGTTAAAAATGGTATAATTGTTAAAATGTTAAAAATGTTAAACATGTTAGTTGTACGATAAAAGATCTCATTATCTTAATGTACTAATAACAAATTCTTAAATAAATAAATGAAATGAAATGAAATGAAACTACCTTCGATAACATCGATACTCCTTGTTTGGGTTTAAAACAGGTATTACCTTTGCGGCTTTCCAACATTTGGGGAAGACACAGGTCGTCAAAATTGAATTGGCCAAATAAGTAATGTAAGGGAGAACAAATATTATCTGATAGGATAGGCAGTTTAACAAACGTATTGTTTATTACATTGCATTGGCATCAGTATCGGAGAGAACAGAGAGATCTCCTTTACACTTACCAATCCCGATGATCTTGATGAAGGTCCAAGTATCCCTTGAGTTAAGTGCAGTACTAAACTTATCTTTTTAGAAGTTAACTTTGGCTAACCTAATGACTTTGTTAACGGCAGACCGTGCTACTTTGAAACTGTTATGCGCATCCATTGTACGGTATCTTTTCCACCGTACATAAGCAAAATTCCGCTGTCGAATTAAGTTCTGCAAACTCGCATTAAACCAAGGGTGGGTGGAATTCCTAGCAACCTTAGACTTCACAGGAACATAGTTGTTGAATAACCGGTTGATATTGTTCTGTAGAAACTGCGCCTGATCGTCGACCGATGTTAAAGTTCGTATCACACTCCATTCTACCGACTCCACAGCTGCGGCAAGGCAACAGTAGTCTATGCTTCTAAAATCACGAAAAGTATAGGTATAAGGACGGCTTGAAGTTTGAAAGTCGTAACAGAGAAAGATAAGATCATGTTTTGAAAAACAGGATGCAGATAGTTGATTATAGTGAAGCGATTTTTGAAGAGAGTTCACAAAAAACAGATCGAGCAGAGTGGAGCTACAGTTAATGAAGTAGTTAGGTATCGAAGAATTGGTCGGAAGCAGTCCAAGGGATGCCATGCTGAGCTTTAAACTGGAGTCTACGAGCAGATTGCTGTTGAAGTCAAGGGTTCAAGGAACTCTATGAAATGGGTGGTGGGTTATCTGTTGGGCATTATTATTATTATTATTATTATTAAAAAAACTGGAAAAGTTAACATGTTGATTAGGCCTGTATGTACATCCAATCAAGAGCCTACTGTTGTTTTCGGAAAACACACTAACGAAGACATGCTCAATACTATCACCAGGACTGGAACTGCAGGAAAGTCTGCAGGATAAGGAACATTTGACATACATTGCAACACCACCACCATGGCCACCTCTGTCCGCCCTAAAAAGTTGATATCCATTTAGCTTAACTAAATTGTTTGTGTGGCGTGAGGAAAACCAGGTTTCGGAGATGCAGATGACACTGATATCGGAACTTTCGCATATCATATATATTATTCCTATAAAGTCTTTTTGTGTTTGCTCCTTATTTTCTGCTCTCATTTCGAACCAATATTAATAAATAAGGTAGCGTTTTAAAGGTGTGAGTTACCTCGACATGCGAAATCTTTTATTAATTACAGCAGTGCTTTTGTTTAAGCGTATTTTATAAAAATTAATTTGTTTAAATAAACTATTGTGAATGCACAAAATAATCAATTTGTACTGCAACGCCATTGTGAATCAGAGACTTTATCTACTGGGTTGTAGATGTCGCTGAGGGTAGTGGTGAAATTCTTTGCGCAAGGCGCGCACGGGTCCATCTAGTAAATCTTAATTCATCAAGATTATTGTAGAGACTTTTCGCATTGAAATGAATAATATTCAGTTCTTTAGCTTGTTTACTGACAATGCGCAGCATTGTACGTAGGCCGTCTTTGGAACGAGGGAAACTATGATCTGGGACCATCATTATTACACCGGTATTATTCTTGATAGAAAATTAACGATTTTTCACTACTTCATTATGTATACAACTTCAAAAATACATAATGGGCGTTATTTCCCACTCAAAAGAGAAAAAGTGCCCATGGGCTTCATTTCCTTTTTAAAAAGGGTGCTTTGAAGAGAAATAAAGCCCACGGACGTTAAAAACGAATTAAAACAAGCTGAGTTTGAAATTAAAAAGTGAAAAAGTGTGCGTACCGTGGCACGTTGCTACGGTTCAGGGCATAAATGCAGAATACCGCAACCTCTAGAATTAAAAATTGTTCCCTTTATGTTACCTTTATTGCCAATTCAGAAAGGTGTTCTGCACAAAAATACCATGGATCCCGCCCATAAAGTGGGAACGGTGGCATGGCCACCGTTCAGGGCAACCACCCGGAGTTGGCATGGCGTAGCCCAGGGTTATTTATAATAAGCGAGGCTGAAGGCCGCCAACGCAGAAGGGTGTACTACGCATAAGAAATTAGCATGGTGTAGGTTCAGGGTTGTTTTTAAAATTAAATTTGAAACTTTGCACATACGCGGTTTTGCACCCATAGAAGTGATATCTCCAATGCAAACAAAATTTTAAAAATCGGTTATATAGTATGGAAGATATTTTGATTTAAAAAAATGCTAATCAACAGTTCGTGTTGCTCGCGTAAAATCCTATGGGCGTTATTTCTCTTTTAAAAAGGGAATACGAGCCATGGGCTTTATTTCTTTTTGCAGATGGGCGATATTTCCATTTAAAAATGAAATAAGGCCCATGGGCGTATTTCCTTTTTGAATGGGAAATAACGCCACATAGAGCTATTGATATCGTTAATCTCCTGATCAATTTTCAGGTCCCAACCTTAAACGCTTTTATAGATCTTGAGCTTGAAAAATTATAACCCCCGATAACCCCCAATTTTATACGTGGGAATGGTTTTGATATCATTTAGCTCTATACCAATTTGCAGCTTCTTACCTTGAAGTCGCTTTAGAGATATTCACTTGAAAAATTAAGATTATATGGCAGGTGCCACGCCCCCCTAATATTTTTAAATTTTTTCTTCGACTAAACCTTCGCGGGGTAACAACAAACAAACTCCCCTAAGGAATTATTTGATTTGGTTCAGCCATTTTCAAGTTGTAGCGTTACAATTAAACACCAAAACATTTTTATATACATATATAGAAATCTTCAATAAATATTAATGAAAATAATCGCTAATATTGTTTTGATAATTTAAAAATTTAATAACATGTTAAGTGTTGTTACCCACTACTACATATTTCAATGCCCGCACCTGTACATACATAGATTACACTATGGAACATTATTGGGATTATTGTCTGGGGGGTGATAAATTCCAAGTCAGGGTGATGGTACTAAGTCAGTATAGTAAAACCCTCAAAGGGTTTGGCGTTCGTATGTGTCAGTTTTTTTTTATGACCTTTTAAATTGTTTCCTTATCTTGATGTTTTTTCGCTTAGTTGTAACATTTTGGCAAAAACGTACTTTAACATAACTCGAGAACCACTTGTCCGATTTTGATGAAACAAATTTAGAAAAATTTAGAATTACAATTTCTATTTGTTTTTATTTGAAAGTGTCATTTATCGCCTTTTTTATAAATTTCCCCCAATAACTCCAGACTCTGGCCATAAACTGCTAAAAAATTAAGTTAACATTTTTATAATCTTTTATTTTTATTTTATTTATTTATTTTTATTTATGGTATCCTGGTTCGGTACGAGCTATAGACCTATTAATAATTTTTTCTGCAGCGAAAAATTATTGTTGTTTTTGGGTTTCTTAATAATTTTTTATTTTTTATTAATTATTAAAAGTTTTTGTTGAATTGATTTTTTGAATTTTTATTTATTTTAATAAATATTGCCTAGACTTTTTCGATGATGGTTGTTCCGGACCAGTGGCATCGCATTCATCGCTATCATCAGTTTCTGAACCACACATAATGTCAATGTGTGACTCCACTGTTGGCCCTTGTGCATCTCCTGAAAACTGTAAGTCTTTGTTTTATTAAAATGAGTTTGAAAAAATAAAAAAATCAGTATTACCTTATTTCAAATGGCATAGCAACTTGATGATAGCGTTCACCTTGTTCATCAGATTCGGTAGCCAATTGTTTGCTGAAGTAGTCCAGATGATAATGTAAATAATGGATTTTTTTCTTTGATTGCCTGCCATGCATTCAATTCAGCGTCAATCAAAATATTGTTGAATGCGTCACTTTTAATCAGCTTTCTGGACCATTTAGTACGCCTGATTGGAAAATTTAATTTGTTGAGATGGAAAATCATGGGAAATGAATGTGATATTATAACTTACCCTTTTTAATTTTACTTTCGCTGAGTCTCGGGTAAATCAGTTTTGATAAAATTCTTAACAATTCCAAGTTTAATATGCAGTGGAGGCAGCAATATCTTCTCCTTCGGCACTAGAGGCTCACGAATAATATTGGCCGTTTGTAACCTGCTGTGCTCTCTGAGTTTCCATCCGTGGCATGCATATTGGTCACCGGAAAATCGTATGTCCCAATCGCACAAAAAGCACATATATTTTATAAAGCCGCTTTGAAGACCGCAAAGCATTGCTACAACTTTTAAATCGCTGCATATGCGCCACATACATATGTTTGGCGTAGTTACTTAACTATTTTTAAAATATTTTCCAGTGCATCGTATGTTTCTTTCGTTTCTGTACTATAGGCGATTGGAACTGAAGGTTTTTTATTGGTCTTAAGCAGCAAAACCGCCTTCAAGCTGAGTTTTGAACTGTCAATAAATAATCTCCAGTCATCTGCTTCATATTTTATTTCCATTGCGTCCATCAATTTTCCTCCATCCGGGCAATATGCAAAAGTTTTTTCATCATTCACGAGGAATAAACTTTGGAGTGTTGCCTGACGACTTCGATAAGCTGTGACTTTCACACCGTTTGATTTCAACATGGAAGCCAGCTCTTCCGATTTATGCTGTGTTAATTCCAACTCGGCAACAATTTAATCAAGCTTATTTTGAGTTAATAAAATTGGCCCATTTGATACTGATGGCTCATATGGGGGATTATCACGTGCATGATATGTCGGAGCAGTCGTAGAAGAGAAAATATCTGGGCTAGAAGCTTTTGGCACAGGAGTGTGGTCCGAATGAGGCAATGGTGTTGCGGCACTTGCAACACCAACGTAATTATACGATTTTCTTATCCTTCTTGCGGCTCCTTTATTCGCACATGCATAGCAATTCAATGGATTGTGACCTTCGCCAGGATTAGTCCAAGTCATTGGGATACCGAATGGCATACTTTCACGTCTTCTATTTTTCCAATTTCGGTCACTATAACATTTTGGCTAAAGTACATCTCGTATGTTTGAACAAAATCAGTACTGAAATTTCCCCTTTTTTATGTGTTGAGACATATTGACCATAGCAGTAGCGAAAGCTATTTATATCTGGCTTGCACAGTTCCATATTCTGTTCTCTTTTGTTCACTTTTAAAAAACTGGAGAAAAATCACTTTTACTGTTCGCGTTCGTCGGCACTTGTTGAATGACAAAAATCACAGAAACAGTGTGAGAAAGAGAAGAAGTATAATGACAATGCATGTTTTATGTGAACATTACAGAACCAGTGTTGCCACATCAATATTTCTCTTTTAGTACAGAAGAAAAATATGAGATAGTTCGGCTTGTGAGTGTCAATGTTTTCTCCAAATAATGTTGTGCATATCTGGAGCAAATTTTTGAAATTCATACATTTACCTAATCTATATATATAAAAATGGTGGGAAAAAATGTAACTCATCAATTGAGAACGACTGGATCGATTCGGCTCGCACTTTTTTTCAGTTATTCGTAATTGCTAGTAGAAGGTTTTTACGAAGGAAAATTTGGGAAAACCCTGCGGAAAAGTCCGAAAATTGGAGAAATCGGTCCAATTGATGAATTACTATAAATTTTTTACACCATTTGACAAAGTCACATGCTTTAGACGAAATGCGCCTAAAGTACTCACAATGTATTCTTGGGATCATGAATTAAAGCATAGGCTACATTAATTTATGGAAAATTGGCGGTGCTACTCCCCCAAGCTATATACAATTTTAACTCTTCATAACTCTGAACATATTTGGTCAAAATTAATGATTTTTCGATATGTGTGTCCTTCGGTTAAGATTTATATAATTTTTGAAAAGTGGGCGATCCCATGACCAAATTTTTTGTGTTTTGTTTGTACTTCAATAATGTCCACGTTAAAAGCTATACTATATATCGTTCCTATCGACGAAAAAGGGCGCAAAGCTGTTTGTCGACGAAGAAAGGCGCAAACTGTTTTTTGTTTAAAGAAAGACGCATTATACATATTTTGAGAAAGAAAGACGCATTTAAATAATTTTTAAGAAAGAAAGGCGCATTAAAATAATTTTTAAGAAAGAAAGGCGATATAAGTTGGAGTTACCTACTCTAGGCTGCTGTTTCATTTTATGTACGCATCCCCTTGTATTTTTTCCAGCCGGAAAATGGGAAAGCCTGTTTTTAATTTGGTGTATGCCTTTACTTATTATATTTCATATTTCCAGCAAATGGAATAACCTGGAAAAATCTATACTTAACCTAGGCCCTGGCTAGATTTTCCCTATAACGGACAACTCCGCCTAGGTCCTGCCAGGGCTTTGCCATAGAAAGCGTATGTTTTCCTATTTGCGAGCAATTTACCGTGTATTCTCCAAGGGGCATACCTAGTTTTGCCACGATTATTTACCTGTAATAGTCCTACCTAAATTTTTCCAGCTTGCACCTGCTTAGCTTTTAAAATGCAGGGCCTGCTTAGTATTTTCCTAGCTTGGGCTGGCCCAATTTTTTTGAATCCAGCACCAAATCCCTTGTGAAGTCTACTGTAAATGTATACAGTGCGTCTTTTTTCATCGAAATACTTGGTTATGCGCCTTCCTTCCTCGAAATATTTTTTAATGCGCCTTTCTTCGTCAAAATCTTTTTTAATGCGTCCTTATTTCCCGCAATATTTTTAATGCGCCCTTATTTCCCGAAATATTTTTAATGCGCCCTTTTTCGTTGACAATTTGTTGAATGCGCCTTTCTTCGTCGGTAGCGACCATGGCGAAATAATAAAGGTGGCCGCAAGCGAATTCAATTCGACACACACACAAACTTCCCATATTTTGTTTTTGTTTTCCGCACTGGGAATGCCAGACAAACTATCATACCAAGGAAGAGCGAATTCATTGGGAATGTCAAAACAAGACAAACTAATAAAAGAAACGGGAGCAAATGCTAGAAATGTCAAATTTATTTCAGTTAAAATAAATTTTCTTTTCAAAATAATTACAATTTTTTCTGCGGCAATTGCTAACGACCTACACCGAGTGCTAATAAGTTTTCAAATGGGTATCAAAAGATGCGTTTTTGTGCCAGCAATAAGAATTATTTTTTGGAAAAATGTGTGTATGAATGTTTTTTGATTTGAATCCTTAGCATGCGGATATTGTTAAACAACTTGATGGCTAATATGCGGATATTATGCTTTTCATTTCAGTTTCAGTCAACTGGTTCTCTTTTACACGTTGGGAGGCATTGTTTAGCTAAGAAAAAAGTTCAGCAACTGCAATTTTCCATCTACAATCATCATTATTATCTCGTATGACCCCGATAACGGAAGCGTGTTTGCATCTAGCACTTTTCTAGGCAGATTCAATATCATGATTCAAGATGAACGCCAATAACTCACGTGCTTATGGCTCGGGTAAACGTTAAATCCTATTTCTATAGTTTTGGCTTATTCTGACAATGGTTTTCCTTTAAACCAAATAAATAAATAATATACAGCTGTGTTCAATATAATAGTTGTGAAATTAAATTTGATATCGTTTGACGGAATGAGAAGCTTTGTTGTTAATCGTTTTTATTTCAAATGTAGCAAATAACATAACATAAATCACATTAAAAGCAATTTTAAAGTTTACACAAAGTTCAGGAAAGCTAATTAAACTTTAAAAAATGGTCTTAAAAGTCCTTAAATTTTTTGCCAGTATTTCTATAAAATTATTGAGTATGCTGTTTTGTGGACTAATCAATTTTATTGTGTAAGTCAAAGTTCGCTCAAAAATTTCCCTAAATTTTCAATATTTTT
The DNA here is from genome assembly GCA_951509765.1 of Sphenella marginata. Classification (NCBI taxonomy): domain Eukaryota; kingdom Metazoa; phylum Arthropoda; class Insecta; order Diptera; family Tephritidae; genus Sphenella; species Sphenella marginata. Next base: position 36,027,416 of record OX608079.1, on the reverse strand, counting down.
TTGTATGGAAAATAATTCTCAATATCCAGGGGAAATTTATCTACTTAAATTGAATAAGCGATAAAACGGCGTGCTCAAAAATTTTCTAAATTTTTTAAAAGTTAAATTAATTTAGCTGAACTTTGCGTAATTTTTGAAATTTTTTTGTGTGTGGTTTCGGTTACGAAATTTAGAACAATTATTAAAAGTCGAATGCTGAGTTTTTTAAAAAACGAGTTTGAAGAACGCCCTATCTCAAAATGAGTTTTAAAATTTCCCTACTTGAACGGAAATTTTTATATTTTTGGCTTATATTGGCCGTATTCTGAAATGGAGCGTTTCTGAAAAAATTCTGAAATAGGTGCTTATTAATAATATATTTCCAAATAGGGCCATCTTCCACTAAGCTGACGAAATACAACTATTTTTTATTCCGGCAAACGATATCTAATTAAATTTCACTACTATTTTATTGAACACAACTGTATACATATGTTTGTAAATAGAAGTCATATGTAAACAAAAAATGAAAACAATTTGACATCCCCAGTGCGGAAGGCGAATTCCGCCAGGAAGAACAAGCAATCATATGATCGGAAGATGCCACCTTCTATTAATTCGCCTTGGTAGCGACGATATGTAAATTTTTTTAAAAGTGGGCAGGTCCAAGCCTACAAGCTAAGTAATATTTAAATTCTTTATATCCCTGAATGTATCTGCTTTAGTGAAATTTCAACGTACATATCGCACTTGTTACGTTAAAGTGTAACAACTCAAAATTTCCAAATTTTAGTTTTTTGCAAGAAAATAATGTGCAGTGGTCATCTCTACGCACTGTAAAAATCGTTCAATGATTTGTCTAGTCTTTCGTTAAAACACCCGTTATGACTCTCTCTTTGTTTTCAGAATGACTTCTTTCGACTCACCTAAAGAGTTACATTTTTAGTTGTATCCAAGTGTTTTATCAAATTTGTTCGTTAGTGTATCACATAAAGTGTAACATTTTGAATTGTGCCTATTTATAACAAATCATATTTATCAATTCCAGTGAGAATTTTCAGTTAAACAGAGATAACTCAAAATAATACCACTATGTATATAAAAAAAATTTCAGGGAAAGAGTAATAACTCAAAAATTTGTTATTTTCGTGGAAATACCAAACAAATAAAAATGAAACAACGGTTATATTATTTTTAATGATATTTTCGTGCAATTACATTGTTTTTTCTTTGTAATATATTACATATTAATATTTACGGAAACAGTTTTTCGTCATTACTGAAAATGTTCAAATTCTCAGTTGTTACACTTTAACGTAACAAGTGTGATATGTTCATTAATTTTAATGAATGCACCTCATTTTTTATGGTTTGTATTGCAATTTATACATATGTATCCGGAGTATTAAAGTGTGTACAGCAATGTTTAAAGACAGTCTAAATAGAATAGAATAGAACTAAATAAATACTAGCTATACATCTGCTCAGCAGCGCATGTCGGTTTTTGTCATACTCATTGAGTTAAAAAGGGTGCAGTGAAATAACTCCCAAATGAAATAACTCCCATGAAATAACTCCCAATGAAATAAGTCCCAATAAAAATGAAATAATTCCCAACTTTAACAAATGAAATAACTCCCAAAAAAGGAAATGAAATAACTCCAATATTTGGCAGTTATTTCACAATGAAACCACAAGTCCCCAAAAAAATGAAATAACTCCCAAACGAAAAAAGTCCCAAAAAAATGAAATAACTCCCAAATGAAATAAGTCCCAAAAATATGAAATAAATCCGAAATCAAAATCTAAATAGTATATTTTTACAATATAATCAGTTACAATGAAATTTGAAAAATACAGGAAATTAATATGTACATAGATATGTGAATGTAACAATTACATGAAAACCTGAATAGTGTTGTCGACCTTTTGACGGCAAATCGGACAGTTAAAGTTTTCTAGTCCTTCAGAAATACTCTTAGCTTGCAGCATTAGAACACAAGCGTTGCATATTTTTAAATGTTTGCACGGCATCAATAGGACATTGGGCTCAACCTCCAAACAAATTACGCACCCAAACAGCGAATTAATGTCAGTGACATTAAGACGCATGACCAAAAACGAATTAAAGTCAGTGCCGTTAATTCGTATAATATTTTGACTTTAGTTCGCTTTGGAAATGCGAATTAATGTCATTGAGGCATTTGGGTTTGAGATTCGACGAAGTAGCGCGGCAGGCGAAAGTTTGACTTAGGTCAGATCCCCAATTCGGGGCGTGATCCATGGTATTTATGTGCAGACATCACCGTGGCGGTAGCCACGGCTATGGCAACCACCCGGAGTTGGAATGGCGTAGCCCAGGGTTATTTTCTGAAGCGCGGCCGAAGGCCGCCAACGCGGAAAGGAGTTCTGCACATAAATACCATTGATCACGCCCCGAATTGGGGATCTGACCTAAGTCAATCCCAGATTCATTTATTAAAACCCAGATTAATGATATAATGATCATAAATCGAAGGTGATAATGAAAAATTAAAATTTGGAATATAAAAAAAATGTACTGACTTTAGTTCGATTTCTTAATGGGAATTAATGTCAATGACGTTAGTTCGCTAAAAATATTTCCAACAAAAATGAAATAACTCCCATTAAAAATGATATAACTCCCAATGCCTGGATTACAAACAATGAAGTAAGTCCCAAAAAATGAAATAACTCCCAATTTCCAAAAATTATGAAATAACTCACAAAGATATTTTATTGGGGATTATTTCATTTGGGAGTTATTTCATTATGAAATAATTCCCAGTTAAAATTATGAAATAAGTCCCAATGAATTTGGAGCTATTTCATAATGAAATAAGTCCCAACTTGCATGGAAAATATTTGGGACTTATTTAATTTTTTTGTTGGGAGTTATTTCATTTGGGAGTTATTTCACTGCACCGTTAAAAAGATCCGTTTTTTGAGTCGGGCATCCAACAAATTTATTTGTTTATACCAAAGACGGGAAAACAAGAAATATTGTATATCCTAAAGCACTGCAATAAATGAAATGTTAACTAAATAGTAAGGAAGTCTAAGTTCGGGTGTAACCGAACATTAAATACCTAGTAGTGATCTGTTGTAGTATCCTAATTTACTCAGGTCTATTTTAATACCTGAAAAGGTGTTATAAAACAACTGATTGTTTTCGATTAAAAACACTTCTGTTGGAAGTGGTAAATTAAATTATCACTAAATAACAAAATATAAATAGTTTTGCATGGGGCTTATGAAAGGTATGAAAATAAAAAAAGGCAATAGGGTGTGAACTACTTTCCCGTAAATCTTGCTTGTTTGTTATTCGATTTGCATAATTTTTGGCAGGAGTATACTACATACTATTGGAAAGCATCTCACTAAGATTCATTGAAATACCTTCTTGAAATTTCAAGCAATCGCTTTTGAAAATAACAGACCTTTTCCACGCCTACTTCAACAAAATCCACAAAATTTTTCCACAGTTTAGTTTTGCTGAAAAAGCTTATTATGTGTGTAAAATATTATTTATATAACTTTTACAATTAGGAAAATATCGCGATTTTAATTTTACCAAGAAATTTTTCAGAGCTGTGTTCAAAAAGTGGACGTGTCCGTTAACCAATTTTGTTTATTTTTACAGCAAAGAGTTAGCTTTATATGTTGAACATTTTCTCCAAATATCGTTTCAATAAATCAATTTTTACCGGAGTTATGGCATGGAAAGTTTTGTGGAATAATCCCTTCATAAAGGGGCGGGGCCACGCCCATTTTCCAAAAATTTTGTGCATTCGACTTTCTTTGCCCACGAACACTTCAGAGGTGAAATAGAAATGATATACAGCTAGTTTAAGCAAAGTTATTGCATATTCAATATATCTATGATCCTTTTCAAAATCGTTTGTATAAAATTGGGCGTGGCCTTACCCGATTTCGGTAATTTTTTTTCGAAATATTGCCTGTATTAATATAAATATGTGTGCTCAATTTCGTTTTGCTATCTTGAGCGGTTTTTGATTTATGATTAATTATATTTCCAAAATTGAATTAATCAAAAGTGGGCGGTGCCACGCCCCTTTTTAAAAATTTCTTAAAAAATTTACTTTTTGCCTCAACGCTAACGCACACCAGGGCTGAAAAATAACGTTATTTTTATTAATAAACGAAAAAAACTTTTTATTTCGTTTTATTTTTCAATAATAATAACGTAACCAGCTCAACAAAAAATAATATCGTTGCGTTGAAAATCAAAAAATAATTATCAAAATAAATTATGTTTCGGTTTTTATCAAAACAATTCACAAAAAATATTTAAATATTTCAAAATAATATTGGTTAAGATGGGTCCCAAAAGAAAGAGGAAATCAGTGCGGTCGTGCTTTAATTTTGTAATTGCAAAAGACCACAAAAAAAAGCCATTTGTTGCTAAAGCATGAAAACCATTTCTTGCGCTCTCAGAACAGAATCCACCAAAAGCCGAAGAGGTGGTTGAAAAAAAAAAAAATTAAAAACATGACTTTTCGATGGAGCCTAATGTAGATGCGCCCATTTGGTACTCAGTAACTATGTTTTTTTGTTGTGTTCCTTGATTTATTAATTTTTGTACTTGACAAATAAATTCAAATAACGTGGATTTCCGACCCAGCCTAATTTGCAAAATGAATAAACGATAACGAAAAAAAATTTTTTGTTATTTTTTGATTTGATATTCAACGAAAAACTTTTTTTTTGATTTTGATATTCAACAAAATTTTTTTTTTTTGATATTTATCAAAACGGAATATATTTTTGATACTTTTTTTTGATAATTAACAAAACGAAATGTTTTCGTTTGTATCGTTGTGCAGCCCTGACGCACACACCAAATTTTATCCTTATAGGTGTATTATGTACTGAATAATCACTCTTTTTGTATTTTCGAAAATATTTTATATATAGAAAGTGGGCGTGGCTTTTAACCGATTTTGTGTTATTTTCAATAGCGCTCCGAGATAAGTAAAAAGGACGGACGGACGGACGGACATGGCTCAATCAAGTTCTCTTCTCCTCCTGAACATTTTGATATACATAAGTCAATATCTATCTCGATTCGTTTATGCCGTTACATACTACCGTTAGGCGAATGAAGTTAATATACCTTGTGTGCGAAGCACTACTAGGTATAAAAAGGCAGTAGGGTGTTAACTACTTGCCCGTAAATCTTGCTTGTTTGTTATTCGATTTGCGTAATTTTTGGCTGAAGTATACAACATACTATTGGGAAGTATCTCACAAAATTTCATTGAAATACATTCTTGAAATTCCAAGCAATCGCTTTTGAAAATAGCAGAGCTTTTATGCTAAAAAGTGGGCGGCGCCACGCCTACTTCACCAAAATCCACAAAATTTTTATACAGTTTAGTTTTGCTTAAAAAGCTTATTATGTGTGTAAAATCTTATTTATGTATATAACTTATACAATTATGGAAATATCGCGATTTTAATTTTACGAAGAAATTTTTTAGAACTGTGTTCAAAAAGTGGGCGTGTCCGTTCACCGATTTTGTTTAGTTTTACAGCAAAGAGTTAGCTTTATATGTTGAACACTTTCTCTAAATATCGTTTTAATAAGTCAATTTTTACCGGAGTTATGGCATGGAAAGTTTTGTGGAATAATCCCCCATAAAGGGGCGGGGCCACGCCCGTTTTCCAAAAATTTTGTGCTTTCGACTTTCTTTGCCCACGAACACTTCAGAGGTGAAATAGAAATTATATACAGCTAGTTTACGCAAAGTTATGCATATGCAATATATCTATGATCCTTTTCAAAATCTTTCGTATAAAATTGGGCGTGGACCTAACCCGATTTCGCAATTTTTTTTTCGAAATATTGCGTGTATTAATATATATATGTGTGCTGAATTTTATTTTGCTATCTTGAGCGGTTTTTGATTTATGATTAATAATATTTCCAAACTTGACTGTATCAAAAGTTGGCGGTACCACGCCCCTTTTTAAAAATTTCTTCAAAAATGTATTTGTTGCCTTAACGCTAAAGTGCACACCAAATATTATCCTTATAGGTGTATTATGTACTGAATAATCACTCTTTCTGTATTTTCGAAAATATTATATATATATAAAGAGGGCGTGGCTTTTAACCGATTTTGCCAATAGCGCTCGGAGATAAGTGAAAAGGAACCTACATACCAAATTTCATTGAGATATCTCAAGATTTACTAAGTTATCGTGTTTACAGACGGACGGACATGGCTCAATCAATTTCTCTTTTCCTCCTGAACATTTTGATATACATAAGTCAATATCTATCTCGATTCGTTTATGCCGTTACATACATACTACCGTTAGGCGAATGAAGTTAATATACCTTGTGTGCGAAGCACTACTAGGTATATAAATTAATAGAAACATATTTTAAAATTTATTTCTAGGGAAGTCACTGGTCAGGCAGTACAAGGTCTGACGGGTCTGCTAGTTGTGAAAAAATGAGAAACGCGTGCGTCGATTTTCATGATCTATGCCTTTTTTTGCTCATGAGTTATGTGACTTTACGCGAAAGTAATTAGTTTTGGCACTTTTTTCCATTTTGGATTTTTTATGAATTTAAAAAAAAATTTTAATTTTTAGGCAAAAAATACTTTTTTCCATCGTGAAGTAAGACAGGTGACAGCAATGTTTAATTTTTTTCTGCTTTTTTCTGTTTTTTATTGATTTCCAGGTGTCAAATTGTTGTCAAAGCCAACAGCCATTTTGATTCCAAACATTCAAAGTCGTGCAAAAACATAATTTGGATTTGTTTTGAAAGTTTTCTTGAACAGAAGTTAGACGCACACTAATTAAAAATACAACTTTTTTCCTTTTGAAATTTTTTCTGTTTTGCTTGTGTTTATTTGTAAACAAACCAAAGCGATTTGATAGTCATTTGACATCTGAAACAAATTTCAACAACAATAGCAAACACACCAAGCTTCTGACGACGCAACCTGTATTTATAAACATTGCTTTTTTCCCAACATATATTTATATATATACATATATATGGCGCGATATACAACAGTTATATCATCAACCTCCTAGGAGATTTTTGCGCCGAGCTTCTCTTCCAATTTGTGCTGTGCCGCTTTGAAATTTTTCCTACAAATTGGCGGGACCTACGGTTTTTCGTTGACTCCGAACGGCATCTACAAAGCAGATGAATTTTTGCTGAGAAGCCTTTCATGGCAGGAATACACTCGGAGAGTTTGCCAAACCACTGCCCAACATACATTAATTTTTAACTTCGAAAGTGTTACACCTATAGGAAAACGGTATAGAAACAGATTAGAGAAATTGTAATTCTTAATTTTTCTAAATTTGTTTCATCAAAATCGGACAAGTGGTCTCGAGTTATGTTAAACTACGTTTTTGCCAAAATGTTTCAACTAAGCGAAAAAACATCAAGATAAGGAAAAAAATTAAAAGGTTATAAAAAAAACTGACACATACGAAAGCCAAACCCTTTGAGGGTTTTACTATACTGTCCTAGTACCATCACCCTGACTTGGAATTTCTCACCCCCCAGATTGGCTGTTGTATTGTGTTATCAACTGGTCTTGAGTTCATGAAACTTCACAAATATAAATTTCGGTTTTTAAAAACAAGTATTTGTTTAGTACACTCAAATTTTAACTAGGAATTTGATTTATAACAAAAAAATTAAGAAGTATGTAAATGAGATTTTATCGTCCACCCTAATATACATATGAATATCTGACTTTTCTATAATATCTTTTCTTTTTCAGAATTTTTCCAGAGCATGGTAACTCAGTTGCTGACATAGAGCCGAAATTCGATCGTTTAATTTTCTTTTGGTCTGATAGACGCAATCCCCACGAAGTACAACCCTCTCATCGCACCCGATACGCCATTACTGTATGGTATTTCGATGCTAACGAACGTGAAGCGGCACTAAATCGTATAAAAAATAATGAAAATAATACCAAAGTAACACCAAGTACAACACCCACAAATCAACATATAACAAAAGGAACGCCAAATGCGAATATACAGACCAATTCAAAAAATATCGCAAACCTACCTTCAGATCCTATGAATGCTTCGGCCAATGCTTCAGTCTTAGAAGCACTGCAACCTAAAAGTTCTTCAACGGTTGCGAATTCCAATACGATAATAAATAGTATTAATTTTCCAAGTATAAAAAACTCAACAGAAAATATTAATACGCCTAACAGCAACACCATGATTGTAAATCCTAATTCAAGTGAAATTTGCACGTAACATATTAATCGATTATTGTTGTTTTATTGTGAAAGCGGGTGGGTTAATAACTCTCAAAACAAGTTTTAGAGATTGTATGTTACTTTTGTAAGTTTGTTCAGTGGCGGTTTTAAAACTTTACCAGGGAATTTAAAAAACAAAGAATGATGAAGAAAAATGTATTCCTATGAAAAGTGTATGCTTAATTTATTTAGCACTTTTGTACCGTCAGACAAAACATGTAGAGTTGTTGTTGTTATTTGTACCGACGGGGGAGTGCTGCCGAAAGTGACGGTCCTCTGACGGATATAAACACAGTACCTCCCGATTGTAGCGGTAGCCATTTGGAGTGGACATATTCTAGGCCATGTCACCACTCCTTCCGTAAGAAAAAAGAAGATGGGCAATAAGAGGTGAGCAGCACCATATCCGTAGATCAACCAACTAGTTGCACGTCATTATCTTTGTCGCCTCTAAGCCCCAGCAGCAGGTTTTTTTTAACCACAAATGGTCTTACATATTAATTAAATAGTATTTATTTGAAGATGAATTTGATAATTTATTAGGTCAAATTTATTTGTATGGTTATAATTTGAAAGTTTGGTTCAAAGAGCCAGGAAGTCTAGTCATTATTTAGAAATTAAAAAAAAAATAACCTATTCAATAATATTCTATCGACAAAAAAAAATATATTAAAAAATTTAAATATCGAGCTATCAGCCATTTTAGTGTAACCAATAAAGATAAAATATTAACTTTATAAATATGTATGTATGTATGTACAGGGTGGCGCAAAAGTAAACTTCCGATGTTTTTTGGCTGTAATTCAAAAACAAAATGAAAAACTTTGATTCTTCTTGTGGATTATGTTTATTTGGTCTTTTAATTTTTTTTTACATCAAGTCGAGAATATGATGTCATGTAAATAGCCCCGCCACAGTTGATTGTCATTTGAGCCCTTTTTATGGCATTTTCCATCACTTTGGGCAAAACTTCCGGCGATAGGTCCTCAAATTCTTGACGGATATTGTCTTTAAGAGTTGCAAGAGTCTGAGGCTTGTTGACATAAACCCGCGACTTCAAAAAGCCCCACAAAAAGAAGTCTGGAGCTGTCAAATCAGGCGATCTTGTTGGCCAGTGCAAATCGCCAAAACGGGAGATTAGGCACACGGGAAATGCATCCTTCAGCATATCGGTTGGGGCACGTGCATTGTGTGCTGTTGCACCGTCTTGTTGGAACCACATGTTTTCCAATCCCAATTCGTCAAGTTGCGGCAAAAATAACTCGTTGATCAGTAGGCAAATCGCCAAAACGGGAGATTAGGCGCCCGGGAAATGCATCCTTCAGCATATCGGTTGTGGCACGTGCAGTGTGTGCTATTGCACCGTCTTGTTGGAACCACATGTTTTCCAATCCCAATTCATCAAGTTGCTGCAAAAAGAACTCGTTGACCAGTAGGCGTTGGACGGCCAGGAAATCTGCGACGAAATTCACGTTGTGCCAAAGTCACCGACCGATTATCGGTCAAATAAATAGTCAGCAATATTCCACGTTCTGGAGCAGTGTAGCGGAACATTGTTTATTAACGTGTATTTTGCATGTGTTTACTACACAAATGTCAAAACAGAATTGATTTTAGGGCCCAATCGCAAAATTTATAGCATTTTCTGATAGGAAGATTACTTTTGCGCCACCTTGTATAAACAACTTTAAGGCATAATGTCTTTTCTTACATCATAATTGTCTTTGCTTTATTTTTTTAATAGTGGATTATTGTAGCTGCATGAACATACAAAAAACACCTGTGTAAAAAAATAACTTGAAGTTAGTAAATTACACAATTAGACAACTCACAAGGTCTCTTATAATATAAAAGATACTTTTTATTTGTGATTCGAATCCTGATTCAAATAATAAATACCTACTTTTTATTTGTGACTTGATTCTTGATTCAAATACAAAATATTTTTTGTGATTTCCATCTTTATTCTTTTAGATACTTTTAATTTGTGACTTGAATCTTGATTCAAATAAAAGATACTCTTAATTTGTGATTTGATTCTTGATTCAAATAAAAGATACGTTTTATTTGTTATTTGGTTCTGCATCTAAATAAGAGATATAAGTATTTTATATGTTACTATCAACAACTACAACTTTTTCAAACGTCTTACAACGCTTATAGTAAACGTAAGCTTATATATAATGAACGAAAAGCTTACTGAAGTAAGTTTGTAGTAAGCTTTTAGTGAACGTCCTATTACGATTTGGTTTTTCATCTAAATAAAAGATAATTATCTTCTGAGAGAAAGAGATAAAAAATTGTTGGAGGGAAAATGTGTTTTATTTCATTAACACTTAATTAATTTAACATGTGATTACAATATTTTTTTAACAAGTGTTTAATGTAACATATATTAAAATATCTAACATATCATAACAATCAGAAATAGTTCTGGGACTAGCTTCTAAACGGAATTGCAGATATTTACAATTTTTCAAACAGTTTTGAATTTGCTTCATAAAAAAAAATGACATCTCCCTTACAGAACGAAACATGAGAGAAAGGGGAAGAAAAAAGAGGCCGTTTTTAAAATATGTAGTATTATTTGATACCATTTTTCTACCAAGGAACTAAATTTTTTTAAAAAATAATTGTTGTAATTTTCCCTATTAAATTCGTTGTGTTTCTTGTTAGTTTTTTGTATCCAGGGTGTCTCAGTACACAGGACATTGTAGTTTTGGCCATATAACTGTGGTTTGTAACTGCAAAAAATAATGGATAGATGTGGAGGTCCATATATCGAAGTTCTTAGAATGGACAGAGGAATCCATTAAAACATGTGATACATGCACTAATAAAAACGTTCAAAAAAGTTATACGAAAGGAGGTAGATAAGGTCTTTAACGATATAATTTGGTACTTACATCAATTTTGTTATGCTTTATATGTTTTTTGCAATTGAATGTGAGTCAAGCAATACTTGCTTTTTTTAATATACCATTCGCTGTACTAAATAAAGGATGGGCTATTTTTTTAAAAAAGAAAAAAGGACATAAAATAATGTGGCTTTTTCTGAGGAATTATGTTTTTTTTTTTTTATTAATTTTATAAATGCTTACATAGTAATACAAGTTATTATTAAAATCACCGCTCCACTGGCTGGTGGAAATAATAAGTACAATTATTAATTTTTCATTAATTTGGTAAGTCGCTTTATGCGAAAGTGAATTCGTCTATTTGGTCAGCCAGCTCCTGCCCCCTACCATCGGCCTGTAAGCTAGAGTGCCACAGGTCGTGGTGTGCGTTGAAGTCACCAAGGATAACGCGATTCTCGCCCCTGAGTAACGCACGAATGTCGGGGTGGTAATCCCTGGGACAGCAGGTGACAGGAGGTATGTATACGTTTATGATTTCCAGGTCGACTTGCCTGACCGGACAGCCATACCTTGACGTTCTAAGGTGGTGTCGGTGAACAGTGTACCCGTTGCAGGTCTGAAGAGTCGACCTTCCACCGAGCTTTGTCTCTTGAATTGCTGCGATTTTGATGTTGTGTCTCTTCATGTAATTTGTAATCTCACCTATTTTTCCGGTTGGGCCGTTGCAATTAAATTGCAGGATAGCGAAGTGCGAAGGGGGAGCAGAGTTGGTGCTGGGGGTCAGTTAATATTGTTGTCTTCTCGCGTATACAGGAACAAACCCAAATCTGAAAGGAAAGGGAAAATACCCGAGTTATGACACAATGTCTAAGAATTTATAGTTACTTACCCGTAACTTCACTATAAATCTGGGATAGTAATTTCAGCAAAATTTACACCACTTTAACACAATTAACTCGTTTTATTTCAAATTAAAATGTGATTTTGTTTGAAAATTAAATTTTTGTATTAACTGACAACGAAAAGTCGTTAAAACAAAAATGAAAAAGTTGATCGGTGTGGCCAACCCATACATTTGTTAGGTTGAGTATCAGTTTTAGTACTTTTTGTAAAAATCGCCTGTAAAAAAAAAAGTAGTTTTGCAAAGAGGCAAATTGGATTCTGTAAGGGAGTTCAAGATGGCGAATTAGAAAGAGAAGCTGCCAACGTCAATCACCTTCTAGTAATTACACCATGATAAAAAACCCTTTTTTTAAACTGGGAGTCTACCATTCGGTTGTACTTCGGTAAATCCTATAACATTGCATAAGAGAATAAAAGACTCTTTAAGAACATTAAAGGAAGTTGAGCTTTGATTAAAAAAGTGCCTGAACTTAGACTCTTCTTTGACGGCGTTGTCAAAATCAAAAGAATCCTCATTTTGATTTTTTGGTTGCTCGATATTTTTTCGGGAGCTGCATATAGCCGTGTCATCTTTTTAATTAACTTTTTAATTTTTCTTGACCTTCAACTCTTAAAGCTAAAAGCCAGGAAATTTTAAACTCTGCATTACTGTCACTTATATCCAACATATTCACCCCTGTCATGCAGTGGTTCGGCAAACTCTCCGAGTGTACTTCTGCCATGGAAGGCTTCTCAGCAAAAATTCATCTGCTTTGTAGATGCCGTTCGGAGTCGGCGGAAAACCGCAGCTCCCGCCAATTTGTAGGAAAAATTTCAAAGCGGCACACCACAAATTGGAAGAGAAGGTCGGCGCAAAAATCTCCTAGGAGGTTGATGATATAACTGTTGTATATCGCGCCATATATATATATCTATATATATATATTTACAAGGGCACCTTGCAATAAACCTACTTACGCTGTCTCCGTCAGCTCAAGCGGGTTGCTGCAATCCCTCAAAATTTTAATTTTGACCTCGCAACTTCGTCCTTACATCAACATGAACGCTACAACTGCAGATGCCATTTTTAACTCATCTACATATATAAAAGTAAGTTGTGTTAGTTACACCATCTATAACTCAAGAACGGCTGAACCGATTTGGCTGAAAATTGGTGGAGAGGTAGTTGAGAACCAGGAAACGGACATAGGATACTTTTTATTCCGTTTTTCCTGTTTTCGAGATAGCGCCAATATGTGGACCAGGGGTGACCCTAGAATATATTCGTACAATATATGCATCAAATGAAAGGTAGTTTCAAAAACAAGTAGGTTTAAGATCTATGTGTGAGTGCATCTTCGAAATTCGGACCAAAATGTGGACCAGGGATGACCCTAAAAATTTGTTGTACATTATGGGTATCAAATAAAACGTGTTAATAAGAGTTTTAATAGGAAATGGGGCTTAGTTCTATGTGCGAATGCGTTTGTGAAAACGTGGAACGAACGAGGCATATAATCGAGATTTGTAACGGGAACGTGAATATGATCCTCAGGAATTAAATTTAGCAGTGCAAACGAATGTACCCCTACTGAATCAGGAGCAAAGGTATGTTTATGATACGCTTATGAAAGCAATTGATGATGGAAATGGTGGTTTATATTTCCTGGATGCCCCTGGGGGAACTGGTAAGACATTCCTCCTATCATTAATTGTAGCCACTGTTCGTGAAAGATCCAACATTGCGGTTGCAGTTGCTTCTTCGGGAATAGCAGCCATATTATTATAAGGGTGTCGTACGTCTCATTCTGCCTTAAAACTGCCGTTAAATCTTCAAAATGTTGAGGAACCGGTATGTAATATCAGCAACAAAGATCGTAATTTGGGACGAATGTACGATGGCGCATAAACGTGCATTAGAAGCACTTAATAGAACATTGAAAGATTTACGCAATGACCCGAGACCTTTTGGAGGCACAATGGTTTTACTGTCTGGCGATTTCCGCCAAATACTGCCAGTAATTCCAAGGTCAACGGCTGCCGACGAAATAAACGCTTGCCTCAAATCATCTCATCATTGGCGATATGTGAAAAAACTTCAGTTGACAACAAACATCAGAATTGCATTGCTGAATGATACATCCGCTGAAGACTTCGCTGAGTAATTGTTGAATATATGTAGGTAATGGTAGAGTACATTTCCTCTAAATTTTTGTATCTTTGTCTCATCAAAAGACAAACTTATTAAAAAAGTATTTCGAAATATTATTTCAAACTTCAACAACGATGAATGGTTGAGTAAGAGAGCAATTTTGGCGGCTAAGAATAAAGATGTAGATGACCTGAACTATATAGGTTCAGAATCAGATCATTGGAACAATGCATTCATATAAATATATTGACAGTATAACAAACGAAGATGAAGCCACCAACTATCCAATTGAGTTTTTAAACTTATTGGATGTGTCTGGATTACCACCGCACAACTTGCAACTAAAGGTTGGCTCAGTAGTAATCATGCTTCGCAACATAAACCAACCAAAACGGACTTATTGGATGTGTCTGGATTACCGCCGCACATCTTGCAACTAAAGGTTGGCTCAGTAGTCATCATGCTTCGCAACATAAACCAACCAAAACGGTGCAACGGTACGCGTTTGGTTGTAAAAAAATTAATGAACAATCAATCAATTAACAAATCACAAAGCCAATGACCCATGGTCAATTATATGTGGCATGTTCAAGAGTCGGAAGACCATCTGCGTTGTTTGTTCTTGCGCCTGATAACAAAAAAAAAATTTCGTGTATCACAAAGTGCTTAAGTGAAGAAAACAAGAGATTCTAAAAAAGCCTATTAAATAATAGTTAAAATATGTGCTATATCTCTTTTATTTATCCTAACCATAATAAACAAATGAACTTGATAAAATAAAAAATTTACTTAATTATTATCACTAACAAGGAACAAAATTCGCTGGGAGATAATAACAAATTATTTTCAGATAAGCAGGTAAACCAAATTTAAGGCAGAACAACGTCTGCCGGGTCTACTAGTATACTTTTATTTCTATTCAATTTTTATGATTTATTGAAGAAAGCAATAGAATTTCACCAAATTTTGTCGAAAAAGCGAAAATAAAATTGCGATCCACACAAAACAAACCGACACGGTTTCATGACACCAAATGAAATCAATATTGATTTGCAACTCCGATAAAATTCAAAACCGACTTGGATTCCATGACAGCCCTGATTTTCAAATCTTTGAGTAAGATCGTCCATTACTTTTTGTGTTAACTTCTTAACTTTTGCACTTATATTTTCTCCATATAACATAGCTTGCCACTTTTATCTTTAAGTAAAGTTGGCAATAATACCCCAAAAATTGGTTCGGTCCAATACCCAGCCGGCTGCTGTACAGTTAATAAATTAAGCATGCAAAACAAAATTTAAATAATTAATTAGCAACGTACTTCTAGAACGACAGGTCATCTTTTTAACTCAGTATTAACCTCTCATGACGGTTTAAACTCATACATTTTAACAAGTTTTCAAAGTTAAAAAGATAACTTACAGTGATGCAAGTCAACCATAAGCAAAAATCCTAAACTGCAGTTAAAGTTTGTAAAATTGAATAACTTAAAATAATACATGCCCATTTTCTGTGTGAACTTAAAAATATATCTGTCCTTTAAGCATACATTTTGCTCATAAAATATCATTTTATGGGACGGCCCATATTTTTTAAAAATAAAAGAGTTACCTTAAGATGACGTGTAAAATTCGATGATGACCCAATCTTTTCTCTGCAATTCACTCCGCAAGTTGCGCATCTTGCATAGATATTTAAAAAAAATTTCCGTCTAAGTAGGATGTTTTACTGCATCTCAAAATACCTGCATCAGTAATTCCCGGGTACCCGGGCACACTATTACCCGGGCATCCTATTAAGCGGGTAATACCCGGGATTCGTTAAATGTAGTATGGCAAATTTCTACTGTACGCATGCTCTGATTTGTTTCAAATATTCTATGCAATATACCAAGAGCTCAAAATTTCTATGTAAGCAATTCTACCCTGCAAAAAGCATTGGTCCTATAACACAAAATTAGTGGTATATAGATAGCTAGAAAAATCTAGTTTTTATCTAGACCAATATGACTAGTTGTGCGCATGTAGTTTTGCTTTGCCGAATTGAAGAAATATATTCACTTGTTATGTTAATGAGCACAAAAATTATGTATAGACCAAACGGTCTATCTTTGGTCTGGACTGTACACGGCATAAATGGTAGAATGGTAGACCAAGCCTAGGACATGCTCCGTGTAAATTGGTCCTATGGTTTTACATGAGATTGGTCTAGACTTGGTCCGGTAGTATGTCAACGAAAGACTGTATTTTATACAGTCTTAGACCAGACTCACTTTTTGCAGGGTAAATCAACTGAAATGTAAATTCAGTTAGTACAGTTTTAGGCAAAATATAAAGACCCTAAACGGAAAGTTCTAAAGTCTCTTTGATTTTTATTTGCGAAGACAACTTATAATGATATTAAGATTACTACGATTCATAACTGGATTAAGGCATAAAAACTAATTCGAAAGATATTAAAACGGTTGTATCTTTTAAGCTTTGTCTTTAAATTATGCTAAACCTCTTTTTTATTCGAAAATGGTATTCGCCTTGATTTCTTTAGCACCCTGAAACATATAGTACTTTCTCGGTACTGTATGCAGATGATTGCTTTTACCCAAAAGAGTACTGAGATAAAATATTCATCCTTCATTTTCAAAGTTTTCAATAATTTTTGAGTTTTGAATCAAATTGAACATGGATATTTGTAATATGCGGTCTCGATGTTGTACACATTGCTGTAGTGTTCAAACATTGAAAAATGTAGATGACATATTTTTCCATGAATTTTGATACTTTTTTTTAAATATCAAAATTTCTGAAAATGTAACAGGAGCACAAAACGTATATGTAGGCTATTCAATTCAAAATTAAATTTTAAAATTTGCACCACACGGTGGAACTAGGGGGCAACTATCTCCCCTCAACTAATTTTACTGTAAATTTGCATTTCGAAACTAACATCTGTATGGCATATAATTATGTACTTAATATGACGCCTCTTATTACATCTTATGGTTTTGGGGCATAAAAGAGAAATGTGAGTGAATGTTCGACGTACGATTTGTTCGTACCGAAGTGTACCGAATTCAACACAAGGTAGGGGTCGAACATTCATTCATCTTACCCTTCGTCGTAAATTATACGTGCGCTGTAATGAATTTTATTTTATAATTTAAAAAAAAAGAAGTGCAAGCCTTTTTATACGGGACAGGAATTATCTTTCAATCTAAAATTTTTTTTTTCATATTTTAGACCTACAACGTTCCCTGTAGGGAGCTCTGTAGGGGACTACTATAATAAATAACGCCTTTTTTATTTATGTATGTAATTCTTCAATATTGACAGTAACTTATGTATCTTCTGTAAAAATTTCGAAAGCATTTCGTATATAATAAAAACATTTTGCCAAAGTTTACCAGAAAAGCGCCTAGAGTGTTAATTTAATATGAAAAATCATGGATTTAAGATTTATTTTAATCAATAAATTTTCAAGTTGGACCATGTTTTGAGATTATGCCCCCCTTCTTCCGTAAGATAGTTCCGAAAGGATGAAGAAGATAGTTCCGAAAGGATGAGGAAGGTGCATTTGTTATATGTAAGATATTTAATAATCCCCATGATTTAAAACTAGCTTATGCCACATTTTCAATAAATAATAAATTAAACTATTAAATAATATGTATATTTTACCTGTTTATCATAACATATTTAATGATTTTAAGACTAAGCCTACAAGTTCGTAAGTTTTTAGCCGATTTTACTCGTTTCCAAGGTGTACCACATGGAGGTAACTTACAAAACACCTTTTTTCTTTTTTTACTGTTTTTGGTTTTTTTTTTGTTTTTTTTTTTAATTTTTTTTTGTTTCATTTTATTTTTTTTTTTTGTTTTGTTTCATTTTATTTTTTTTTGTTTTTTTTTTATTTTATTTTTTTTTGTTTTATTTTATTTATATTAATAAGTTTATAAAATTTAAAGTTGGGAAATAATACAGACAAAAATTAATGTTTTCTACTAATGTTAACATGTTATCTTACATGTTATTTTAAATATGCTGAGATGAAAAAGTTGCAGCTGGTTTTTTTAATCGCTGTGAGTAAGATTGCTCTTCGATCAAAATTATTTTAAATCTTTCCCAAAACTAAACAAACTCAGACCATACTCCTAGGCCATCGTGTTTTAAAAGTATAATTGCTTCTTTCAAATGATCTAGAATAACATGGATTTAACGGTTTGAGATACATCTGTGCTTTTTAATGCACAATGAATAAAAATGAAAAAAAATTATTAGATGGCTTATTTTGAAAAACAATTTTTCGTCCGCAAGGAGCGCATACTTTCATGCGGTTTTCTTCATGATCACATTTATGGCCCAAATGCGGATGAAGAGACATTTTTATATTATTGTCACAAAAATGCGATGTCTATGATACACGATTCTATGATAATGGTTTAATCTAAGTTTTAGTAAAAGATTTTGCAATGTTAAATAAATTAATTGTGTTCAAGTGCAAGAAAAGAAAGTAGTGATCTTTACTAAACCATTTTGTACTTAATTCAAAGTGAGTCTTTTGATTGCAACACACAGTCCAGTGATTGGACTCAAAAGATACGATTGAAATATTCAAATTTGTTTTTAATTTTTCGCAATATTATAAAGTCAACTGCTATAATCATTATCTAGATAAATATATTTAATGACACACGGAGGAAAAAAAAACGACGATGCTACTTACAGCTTATATAATTGTAACTTTAATT
The DNA here is from genome assembly GCA_951509765.1 of Sphenella marginata. Taxonomy (NCBI): domain Eukaryota; kingdom Metazoa; phylum Arthropoda; class Insecta; order Diptera; family Tephritidae; genus Sphenella; species Sphenella marginata. Next base: position 36,008,501 of record OX608079.1, on the reverse strand, counting down.
TCTATCTAAAAATTTGATTATCTTGGAGACAGGAGCAGATAGGATTTCAATTCAAATTGATTTTGACTCCATTTTCAAGTACAAATACATCCCCACTTTCAGTTTTTGTCGTCATTTTTTTACGATTTAAAGTTGCTTCCTGCCCACCGTGGATGGTTAATGAGAGATGAGAAGTATCATACCCATATCAAGAGTTCACCTATCAACGGTACACCTATCTTGGGCATAGTATAAACCCTGAGGTAGCACTTCCTATTATTGTTCTATTAGTTGCAAGTCAACTTGAAAGTAGCTAATTGAAATCCCTACGGGGTTTATTGACAAAATAAATATGCAATACAAAAGTTTCGTACGTTGGACGTAAAAATTCTGTCGCATAGCACGCAATAAGTTTGTGCATTTTCATTTGTCATGACTGCTGCTTGTTGATTGTCATGCGACATGGCGAAAGCTAAATTTCGGGCTCACACATTCACCCCTATTCTGCATTTCGACTTGGATCGAAATTTTCTCCGCTTGGCAACTTTGGTATTCTGCGTTTCAATTCCGCTACGTTCAACTTCGAAACTTCCAATTCTGCTAATTCTGTACTTCGATCGTAGCTCCGTTTTTCTACGTTGCAATTTTGTTGGCGGATAGCTGCTTATTTTTTGTTTTGCAAACAATATTAGATTAATTTCCGAGATATTTTGTTAAAACTCGTAAAATTTAAGTAAAACTCGTATTTATAAGTTGTAAAACGTTCTCTATATTTTGGTTTTGTGCTATAATGATGTTTTTTGATATGTTTGCAGGGTAGTTGCTTGCGACCGGTGCCGAGTGCTAAGATTTTTTTCCAAAAATGTAGGGAGGGGTATCAAAAGACGCGTTTCGATCCCTGGAATGTGAATCCGCCTCCGGAGATCTAATATTTTCAATATTTTGGACGCATTAATCTGTTATTACAACAACCACATGAAAATTGCGGTGAACTTTGACTGCAACTATCTCGCAAACTACTAAAAAAGAATTGTTTTCCTGAGGCACATTCTTTTTATTGGGAGCGAAATGCGTCTCTTGATACCCCTCCCCGACATTTTTGGGCACGCATTAGCACTCGGCAACGGTTGTAACAATTAATGAAAATTGGACTAGCATTCAAAACACCAATCTAACAATTTTACTAGCAACATTAAAACTAAGGTAATGGCTTTGACTCCTACATTCCTTTGTCATCATGCCAAACGTTCACCGGCAGCCACTCCACAGCATCCACACAAACTCCTTTGTCAGTTCCGGGGCGGCCAATGTCTCGATCCAGCGAAAAGTTCCACCTGTGGTCAGCCTTAACTCTGACATATCTAATGTTTGCTCGACGTATGGTGTTGCCCCACGACGCGACGCCAGCCATCTGTGTACCTGGTCGACGAAGCAGACTCTTCTAGCACCAACTCTATTGAAAATGACAGCCAGTAACATCCACCAACAGTGTCCTCTTGCTTTTTGTTGGTCCTTCGTTGTCTGCTAGAATCAGTCAATTGATCTATGTATAAAATTTCACTCAATTTATTCAATAATGCTCAAACATATACATACAATTTAATTTATAAATCATAATAAAGCTTTACTTTTATTTCAAAAGTAATAATTTGTGGAATTTAAATTGCATTGTTATGTTTCAATTTCACACATTCCAAGGCAAACAGCTGACTTCGAAAAACTTATAGCTCTTCCTCTTCTTCTTTCGATCCAAGCGTAACTCAGAATGCATATTTACGATCCAAGCGGAGCGTAGAGCGGGAACGTAATTGTAATGCAGAATAGGGGTGATTGTTAGCGTCGGTGTAAAAATACGAACTCAAAGTGCACAATGTGCAGCTCTTGGCCGGTCCTGGTGTAGTGTTACCAACTAGCGCACGCATAAAATAGTAGGCAACACTGCATAATCGAGGACCGAAATGAGAGAGCGGGAGAGAGTTTCGTATCAAGTCATCTTTGATTTTTTGTTTGTGTGTATATTTTTGTTTTTCTTTGTACACACAGTCCGATATACGAGCTCACTGGCTTTGTATAATCGTAATAATATTAATATATTATTCAATTATACATAAAAAATAGGTGGCCTTATAATTATTTAGTAGAGTGTATATGTGATGCTAGCATTGAGTAGGAGTTAAAGAAAAATAATTATCTATGTAGTAGCATTTTCTCAAAAATGAATAAAAAATTCCAGTAGCGTCCCGTGTAAGAAAATTAAAATTTTTTTATTAGAGTTATTTTTATAAGGTTATTTACAGACCACGTATAGCCTACACTCTAAAAACAGCATGTAAAAATGCAAGCTTAATGCTAGTATTTTTTTGTGTAATCTGAAAATTTTTTTGCATAGTCCCGCACTTAAAGTGCATTTTTCTTATTTACACAGCAATGCCACAATCCTGCGAACATTTATGCTGTAAAAATACGTATAGTTCGCGAAATTACTAACAACGCTTGTAAGCTAACACAAAAGTGTGTACATTTACAACAAAAGCTTAGTGGACGTTGCCGATCGACGCCCTCTTGACGCGTCGTTTTCATTCGTTTTAGTCAATAGGCAGCGTGCGGTTTATCGAAAAGCGTGAATAATTATTTAATTATTTTAGTGCATAATTATAATTATTATAAGTTATTGTAATACGTAAGTTATCGTAATACGTAAGTTATTTTTACTTTTATAAATATATATAATATATATAAATATAGTATATATTAATTCAATTAAAGTGCCTGTATGAACTGAACTGAATTCTGGCTGAAAATAAATTTTATTAAAATATCGAAATCTTATTCGTATTGCAACTAAATAAAATGTATATGTTTATGAGTAAACACCCAGGATTAAGCAAAATAAGTGTTTTATAATACCTGTTTTTAAAAAAATGTAAACGCATTTAAACATATACATGTTATTTGCTGAAAATACGATCAAATATTTTCAATAAGGTGGGAAATGGGTTACAGGGGCTAAGGGTGATGTGACATTGCGCATATGATAAGTAAGTTCACTAAAACCGTTGTATATTTTACGCATTTTGAATGGTAATCATTACGCATATGGTTGGCAAATTCACTAAAATCGTTGTAAAATGTGTTACGCACGGATTGCCGGACGAGCGCTCGTCCTCATGGTGCATGCCTCAAGTTACCACGCGGGTACGCTTGCATTTATGCTCAGGCTAGCTCGTCGGACTATGGGGTGGTTCTTGTGGTCTTGATGCACGCCGACCGTACCATACAAAAAAATACGTACCCTAGTACTCCTGCTTCCGGGTATCGCACACTCACTTCATCACCATGCTTCGGGTCCATTCGACATCTTCCTGACAGACCAACGATGTTAACTGGCCCATGCCTTTCCTACCCCTTCCCTACCTTGGCCGGCAGTGGCAATATTTTTGGCCGACCCCAATACGCAGCAGCATACTCACTTACCGTTGCTCCCCAATCCCCTTAGTTGTCATCATGTCCGTCCGTACGCAAAAAAAAAAGGTGCATGGCGTGAAATACAACAGGTACACCACGCCAAGCATAAGAGATCTTCTTCTCTTCAAAATATATTTGCACAACTATTCATGTGCATGGGCAGGTATAAAGTCACCTACTGTGAGTTGACGTGGCTCATTAAGGTGGCCCTCCTCTCTTAAACTAATCTAATGAATATGAGAAAATAAAAAAAAACCTAGTGACGAAGAGCGCGAAGATCTGTTTGATCTCACAAATTAATCACCAACCTGGCGAGCTTAGCGAAAATATAAAGTGTTGTTGTGATTACATTGCGAGGGGTTTTGTAAGGCTCCGGCTGCAATCAATGCGACTGCTACACGCGCTTGCCTACCCTAACAAGACGTCTTGTACGGAATGGGTCACGCTCTCTACACCGCCCTCTGCCCTTCAATGCCCTTCTGATAAAATTCTGTTTAGATAATATGTAAAGAATGCACTTGCAATGCGCCGCGATGTGAGATCGCTCAGTTACAAACCCCGGGGGGGAATCTTGCGCCCAACCCACTACTCACTTTCTAGGTACTCAATATTATAGCGCAGATTATGTGCGCACTACTCATGCATAGGTGCTGACAGCCACCGCTTGAGATCCGCGACTAAATGCACACTGCAATTATACGTAACTTAAAGCTAAAACCTGGTAGTTTCTGGAACTTTTATACGCTGCTTTTTCCAAGCGCTACCTTCCGACAGCGCTGCTGGCCGTGCGCGGCCGCTTTATATGACCTGTTACTAGACAATTGTTCTACAGCAGTGAGAAATAAATATTAGCGTGATCTCCGCTGCTACCTTGCTGATCGCCCTTTACGAAAATTGCTTATTTGTTGTAGTTACTATGGTGACTACGCTCGGTTGTCCCAACGCACTTCTCCCAACGCACTTCTCTGTATCGCTCTATTCGCTCTAAAGGTTTTACGTTTTACTCGGGTCGTTCCCTGATAAATGTGGGCGTTAATACTTCTCAAACGTTTGTAGCTCATTCAATTGGTTGTTGGAATTTGCAATGCGCGAGCGGTCACTCCCTACAAGTGAAATTTCAATCAAAACCCTCTCTTAGCCTATCAACTTCGCATAGCCTTCCAACTTACCTGATATATAGAAGTTAACCGCTGGAATTTGGTGCATATGCACTTATAAAACTTAAATGGAAACTGCTGGAAATAATATTAGTCGCTCCAATTAACTCTGCTCGAAATTGTTCGTCCACTCTCCACGCCGTCTGTCCGAAAAGAACCGGAAATGCTTAAAGTCATCTGAAGTCAGAGTAAATGTCAATTGTCAGTCAGCATGGGAAATGTTTGGAAGGCAAGCGCAGGGCTGCATCTGTGCGTAGGAAATTTATGTTAACGATTAAGGTGACCGCAACAAATGTCACGCATTTTGAATAGTAGTTTTTACGCATATGTTTAGTAAAGGCTTTACACATTCTGATAGTAGATATACAATGTGTGTAAATTTGCAATAATTAAGCGAGGCAACTTTTTTACTAGCTTAATGTGTGTAGATTTACATGCTTTTTTTTAAGAGTGTACTTAAATAGGTTTCTGAATTATTTTGATATTTTCTGGACTTATGGCATATAAAGCAAAGTAGCGGTTTGCGTATTTTTTGAAATGACAAGAACTAGTTTTAAACGAAATCAAAATGCAACTGCAAAATTTAATGAATAAATTAAAAGAGAAATGGCACGAAAATATATCAGGACACAAATTTTCATGCCTTTGTTCAGTAGTGCGATTCTGTAACTTTTAACACCGCGCCGAGTGTTAAGCTTGTCGCCGAATTTTGGCGTTTGCTCTTAACGAAAGTGCGATTCTGTAAATTTCCTTAACACTTTTTAGTGTTAGCTGTTTTATGTATGTATATCTGTTAAAATTGAGGGGAAAACTGCTCTCATCTTAAGTACAGCATTTGACAGCGCCGACGTTCATGTCGCAGTAGCGCAGGTGATAAGCGTTCGGACTACAACGTGCGCGTCTCGAGTTCGGTTTCGTGTTCGGAGAACTTATTTTCTATAACTTTTAACACCACACAATTTTTTCGCGTTAACTAAGGTGTTAGCTAACACTTTTCGGTGTTAAGGGAAGCTAACGCTAACACTTGGCGTTAAAAAAGTTACAGAATCGCAAAAAGTGTTAAAAATGGTGTTAAGCGAAGTTAACGCTAACACTTGGTGTTAAAAATGTTACAGAATCGCGCTACAGAAGTATAGAATTTAACTATTTTGCCAAAATGCCATAAAAAACTTAAATTCGGTACGCACGAAACTGCAAGATCGCCCAAAAATCATAAGATGTAGAAGGCGTCATGTTAAGTACATATATGCCATATAGATGCTAGTTTCGAAATGCAAATTTACAGTAAAATGGGTCGAAGGGAGGTAGTTGCCCCCTAATTCCCCCGTTTGGGGGCAAATTTTGAAATTTGATTTTGAATTGAATTTTTTTTTGTAACAACCTACATACATATACGTTTTGTGCTCCTGTTACATTTTCAGAAATTTTGCTATTTAAAAAAAAGTATCAAAATTCATTGAAAAATATGTCATCTACATTTTTCAATGTTTGAACCATGGTACAATTAACAGGTAACCGCATCAGAGTTGCCTTTTTTAATTTTTTTTATTCGAAGTGGTCTTCCGATTGTCAATGTCTGTTTATATTTTTGTTTTGTTTACATTGAGCAGTAATTTTCTAATTTATAATTTTTCGGTTTATTACACTAAAATACAATTCAAAAAAGTGGTTGTTCAATGAGAAAAAGATGTTCACAAGTGAAACGATAGGAAAAAGTTATTTTGCAGTTCTCAAAAGGAAGTGGGACTTGGAAAAAGCCTTTCTCTAAGAGGCTTCAGGTTCTAACTAAAAAGATCTCCGATTTTGGGGGAAGCACTCAACCTATCACATCTTTATAATTAATATATCACCGCCACACTTCTAAAACGAACCACGGAACTCGCAAAATAATATAAATTTGCTGTAAATGCATTAATTTTCATTTCTTATATTTTTGTGCACATGTAAACAATAACAAAATGTCAACTTCTTATATGAAAGCTGAGTAACGTTGGGTGCCTTAGTGTTATTGCGTTGATATCGCTGTACCATTTCTAAAACCATTGAAAATTTATAAATAATATTTGAATAATTTATTTTTGTATTAAACTATGAAAAAGTTTGGCTTTGAATTCGGTGCTTCCTAAACAGGAGCAAAAATGGGTTTTCTTATAATTTTTAGGTTAGGTTTAGAGTTCGGATTCCTTATCTTAAGATTGGTGGTGCTTTCTAAACTGCGCTACCCCCAAATTGATGCCAGCCTTTGTTCTGAGCAAAAATACAATTGAGGAGTGCCAAAATAATACTATGCGCAATTGCGTTAACACATTGCGCTGATACCGGCAATGCGATTTATTCATGGTATCAGCGCAACAAACTTTGCAGCAATAACCAGCCATTATTTCCATCACTTTGACACAAGAAATTGTTGACAATTTACCGACCAGCAAAATACATAGCAGGGTTGCTTTTTATTCCTGCGTCTACCTGTAGCGCGATTCACTAACTTTTAACAATCCCGCAATAGAGATATTTAACATTAACGTATACTGTTTAATTTAACAATTGTGCGATTCACTAACTCGGATTTAACAACACTTGTTATCTATGGTTTAAATTTGAGAAAATGGGGCATCACTGGTACTGAAATGTCAAAATTTACGAAAAGTTCAAAGAGGAATAGAAGAAAAACAATTGTTCGCGCAATTTGTTAGCAGATATTTCAGCAAAGGGAAGTATTTTTGATATATTTTATATTTTTATTCACTTACTGCCCTTTATTTTTCTTTGTTTTTTCAGAATGGCGTCAACAAGTGCTGCAGCAACCAAAAGGAGTCGGGCAACAGCAGAACAAATAAGGGGAATGGTGGATCTGCTAGGAGAAACTCCTGGTTTGGCGTCAGGCAGATTCCAGCGGATGCACGGCAAGCTGGAAAACCAGAAGAAGTGGAAGGAGATGGCGGAGAAGCTGAACGCCATTGGAGGAGCTGTTAAAAGTGTGGAGCAATGGGTTACGGTAAGGACAAAAGTGAACAAAATGTTGCTAAGCAATTCGGTAATTGTTTCCTTGGTAATTGTTTACGACCGTACGTAGCTGCTAATACACCTCCAAAAATATCGAGAGAGGTATCAAAAGACGCGTTTTGACCTCTGTAACAAGAATCCGAACCCGGAAAGCAAATATTTTATTTCAGTGAAAAGTTATTAACAAAAAACCACGGTTGTAAATTTCAGTGAAAAGTTATTAACAAAAAACCACGGTCGTAAAGAATTACCGTTTCCTTTAGGAGACAACTGCTTACACATTGTTTGAAACCTTTTAGCAGTCGTCTCCTAAACGAAACAATTACCACCAATTCTATGGAATGGTGCATCGTGTGTAACTTTGTTGTTAATTTTTCTTTTTTTTGCAGGTCTGGCGAGATTTAAAAAGCCGCACAAGTAACCGTGTGCGTGACCGCAATAACCAGCAGTCCCAGACGGGGAATAGGAGCATCTCTGTAGCACCGCTTACAGAGACAGAGATGCGCATTGTGGAGCTGATTGGAGACAGCTATATTGAAGGCGCACCAGACTGCTTGGATAGCTTGGCGGTGGAAGAGGTGAGTTTGTAGTTTTGCACCTATGTATATTCATTATTATTTTTACTCATCCCTTCATTCTCTTATAAACTTATAGCATCTGAATTTGATCGTGGAAGAGGAGTACCTGGAAGATGGTGCCAGTATCGAGCTGCAAGCAATCTCCGAGGTTCGAGACCCACCAGCTACACCATCTGCTGTCGATAGGCGAAGATACGAGTCAGTCACTCCTGCAACCACACCTCGAACTCCTGCAGCAACACCTCGCAGGGGCTTGGAAAGGAAGAATGCCGATGTGGCAGAGAGCGAAGCTGAGAAGCGATTTTTGGCGATCGCTGAAAAGCAGGCCGATACAATGAGGGTAAGAAATAATACAAAGTTTAAATGATTTTTAAGATTTTCTAAGAAAAAAATTGCCAAACACCTTATTTAACTATATTCTTACTACACTAAAATTGCCAAAAATATATAAAATTGATTATAATTATAAAATTTCACTTTTCTTATTTATTTCTTATCCTCTAGATGATGGCAGAAACGCAGAAAAAGCTTGCGGAAAACGACGAGAGGAGGATTGAGGCGACCTTTGCGATGGCCGAGGCAATCAACAACATTGCCCGGTCAAACGACAATATTGCGAGGCCGTCCGAAAATCAGTCGAAAGCCACAACGTTTTTTGGGGAAGCGGTGAGAATCTGCAGTGAGATTTTCAGCCGGCTGTCAGGTGCAATCTTAGAAAATAATTAATTTAAGTACTAATAGCTTTAATTTATCTTAGAATTGTTACTTTTTGGTTTATATATGTATCGTTAACATCAACTATAAAGCCATCATAGATTGTTTGTTTTGCTTTGTATTAGATTGTTTGCTTTTGCTTTGTATTAGATTGTTTGTTTTGCTTTGTATTAGATTGTTTGCTTTTGCTTTGTATTAGATTGTTTGTTTTTGCTTTGTATTAAGTTTAAGTAAGTAAGTAAGAGTTTCTGGAAGATGGCTTTATATGTGATGATAGCGATATTTTTAAAAATGAATTTATAGTCTTTTGAAGTATTTGAAATGAACTGAATTGTTAATTTTATACCTGTTTTAAATGTTAGTTTAAGTTTTCTAGTATATATATATATTTTTCTTTATAAAATGTTGAATTGTTTTAAGTTTTGTTTAACATGTTTTCGTTTTTATGGTTTTTAGTTAAAGTTTTCTAGTCATTTTATATTTTTCCTTATAAAATGTTGAATTGTTTTAAGTTTTGATTTCCATGTTATCGTTTTGATAGTTTTTAAGATTTTTTAAGTTTCTACACCTTTTCAAGCTAATAATAATAAGAGAACGAAAGCTTTTAATTTTAATATGTATACATGAAGTTGTAATGTTTTCTTTTTTGTAATTAGTATAAGTAAAGTGGTGATGTAATGTTTTCTCTTATCATTATTAGGTTGAAGAGGTGTATTTTTTATGATTTCTCTTTTGCTTGTAGTTTTTAATAAAAATGTTTTAATGGTCTGAATATGTGCCTTATTATCTTTAAATAAAATTAAACAAGAAAATAAAAAAAATAGAAGTTTTCAATCAATAAAAGTAGTACGTTTTATTTTGTTTGGTAATCGTAGGACAACAAACTGGCTTAACTTAATTGCTTAATTGTCCACGATGCCTGTAGGCTAAATATATAGCTATTGCGCTGCTTTCAAACAACGATACTATATTTTTACTTTTCATTAATTTTTGACAATTTTACAAGCTATCTTAACACAAATCAAACCGTCCAAAATCATTTAATACATATACATATAAAAAAACATTCCAAAATGACGTGAATCTCAATATTGAGTTCATCTTCTAATATTAAAAGGTATAGGCAATGAGCCTTTAGCTTGGAATGCTTATGAAAACAATACAAAAGCTATTATTTTTGGTTGTATTCACTTTCGCCAAATCCTCAACCAACGTGTCGAGTAGAGATCTAAGCTCTGGCTGTGCGATAAATCAATTTTTATAATTAAACATGGATTCAGCACTGGACAAACGAGTAATACACCGCGTACTAGACATGCCAAATTTTGTGCAATTTTACTTTGACATAAACGATGTTTCGCCGTGGGACAAGATAATAGATTGATGCGTGAACACAAGTCAGCTAATTGTGGTTTTAGATTCTCCGTCTTTAGACTCTTGAACTGTAATCAGAAAACGGTTTAAATATGTTCGAAAAATATTATTACATTCTTTCTTAAATTACCTTATCATTGATGTCAATGAAATCTAAAAATATTTGGCCCTGGTTTGACCAATTTGGTACTTTAATGGTTTTATTCGCCTCAGCACCTTCAAACTGACTCAAAAAGTTATGTAAATAATCCAGATTATCTGTAGTGAAAATAAGAAAGTAACTTTATTGTCTTTTCAATAGCTTTTCTACTAAGGCGCTCACCATTTATAATAGCATCTGGTACAATGTGCTGGAATATAACATCATGCGCTAGTGCCCAAGGTGTTGGTGGCAACGAATAAAATTCCTCTGATTTGAAGGATTTTTCATATGTTAAAAGTGCGTCGGTAATAGAAGCCGTCGGCGACGAAAAATACCACAGTTGAATCTACCAATTAAAATATCCAACATGTAAATTGAGCAAATAATTTTGTTTGAAAGCAATTCCACTCACCGCTAAAACTTTTATCCATTCAATGCCATCTAATGTGTTAATTGGACCATGTCCTGAATCCATTAGTGCAACACCGGCAACCAGCATGTACAATTTTAAACGTTCTAACTGTATAAATTTATCTGCTTCATCCTTGTGCCAAGCAGCCAACTGATCTTCTACAAGTTGCCGTACAGTGGGACCGGATGAAAGTTGAGCTAGCTACAATGCCAAATTTGCATCGTCATAACGAAATGCCAAGTCACAAGCTTCCGCAACTTTATGGCACATCACCAGTTCTAACAAATGATCCAGATAAGTGTTTTTCGAAACATTTTTTGTCAACAAATCTTTATCGGTTAATGTATTCTCCAGCCATTCTGAGAGTAAATTACGACGACACATCACAGAAAAATGTGTATTGGGCTCACGTCCTTCTAGCTCTTCATGCTCGCCCCATAAGGCCAAGCAAAGGGACCATACTGAGACAGCATATTCTTCTAATGGTCCGAGATTAATTTGTTTAATTGCTTCATCCAAATGTTTAACTATCAAATCACTTCCATTATCTGACTTTATCCAAGGACATTCACTACCCTCAACATCTTCTTGTAGCGAATTCCGCAGTTGTAGTTCCAAATGTGTTACAATGCTCTCTTTGAAATGCTCATAATGCATTACTGACGATATTTTTATGTGTTGTAAAATTGTAGCACTATAATCATTCGATCCTCGTCCTTTAAATATATATGGCGATACAGAGTAGAGATGTTCATCTAAAGTAAATAATGAATATTAGTAGATATTTGCTTCAACAATACATGTGTCCTTACTTTGCACTTCGTGATCCAAATTTTTGCGAGTGGTTGGCACGATGAGTGTATTTTGTGGCCCGAAACCCAGTTTAAACTCAAAAGCCATATTTTTCACTTCAATAATTTGTAAATATAACACAAATTGTCCAAACAAAACAAAAGTAAACAAAACTTTAACAGCGCAAAAAGAATCTCTGATAAAATGTCAATTTACAGATTGACAACGATAAGTTATCGAATTTAGAGTTGACAAAAAGTTAGTGAATAGCATAGATTGTTAAAATTATTGTTACGTTAATTTATCGTTGACAAATTGTGTTAAAACAGTTAGTGAATCGCAAAATTGTTAAAATTATTGTTAAGTTAATTTATCGTTGACAAATTACGTTAAAAAAGTTAGTGAATCGCAAAATTTTTAAAATTATTGTTAAGTTAATTTATCGTTGACAAATTACGTTAAAAAAGTTAGTGAATCGCGCTACTGTTTATTGTATCATGGTTTGAACACTACAGAAATGTGTACAACATTGAGACCGCATATTACAAATTTCCATGTTCAATTTGATTCAAAACTCAAAAATTATTGAAAACTTTGAAAATTAAAGTTAAATATTTTAGTTCAGTACTCTTTGGGTAAAAGCAATCATCTGCATACCGTACCGAGAAAGTACTATATATTTCAGGGTGCTAAAGAAATCAAGGCGAATACCATTTTCGAATAAAAAAGAGGTTTTAGCATAATTTAAAGACAAAGCTTAAAAGATACAACCTTTAATATCTTTCGAACTAGTTTTTATGCTCTTAATCCAGTTATGAATGTTGTTGTTGTTGTTTTAACAACAAAATCACTCCCCGAAGGTTTTGGGAGTGTTGTCGAAATAACAGTCCTTGCGGTACTGTCCGACTGTCGTGGGAGCGATTTGGTATGACCAGTGCAACCTTCTAGGTCATGTCATCCCTCCTTCCGAAAGGAAAGAGAAGATGGTTAATGAGAGGTGGGAGGCATCATATCCGTAGATCAACCATCGAGTTGCACATCATTACCTTTGTGCATATTGGTCGCCTCTTACGACCGGTATGCCTACCGCGAGCATATTCTAAGCCCCAACCCGCAGGGGCCCAGTTATGAATCGTAGTAATCTTAATCTATAAGTTCTCTTCGCAAATAAAAATCAAAGAAACTTTAGAACTTTCCGTTTAGGGTCTTTATATTTTGCCTAAAACTGTACTAACTGAATTTTCACTAACACTTTCTGTACTAACAGAATCATCAACTTAACCCATCCACCTCTTCCTTATTTTTTTTTATATTAGGGATATAGTCAGGATCTATGTATTATTTCATCCCCTGAAAAGTCGATGATGCTCCCATCTGACATGGTAAACGCGTGGAATTAACGATATTTTAAAATGGGTTTTGTTAAAAATATTTTAAAGGAATACTTCAGATTTCATGAAACTTCTTTATGTGTATACTACAAATGAATTCAATGAATACAATACAATATTAGAAAGGTTTATATTTTCTAATACATATTAGAGGTACGCGCTGATATAAACCTATGTATGTGAAAAATTATATGTCAGTGCAATCCATGTCTTGCCAAAACATGTATACATATAAGTTAAGGACTGAAGGTCCTGGTATACTAAAAAAATTAAAGGGCCAACTTGCCCTGGAAATGAAACACAAGAGATTAGAGTTTTACAAATTTAATGAATTAATTGTTTCACCAAGACTTAAAGTATGATTACTAATTAGGTTAGTAGTCCCCCGGCAACTGCCCCTAAATTCTGCGCTGCTCCCATTTATAATGTTTAGCGCTGCTGCCTTCAAGCGCAGAGTTTTGGTGCGCCGGCTTAGAATCCCGCTTCCCACGGTTAGCATGCACCGATGTCATGTGCAGGTATTTCACAATCGTGTGAAACATATTTTGCTGACGCTATGTCTGGCTGGGTTCCTATTGCATGAGCCCACAGGTAAATACGGTGGGAAGCGACTGGCCTTGAGTGAGGGTGTTAGGTTGTAGCTAACTGCAATTATGCTGACATGGCGGCACGTGTATTGGTATAGTGTGGGAATGCAACATGTTGGGTGCCGCAGTGTGTTAACTCCTCCCCCTTTAAATATCTGCGTCCCGCAGATTAGATGGCAAGGAACGGTTCCTGGATCTTTCCTGTGATCTTCTTCCAAATACACCAAATGAGTAGCAAAAGTAAAAGCAATCCTGATCCTTCTGATAGCGCGAACCAATTTGTCTTATCCTTGAGGTATTTCAATATTTTCAAATTGTCTATCGTCATTCCATGTACCAAATCCAAATTTAGTGCAACCGTGCGGTTCGTCACATTGGCCAAAATAGGTGGAAGTACCTGCACTCCTGACGCGGTGATGCCGGAGTATGTTTTGTTGTTGATTATAATGGTCTCGTTGTCCATCTGGAGAATATAAGAGCCGTTAAGGTTAGCAGTGGTCTTACCCGATCCTATGGTACCAACAAAGTTGTCAAGAAAAATAGTATCCTCTTTGATTACTTCAACGGTAGATTCGTTGCTTTTCACGGAGGCACAGCTAGTTTTTTCGCCCTTTAGGAGACGTGCCAAACAACCGGTCTCCGGCAGCAAGTCCAAGGATTTCTTCTCGCACACCATTGCCGAGGATAGGTGTAAGCAATTTCCTCTTATGCCATATGTCTCTTGTTTGTTTACGAGGATGGTTTTGTAAGCCAAATCTATTCGTTGACCCGCTTCAACGTTAGCTCTTGTACTACACATTTTTTACATCAGTTTTGTGGAACTTTTTTCCACTTTGAGTAACAACTGTTACATTTCTATCTTCAGCGACGGCCTCTTTTTTGTAAAGAGCCTTTTGCTTACTTTTTATTTGTTTGTTGGCGACGAATAACTCTTCGCCGCTATTAAAATTGCGTGATGGCGAGCGTTTGGAATTGATCCTCGCATTTCTAGTTTCCTGCTCATGTAACAACAGTGCCTTAATGTTCTCAAGAGTTCTATCCCTAAAGTCCCTCAAGCCTTGATGGTTAACCCTAGCTGTTCTGTTGAAGAATACATCTACCGGCTTCGTTATTGTTGAGGAATGGACGGTATTGTTGTACCTGTCAACAACTATCGCTATCTTTTCTTTAGGGGTCATCCTAGGGAAGTCTTTAGAAATACACCGATAAATTTCTATTACGGTTGAGTGCAATCTCTCTACTTGACCATTGGCTTCACTCCGTTGAGTGGGCGTTTGATAGATTTCAATCCCGAGGGATCTAATCAGGGCTGTCATGGAATCCAAGTCGGTTTTGCATTTTATCGGAATTGCAAATCAATATTGATTTCATTTGGTGTCATGAAACCGTGTCGGTTTTGTTATTTTCGAATGTAAACAAAACCGATGTTCGAATCAGCTGTTTTGTGTGGATCGCAAATTTTATTTTCATTTTTTTGACAAAAATTTGTGAAATTCCATTGTTTTCTTCAATAAATCATAAAAATTGAATAGAAATAAAAGTATATGAGCTGAGCTGTAGCGTTCATGTTGGTGGAAGAAAGAAGTTGCGGGAAGGCCAAAATTAAAATTTTGAGGGATTGCAGCAACCCGCTTGAGCTGCCGGACACAGCGTAAGTAGATTTATTGCAAGGTGCCCTTGTAAATACTTATATGATATTTGCAGGTTTATAGTGTGTTATAGGCTACATAAAGAAGCTTTCCAAATGGTACTTGACACTATTGGCGAACACTTGGCACGATCTAAATTTCCACCAACACTGCAGCTAGCAGCTAAGTTGCGATTTTTATATTTTCCCCAAGTACCAATAAAAATATGAGCCTCATTAACATTTATTTTTATTTAAAACCATCATTTACTAACATTTTTATTAAATTTTCTATCTGCAATTGAAAAAAAAAGCAAATCCAATAGCTGCTAGCTGCTTGGTTTATTTCCGACAGCAAAACAG